>CM029550.1:20132217-20570919 GCA_017141385.1 Sogatella furcifera | reverse complement strand
TTAGGTTTCTTTACCGCCTAAATTATTTCTGGTGCTATCAGTAACCAGCTGATTGCAGGTATACCTTTATCTACCTGTTAATGTTCTATTTTGTCATAATCTGTGTTATTTTGAAATCTGCTCATTACTCTTGCTACTGCTTATTAATTTATTGTCTTTCTTTCCTGCTCGCATGACCAACAATTTAAATTAGTTTTACTTTACTGTTTAATTTTGTTCACCTACCAATTGCATCCCTGAGCCTAAGACCACATGGAAATTTTCCTATTGGTGGAAATCTTTGGCACTGGGATGTGATTGGTCAGATGATGGTCATGTGAGCCGAATTTTTCTAGAACATTCCTAATTTCAACTTCCTGGTACCGGAAGAGAAATTAGGCAATACTTGGAATTGAGCTAGCTTTGTGGGACCACCCATTCCATGGTCTTTTTTGTTAAATGTATTAAATGTAAATTATCTGTTATTTTAACGTCAATCTCAATGTCCCTGTCAAATACAGTAGCAGCCTCTGTTTCTGCGCACTCTAATTAAATATTCTAGTCAAATATAAAGTTGTGAGAAATACGAAATACCTGATGTGGAGATTCCAATATATAGTCGTCGCCATGCATCGCCAGTGATAAAGTGAAATAAAAAGTGATTTGCTGAGCTCAGCGCGACAAAAAGGGTGAGCCGTATCAATTTTATCAAGTGAAATAAATTACGACAATAGTAAATTCAATATTATTGTTTAATTGTGAAGAGGACGCAGGAACATTCCTTAAATTCACTGCATACCTTAGGCCAAGGCCCAACATTCAAATTTTGTCAAGAACTTTTTCAATTATTAATTATTATTCAAATTATCAAAAACTTATTACAATTGGGTTTTACCCTAAATATTTCATTATCCTATTATTTCATCAAATACCGTTCTTTAAATGTATCAATAAATTTCCATGTTATTGTAACCTAGCATTTATTTCTATTTCCGCTCAAACTTACGTACCGTATAATACTTTATTGGCTACATGCCATCTGATACCTTGATTTTGACAATGATCCAGAAGGACTTGTCCAATAATTATTGAGTCTTGCTGAATTCTGAATTGGAAATTCAGATCCTTTGCTGCCGTGGACGGCTTTATAATTTCAACTGCTGGTTTCAAAGCCACAGTGTGGATTTATTTATAATATTTATTATACTCTGTGACTTACTGTTTTTCAATTCATTTGAGCAGGAATAAGATATTGTATTGCTTATTTATTACCATACTTATTTTCTTTGCAACCCCATCAGGGTCTAAAATTAAGGTAGAGTATTTTCAATCAAATCCCTGCTTGAATGTATTGAGTTACAGTCACAGAGCGACACACTGGTCCACCTATAACTTGCAGCAACTGGCTTTGGAGATATTATCCACGGAGGACTTGAAATTGCCCACCAACGGCCACAGGACTCAATTAATATCAATTGCTGATTTTCATTCAATGCGAGGGGTGCTTAATTTCGTGAATAAAAATTATATTTGCGAATTTTTGCACTTACTGCTTGAATGAGAATCATTTTTATTTTCTTTGTCTATGATATTGGCGGCGTGGGATTGATATTGGAGCCATTCTACCGACAGCATCCGGCGCTCTCTTCAAATATTAAATTATTTCAGCTATATTTAAGCCCAATAATCGGTCTCAACCCCAATAGCATCTGACAATATATATATATATTTTTTTTTTTTGAAGGTGATGCCCACATGGGCTTGGGCCTGTGCGTGGGTAATGGGAAGGATGATGAAAGATGAATGGACCTACTGCTTTAGGTGGGTTCCGAACCACCGGGAAGCGATTTTTGAGGCCCATGAATTGAATTCAGAGGAACCGGTCACCGTTACAACAGTGGTGGTAGAGGTATTATTTTTCATCTAATCTCACCGATTAGACGCTCTCTACCACTGGGATAAACCGCTTCCCAATATAATATAATCATATATTATTATTCAATTATAATAATAATTATATTATCATTCAATAATTATAAGAATATTATTTACAAATACAGTAGAATTGGAAAACTGTAGATAGTAATCTAGGTATATTTTTCATGAGTTTTTTATGTCATTAATTTTTTTTGAAAGTAGGAACGTTACAGACATATCATTATTACCTCCATGCTTCATGATTGAAAGAAAAATTACAATAATTTCTTTAATAAAATAGTTATCTCATTGAAAAGAAGAGAGATAATTTCACAAGTTCACTTTTCCAAATTGATAAAGGGCTGTTATTGAGAGAATGACTATGTAAATCAAGCGCTTTCTTAGTGAAGCTGAGTCTCCTTTTTCAAAATTATTATGAAATCTTGTATTATAGATACAATGATATCAAAATGGAGGACCTATCAACAAATAGACAATAATAATAAAAACTGAAATTGTAAATGGGGTGAAAATAGGAAATTAAATATATACAAACTGGAATGAAATAGACTATTGAAGTTGAATAGAGTTTACCAATGTTTTTTATTTTAAATTATAATCGCAATACCCTTTTAAATTATATCTTTATTCATCCATAACATGTTTTGACTACTCAGAGTCATTTTCAAATGCGGATGAATGAATTTGAAAATGACTCTGAGTAGTCGAAGCATGTTATGCATAAATAAAAATAATTGAAAATGGTACTGCGATTATTATTTAAAATAAAAAACAGTGATAAAGTAGCCCTAAGATAGTTCACTCATCTTATGCATATTGACAATGAGATATTTCATTACCTGAGTGCCACTCCAGATGGTAGTCTACATAGCCTGAGGGAGTGAATTTTTCTTTAGTCTTTTCGTTATTGCTGCTTCGATGTATTGTGGATCTCTTATTCTCATGGATCTTGTGTGTCGAGGATCCACTAATTCAGGAAGCAAACAATCTAAATAGAAATTTTTCAATTTCTCCTCCATCTGGCTCTTCCAAAATTCAGCGTCCCTCAAAATTTCTTCTAACAATACTTTGTTGACAAGACGCCTCTTGCGTTTGGAAGATGAAAATAACTGTCCAGAAGCAATCTTTCTCCCCATAGCGCAGCAAAACTCAAATTATGATAGGAGTACCTACCATTTATTGCTAAAAAATACTTATTGTAAAGAATATTCGTACAAATGCAGGCTACCACCAATTCTTTACCAGAAATGTAGAATTTAGAAAAATAGTGGCGAAGAGCTCAACTCGCGGGACTGAGGCAGACTGAACAGTGGACAGTGCCGATCGAATTATGCAAAAAACTTTTAGTTGTCGATCAAAGCGAAAATTATTGATGAATCGAGACTCGATGGTGGGCCAGACATCCTTTCTCTGTTTACTTTGTGCTACTCTCTCTGGAGACGGGCAGGCGGGCGCGTCGTTTGCCATTTGCGATTCCATTATTACAAAACCCTCAAGATTCAATATAGATGAAGTACCCTAACAGTTTTCTTGGGTGCGAGTAAAAAAATATTTTGAAAATTATGAGATTTGACAAACACTTCATGTTCTCTGTGTCGTGCAGAGTCCAATGATTTGTCACATCAGATTATTTCAATCCAAAACTCACCTCAAAAACAGAATCTGAAATAGATGTAGGCCTATATGCAAAATTAGTCTGTATCACAGGCATATATGATCGACACTTGCTCTATCAAAACTACTCGTAATTATGATCAAACTTGAAAGGTTTATTAAAATTAAAAACTTTTACTAGGTAATTTATTGACTTACGAAACGGGCATAAATCTATCTTCATCCATAAAAAAACCGACGAAATACATGAAAAATTGGGAATACAGTACAGTATAACATTGATATGTTCACTTAAACACCTATATCAAACACCTATAAAAAACTGTGCTAAACAAAATTTTTCTTTTCATATTCTGATGACACAAAAATCATAATTTACCGGCAAATTTTCTTGAATGTGTTTTACAATGGAAATTGATATACACAATCATGAAAATGAAATAAAAATGTGCACTTGGTTAAATTATCATTAGGGTACCTTGGAATATCAGGGATCTTATTCCAAAATGTCCGAGTGAGGAGGGATATTATTGCAAATGCAGGCTCAAATCGCTGGATGGAATGAGACTGAATGAACAGTGAAGCCTATATGCAAAATAGTAAATGCATACTCGAAACTGTATGTAAGCTATAGCCTATGTAGAATGTAGGCCTACTGTATCAGTAGGGCTCCGTGAAGTTTGCCTAGAAGTAGCCAGCCCATTGATCAAAGCTGAAGAAATTATTATTACAGTCTGTAGGCCTATTGATGAATCATTTGTAGTATTTCGAGAAACGGCCAGCAGCGGCCTGAGAGAATCTATACAGAGAGAAATAGTTTTCTCTCTGTAGACGGCTGACGGGCATGCGGGCGCGCGCGCTTCTGTGAGCTGTAAGCAAGTTGAATGGTCAGATATTTTACGAAAAGACAGTAGGCACGCGTACTGCTTCGAATTTGTCATGAAAAAGTCGGAAACAGGGTCTCGGTATTTTACTGTTTCGGACGCTATTTTTCAACCAATCGTTATGCAAATGGTACCAAAAGGTTCAGAAAGATCTCTAGAATGTCTGTATAACCTGAAAAATTCGATTTTCGCATCATGAAAGGGCATTATGAGACGATGAAAATGGAGAAAATTTTACAGTTTTTGACACTTAATAACAGAAAATTGAAAAGTGATAGTGAAAAACCCAGGTTATACAGACTAATTATACATTCTACTAATCTTTCTGAACAATTTGGTACCATTTTCACGTACCTTACTTAAAAAATAGCGACCGAAGGAGTAAAATGCGGAGTGCCTATTTTCATGAGTTTTCAAGTTGTATCGAGCCCTCTTAAGATAGCGGTACATAAGATAACAGCCGCAACATTCAGTAACGGTAAGGGTCTATAAATAAATCAATAATACCCAGTTTGGTTTCGAAACGTCACAAACAATGCATGAAGAAATCCATAGAAAAAAACATTCTGTTGCTTATTTAGTGGTCTATTTTCGAAGGTTTTACATAGTTATTATGGGATCGGATTCAACTCACGTCCTGTTGTGGTGCAGAAATCAAGAGAGCACTAAAGAGTGTCTGAAATAATAATATAAGAAATAATTCATCCGAGACTTGTATTCTTGATTGGAGAAAAATTTTAATATTATAATTCATTCTTCAACGCATGAATACAAATTTATTCAATTGATAAATCAAAGTATAGTCTATTCTATTGCATGAGATTCTGAAGAGATAGAAGAGAAGAATGGTTGATGATAAAGAAAAATGTTGTTATTTGTAACTACATTTTACAATTTCTGAACTCACAAATCCTACAATTATTTCAATATGTCTCAAAATACATGTTTGTTCTTTCTCCTCCCTTTCACAAAATGAACAAATAAAGAGAGGAAACAATGCACTGTTGCACCTCATATTACTTCCGTGAAATAACAATCCAAATTCAACGCAATTTCATTCGAATTACTTGTGAACAATATCAGTCCCTGCTAATTACATAATCTGCTGATTGAAATAATTTATTTCAACTGTCTTTTTGAACTAAACACTAATAAATCTGGTATTGTTAAATGTAAACACGGTAACAATATGGTAGATTCGTCTTCACTGGCGGCACGTGCCCACGGAACAGGTGAAGTGCCCGTATCTTTTACTGTACAGCACTTCACCTGTTTTGTGGGCACGAGCCACCAGTGCTTTTAGAATCACTTGTAGACTGAAAATTAATTATTGAAATAGAACGGACATAAGTTTATTGAACTGAAGGGACATAGTTCATAAAACATGGTTCATCAGCTTTGATGTGTTTAATTAAGTTTAAATACTTGTTTGATCAGCTTTGAATTCTCCCAAAACTTGATTAATTCAATGGTAAACATAGAAACAGAACATTCCATTCGTATTATGGGTCATAATGATCATTTATTTAACCTGGGAGTTCTTCTCAGAGTAATTTGAAACGGTTATCTCTTCACTGATTGAGGATTGAAATTTGATAAATAAATCTTTTCTTTGTGATGATTTAATCGAACAATGAGAATAGTTAATTTAATTGTGTTTATAATCAGGCAGTAAAAAAATTTCAACTTATTGATTAAAAGTGAGGTTGATCAGAAATAACTATCATCATTATTCTGAACCAAGTGTCGATAATATAAATGATAATATAAAACAATACTATAAATTTCGTGACCCTATTTCACGAAATGTAATGTATCAGAATCGTACAAGGTCAAAGTAGTGAATTGTGACATTAATCTATTTTTCAAGATAATAGCCTACAATAGAATACATATTAGCAATAATGATAGTGTTTTCTTTTTAGTAAAGGAGTTGATGTTTGGAAAAGATTGAACATAGATAGATTGGATAGAATTGGAATGAGAATAGGCCTAGATTGTATTGTAACATTTTGGATATAGATTGAAAATCTTAATCCTGACCATTCAAACTAATCTATAATCACTTTGTAGATTTGGAAAGATAGCCTATGTTACGATGTGAATACTCATTGCGTCTATTATCAATGGACTACCAACTGCTGCAATGTGTTTAAAGAAATGTGGAAGATTCTTAATAACTAAACTAGAAAAAGTATAGAAAATTATGCTTCTACCTGACAATGAAAAGGGACCTCTCCTACCTATTGAATAGTAATGAAAAAATATTATTACAGTCCAAAAAAGATGGGGCGTGACGATTGAAATATTTCGTATCTTCACCCAGAGAGAGAATAAATACACATTACAGAGATAAATATTTCGAAAACAATGAAAAATTAAAATGATGCATGGTAAACTATAAAACAATAGATCGTTTTGAATTTTAACAATATTACTTGTATCTTCCTAAAACGATATCGCCTTTGTTGTGTGATTGCCTTTGAATGATGAAAAATCACTTGAATTGGTTTTGAATCTCGTTTATCAAAATGTTATTAAGGCAATTGAAAAGTTGCTAGCAGTTTTGTTGTCTGTTGATCATTTCAATGTATGAGTGAGTACTCGAAAAAAGTTGCGAGTTTGAAATGCCTACCTGTCGGGTGAGAATAATGGCGATTGGTCATTGATTAATCATACGTACCGCTTATCGGCTAAAAAATGAACTACTGAATCGTATCAAGAGCTCCGCAAAAATATCAATTCTAAGCTTTCTCTGCTCGTTTCATTTCGAATTCCGATCGGCCTGAATATCAATTGAGCCATGACGAAAACCCACCGCGCTCTCGACTCAAATACGTTTCTCATCGTCGCTGCACTTCTCCTCCCTCCCAAACCACATCCCCCTCATCACCCTTCACACCATCACATTTTATTCGACCAATATCATTAATACCTAATAAAGGCCCGAACGAGTCTGCATTTCAACTCGGGGGATTCATACACCATGATTTGCCAATATTAGAGTGATACTCATTTTATACGAGTATCCTGTTAGCTTCATAATCTATATTGCAAGTCTGTTTGAACATGATTCAATACTGTCTTGAATCACATCATATATCTCCATCCTCCTCATTTTCCACACTCAAACTGAAACCTTATTAGAACACACTCTCAGCAGAAAAAAATTCACGTTAAAACGTATAATTGTAGATTTTAACAATCATTCTACAGTGTCAATATAGCGAATGGAGGTGAGTTCGGGGAAGAAGTATGATATTCAGCCCATAGTAACATTTTCATCACTCACATCTATAAGTCATTCATGTAATTTTCATCAATTTTATGTTATTATATTGTCGTCTGTTTGATTCCTTATTACTTTCATTCTGTTGCAGGTAAGAAAAACTGAATGAGTTCTCCGTTTGAATTAACTGTTCTCTTGCTCGACTGCGGGGTTTCTCCTAGTGAACTTGTAACTCTCAAACTGACGGTTTAAATTCATCATAAAATAAAACACATGAAACGATCATGGAATGCCAACACCTTTAAAATTATTGGTGAGTAAAGTTTTACAAAACTATTTTTTATTGAAATAGACTACCACTAAAATGTCAAAATGTTTTGGACTTTGCGCTCACTAGAGCAAATTTCCATAAGAAGTCACTGCTGAATCCAGTCGAATATACAAGCGAACGACTCCCAAAACAGAAATGAGTTGAAGAGAAATCATCTTAAAACGTTCTTATCATATTCTTTAACCTGTTTGGTAAACTGCAATGGATGTTTCTCCAAATTTCTATCTTTGGCCGTGACTTCTGTTAAAAAACATTTTTTCATCATATCAATTTCAGATTGAGAAGTTACAGCCCAAAGCTTATATTGTTCATTCCAATTTAATTTATCAAAGAGCACATTAATACAAATAATACAAAAATAATCTAAAACAATTTAAAACTATGACATATCGTACAAAAAACAACAGGCTTTATGGTTTGACTTTTCGAGAAGAGATAAGAGGAAAAATACTAAGGCAACTATGGTTTTTCATAATGATGTAGGCAGGTAAAAGGTACCTTAGCACTTATTTGTCTTCATCATCATTATCGTATGAAATGTATAAAATAGGTTCCTCTTATTTTTATATAATATAAAATGTGGGAAACTATTTGTTGAAAATATGTTTTGGATAATATACAAGAAATCACCTTCTCTATACTTCAATTAAACCATAGTATTTATTTCCAGAAATGCATGCCTCATAACTGGGTTCGTAGCCTATATGAAAAGCTAAATATTGCTATTTGCTGTAACGTTGCAAGAAAATTTCGTTCTTTGTTTCCTGCTGTTGTCATGGCTACAATAAAAAAGCGTTCGCCGTGGGGTTAAAACAATATTTATGTGTAACTCGACCAACCAACTGCAAATACCACATTCGAGAGAGGAATCTGTGTGCCGGAATGCAATAGTATGCAATAAAATCAGCGTTCTGAATACTCACCACTTCCAGATCCAAAGCCAACCAGGTATTCGAGGTCTTGAATTTTAAACGCTGCCGCTACTACGATTTATATTGTCGATCCTGAAGGTACGAATTTAAAAAGCTGTACTGTGTGCTTGCAATATCGCTTGTCAGGATTGTGAGGGCATTCTTGTACGCGCATCCACGTACGTCGTCAGTTCTAATTATGACAAGACTTTGTTCAGAAAAGGGATCTCTTGTGGTAACAATACAGCGTACTGTGTGGTGTTTCCCAAAGACAAGGTGTGACATTCTTTCATGTTTCTGAAGCACTTTTCTAATAAAAATAGTCTTTCATATAAGAAAAAGTGAGGTTTGTTGATGAAGAGACCAACGTTATCAATCGACTTTGTACATTTGCACTTCTGAGAAATGTTATATTCTTCGCATTATTTGGAGGTTGTCTATAGAGATGAATTACAGAACATTTTGCAGTTAATCATGATACGAGAGAGCGGAGAATGTCTGAATGGCTGATAAAGTTCTGGAATGATCGATTGAGAGCACTTAAGATTGTCGATAAGATTAAGATCGATTAAGAACGGAAGTTGCTCTTCTAGACAAAATAGATAAAACGCTAACATTCTTCGGTACGTCAAACAGAATCGGATTAATTGATGAGGATACATAATGATTCGTGGAAACATCACAAAACATTCTGTAATCAGAAACAGTCAGGACTACTTTTTAAGAGTTGAATTAGAGTGCCAGTTATCCAAAGAGTAGGGTTCAAGCTTCATTTGCAATAATAATTCAAAATCATAGCTCGAAGAAAAATGATTTTTAACAATTTTAGAGAGGTATCCTTCGGCTCAAATAGAGTCTCACAACAAGAATCACTCTAACTAAGTTTATAAAACCATCCCATCATAATTTAAAATAATTTCTTTTCAATATCACATCATATTTCGTGCAGTTGCTTCAAGAAATTGAATAAGCTTGCTTCAAAAGCAGCCATGCAGCTTTTCGCGACGAATAATCTAATTTGATCATTGACGCTACTCATAATAGTCTAATATAGCCTGAATGGAGACGCTCATAATTTCGGTAATGATTGCTGTGTTGCGGTAATGGTGGCTGAGCGGGATAATAATGATGATGTTGGCGGGTGCGAGAAAGAGGAAGTTAGCGGTTTCGTTTCAGCTTGAAGGCTGATCATCAAAAACTCTCGCTCTTCGCTAAAGCTGGATGCCTCATTTTCTAAATTAAATTGAATCCTTCATTGTCTACTGAGGAATATTATTTATTATTACACCTTGTTGAGCCATCAGTATGGATGAGGAAGTTAATTCCAACGTCACTTTATTATTGTCAAATCTTGAGAACAGCACGCGGCAAAATTTATAATTAAACTTTGAAGTATTAATTCTTTAGACAGCGGCGAGAGTTGATACTGGAGAAGCTGTCTGATTAAAGCCGGTGTAATAGTAGCTGCAATGCCTCTGGCATGCAATGCTGTTTTGTAATATGGAATAAGGTTTTTGTACAGCCAGTCCGGTGGCATTCCCAACTAATTTCAAACATTCCAAGTTCTTACCGACCATAGTGACCCTCCCCGAATGCAGGGATACTCACAAAACCAGCAATCCTTCCCTTTATGGCTGCTCACGATGCCAGGTGAGAAGTAGAAACTAACACAAAACTTTCTTCCCAACTTGGCTGAATACTTGTGAAATATTATGGGGAGGAATTCCGTTCACAAAGGCTGAGAGCGCTCAACTTAAGTTCACCAGATGAACAACTATCGAAGTTTCAGTTTCTGCTTGTTTGGGTTTTTTGTTGGAGTTTACTCTCCTTTGATGAATTCGGGTGAGCGATAAATATGCTCTGTATCATGTGCTAAATTTATAATTACAACTCACAATAAGAGTTCAGATACATATTGGACTATTTTATACTTTAATAGATGGCTATCAAATACTCAAAAGCAGTCAGCTAGCCCCAATCAACATCAATAATTATGTGCCTCTCACCTCGAATTATATCTTGAAAGTATAATATGATAATGTAGATAGATTGAAGTTGTAATTGAATTCCATGATAAAATCATGAAATGATTTCGATAGTGAACGTTTCACCCAGGTGATTAAATTCATCCCATTAGAGTGTCAGGTTACAAATATTCAGACTCATTAATATTGTACGCAGCTTGTTGACTTATAGGCCCCACCCGAAATGAGTTAAAGCGCCAGCATTGTTTGGAATAAGCCACATTGTAGAAGAGCATGTAGGATAGGTGTGACTACCACTACTACTTGTGAGTGGGGAAACTTCACTTCTTCTCTCATTGTATTATATATACTGTCCATTCCTTCTCTATATCTGTATAGCGAACTTGTGCGCGTTCATAATGTTGAGATGCCTCCGCATCTACAACTTCACAACACTGAAACAAGCGGTTACAAATGCACGTTTGCCGAGCTCACACTTTTTTCTACTTTCTCATTCGAGTTGCATGCACTCAAACTCAACACCACCCTACTTCTACTCTACTCTTCCACTTCCTCATCTTCCTCCTTCATCATCATCATCATCATCATCATCATCTACCAACGACCGCATTCTGTTTGTTGCGGCGCTTCCGTCTGAAACGCAGCAAAGAGACGAAGCAACGGATAAGAACTGTAAACAAACCGAACAAATTTTCAGCATTTCCACAAGTAGAGGAACCTTGAACGCTCCTCTCCTTTCCTCTACCCATCCTCCTCAACAATCGGCTACTCAAACAAACCTTCCTATCATCCTATACCTAAATCTCTACTCTCTCCAGCTTTCCGAATATTTTCTTTCGAGATTCACTCACTGGCACTGAATAAAGTTCAAGAAAATCTCTGTACCTCACAATTGGTCTAATAATTGTATCAGGAAGGAATTTGACTCGCGAACTATTCTAAATTATTGAAAGAATAAACTATCAACGTATCAAGTATGATTTAACGGTTTGAAAAATAATTAGCTGGAGAATGTGAGCACATTGGTTTATGATTGTATGATTGTATGATTGTATGATTGTATGATTGTATGATTGTATGATTGTATGATTGTATGATTGTATGATTGTATGATTGTATGATTGTATGATTGTATGATTGTATGATTGTATGATTGTATGATTGTATGATTGTATGATTGTATGATTGTATGATTGTATGATTGTATGATTTTATGATTGTATGATTGTATGATTGTCATTGTATGATTGTATGAAGATATGATTTACAACTTCATACAGGAGTCGATCAGGAACCAAGTTCTCACTGTAGGCGTTTGCAAATCACAACTGATCAGAAGAAGGCATCACTTATTTATTACGACTTATCACTACCCCCTGGAATCAATACAAGAAGTGTATTTGTTTTCGTCCATGACAAATCGATAATTATCCAGAAGGTAATAATTATCCAGAATCGATAATTATCCATGAATGATTATGTTGCTTGGAAAACGATTTGAAGCGAACAAAAGGATTTGAAGCGATCACATTCCAATTCCAATAGCTTTTGGATTTGAATTAGTGATTTAGTGAAGCAGCTACAAAAGGATGTTTCTCTTGGAAAATAATATATATCTAAAGGTACGATTCCCAAGCGACCCGAGCTGCCCATCTCTAAATAACTATATTATAGATGTTTAGTCTGTTATAAGGGCTACTAATGTACTATGTATACCCAATCAATAAATTAATAGTGGAAGTTATCCTTCTTCAGTCATGAATTTCACCATTCATTGATTTAAAATACATCAGTAGCCCTGGAAACAGGGTAAACTTCTGTAATATAGTTATGTAAATGGAGTTGTATTAGCTAGAGCAGCGGAGGTAGAACTGGGTAAATCTATAGCAGAATCTATAGGTAAATCTACTAGCAGCGAGCCGAACTGCCTCTTGGAAATCGTACTTTTGCAAACCTAGTGGAGCAATAAGCCGGATCATCAAAAAATCTCCACATTGAACAATGTAATACAAAAATGATTCATTATTTGATGCTTTCCAGATCATTTTTCTAGATAAATACGATTACCAGGATTGAAGAGTCTGAGATTCATCATCAATTTCATCGATGAATGAGTGGTGCTTTGTTCTATACATACAATTTTTCCTACACTCTCAATCTTGGTTATTTTTAATCACGAGAAAATTTGATACAAATAAAATTTTCTAATCGACGAAAGGCTTCCTTATTTAACATTTGAAGACTATTTCGGTTTTGTTTAATATTCATTTCAATATTACTGAGACAAATCTTGCTCACCCTTATTAACGAAAACTGATTATCCAGCTTTTCTCTGTAGAAAAATTAAGAATTGAACAAAAACGAGATTCTTCCTGTTTTTCCATACCGAGACATGAACAATATTGTACGAAAATGAAATCAATCTCAGCTGTTTTTCATTGAAAACAAGTCGAATTACAGGAAGTAATCCTTCATTGGTTGAATGTCTTTTTTTTATGTGAAGAAAGTTAATGTGACTTCCAGTTCCCCATCCTATATTAGTGGGTGAGGAATGTTGGTGAGAGGTGGACAAGGAACGTCGAAGTGTTGGCAGATCAGATCTCGCTTGTTTCACTTAGCTGCTCATTACAACCTGCTGATTCATGCCTACCTTCAGCCCCCTCCCCTCCTTCACCGCCTTTATTAAGGCCCCATTCACTTGCCGACTTCACACTCGCTAATACAATCACCACTTTGCCAGCCCTCTCACACCCCCGTACCATGCACTTTCACAGGATTCGTTTTACAGTGGGAGAAATCAGTTTGTGACGACGGTAAAAGTGTGCGCGTTTCAAAAGCGACTCAAGTTCGCATTGACAAATTATTTCTGTTCATCGTCTGCTGTCTGTAATCGGGAATCCATTCAACTATTGGTCTCCTACGTATCGACTTTCTGATTGCAAAGTTTCGTGTGGGGTGAGGCGGGGAAGGTGTGTGGGTGTGTTTGTGTGTGAGTGTAGCTTGCTCTAATTTGCCATCGGCATCCTGCTTTGATTGGTGCACGACAATCTGTATACGTTTCCAAATGTTTCATGAATTACACTTCAACAATCAGGGAAAAGGATGATAGGTCTCGTTAGAACAGATTTTTTCCCCTCAAGCATGGATAATTCAGAGGATTGATTGAGAGCACCTAAAATATCTTGCATTGGAAGCTGAACTTCTATTTCAATGATAATCTGATTATAATACAGTTCATTATTTTTTCTAAATGATCAATGAGATCTTGTTCAACAAATTTTTAACGATTCAAATGTTTTATAGCATATTATTAATTATTCAACCCTTTCCATCAATGTTATAAACTCTTTCTACCAATTCTCGATTGGATGTATATTTCGATCAAATTATTATTTCTTGCTTGATCGTACATTTCCAAATGAATAAACCAACAGGATGACTATAAGAATTTAGTAATGGTACATCCTTGGCTCACAGAGTTTGGCAGTTTGTTTGGCAGTTCAATCGTATAAGTCCTTCTTCAGTCTTAGTTGACATTTTATTCCATATTGGAAGTAATTTTTGATTTTGAGACCGATAACAGGATTCAATTTGCATGTGACCTTCAAGTAACGTTCTCCTTGTAAGAGTTTATCAGAGAGCTTTGATATTACAATATTCTTCATTCTCCCAATAACAAGCTGTGAATTCTACCCTTTTTCATCCCTTGGTATCTTTAAAAAGTAATAATTACACATTTTCTTCATTCCAAACAGTAGATTATTATACAGCTCTCCTCTATCTATAATAATAGTCACGTCATTATGTAATTATTATTTTCTAGTCCAGTTCCATCAGAATAATACTTTTATTATAAACATGATTGAGATTGATTGAAACTTGAATCCAAAAGATCAATCAGAATGATATCGTAGTGCATTGAAACCTCTGTTAACGGTATTAGCCTATTGAATTCGAAAATTTTTTCAAGCTGCTACTTGTTACAATGATTCCTTGGAGGATGAGATTTATACTGTATTTGGTAAGCATTCTTTTCTCCACTGAAGATAAGCTTTTTATATGCACACATTGTACTTGAACAGATTACTTCGTGATCACGTACATGGCACTAAAATTCAAAAACAAACCCGAAATATACGGATATAAATGGAAGAATTGATCTGAACATGAGGGAGCTGTGTATGTGTGATGAATGCGAATTGTCATTGAGTATTTGGGGGTGACGTGCGGGAAGGTGAGGGATACTTCGTCAGCGAGTGTAACAAGCCTACTATTGAATTTATTCACGTAATAAAAAAATAAGAGAGATGTATAACAGCGTGTGTTACGAGGGTAGTACTTTTAATGGCTGCAAGTATCGACTGTGGACCTTTTATCAAGGGGGACTGTTGAGGGGTGGTAGAGCTAGGGAAATTTGATCGGTGGAAGAAAAACTGGGTTTGGCTGGTGAAAAATGACTCGACATATCATTTTTAATGAACGATCGTGATATGAAGCTTGCGTGGTGTATGGCCGAGTAATAGTGGAAGCATTCGTGCATGTAGAAGCCTGTTATTGGAGGTAAACTGCTGCCAGCTACAATAATAGAGCAGACTGGCCACGACACACCGCTAAGGAAGTGGCCTCAAAAAACCACCATTCACGCACCTGGCCACGTTACATGTCTACAGGGAATGTGAAATTTATTCACTGGTCGATAACACAATCTAAAAGAGTGGTTTATGACTAGGGAATGAGAGAATGTCTGCTGGACAAACTTGACACATAAATATCGTGTACGAGTATGATTGATTTCACGAGTTCATTTGGAGTGGTTTGTGTGAGCCGAGAAACCCCATTCTCATGGAAGGTTCTCCTCCATGTTTATATCGGCTTACACATTGGTGTATCAACAAATACATCATACATCAACAAAGACATTGTATCAGTTTATCAAAAAATGTATTTCAAAACATGTGTTTTGTCTGATAACATTCGATTAAACATGTATGATGCGATTAAGAATAACTTTTTTTACCTTTTCATTATGGGGTTAGTTCTACCTTTTATCAGTTGCCTTCATGAGCTCATAATGTAATGAATAATTATTTGAACTCAATAGGAATGATAAGCTCAATTTCAGCCTGTCCAAACTTGATTTCGCAAATAGCCTCGCAATGTCAATAGGAATATTAATGAAAGGGAAGTCACATTGATGTGCGCCATTCACGTGATTCTTTTCAAGAGCAGTGGAATTTTTTGGATGCGACCATTTCCAAACAAGTGAGTGGTACTCCGAGAGAAAAGGTGGAGAGATGAAGAGAAACAAATGTCTGTCGTCGTGGGTAGCAGGCGAAAGCCATTAGAGTAAGAGCAGAATTAATCGCGAGTGGTACCTACTACAAGAGTTAGATAAAGAGGGCGATAGTGATGGAGGAAGAGGCGTAAGTGTTGTGGAAAAGAGAGGAGTGGTAATTTGAGGGCCTGCAAATGGATGTTTTGAGGTTTCACGTAAATGCGTCTGAGTGAAAGGCTAGTAGCTAGAGACCGCGGCCTGTTCAGTTGTGCACCGCGTGTTGCCTACTCTTCAACGTTCAGGGGCTGCTTGTTTCCTGCCCTCTATACTATTCTACTGCATTCAGAGGGCAACTAACAGGTCAGAAGGTATTTACACGAGTCTGCCTCTAGCAAAAGCAGCAAACCACTCGTGTTTGCTTTCACCAACCCACTTGCATTTTTTCACCGACTTTTTTGCGATTTGAAATAAAAAGTCATGAAACGGCGAATGTTTGATGAAGATGGTGCTTCACAGTCATTAAAACGCTCGAGCGTTAATCAGATAAGGCCGGTGTGAAAATCGAGCATCACGCTATTTTGTAGCTGCTTCACCTGCTCAATAATTGGTCCCCTCCAAATAAGTTACAAAATAGATTTGGAGCAATGGTGATGATCACACGCGACCGACAATAGTTGAACATGGAACGTGGTAATTAATTACTAGTTAGCTGCTCTTTCGGACACTGGTAGAGAAAAAGTTTCAAACTGAAATTAGTTGCCAGCTGATGAACGAAAACACAGTGAATACTCCCGCTAGCAAATACACCCTTCCTGTTCATCAGTTAATGGCTCAGCGAATGCATCATCAAATTACGGGTCACCGTCTCAAATTGATCCAATTTCATCACCAACATTAGTGATTCATTCCTATCTAGATACCACCAACCTTCACCCACCTTTACGGAGATTTCTGGAAATTAGTCATTGTCATGAGTAATCTAGTTCCTCGTCTATTGTTCATTCCCTATATCTCTCGCAGTAGGTTTGTTGATTAGACAGTTTGATACAGCGGGTTGAATTAACAATATGTTAGATGGAATTGCTTTCTCTTACACCACATAATTAAAATTGGTTATTGCTTGGTGATGAGGTTGGAAAAAGCACTAATAATGAATAATTCCAGCTCATCAATATCGTGAACTATAGGCTACTATTGGATAATATTTTCCTATATGAATAAGATCAAAATGAACTACAATATCAAGTCGTATCACAAATTATATCTTACGAGCTTGGGAAGCACTATTTGCGATTCAAACTGGAAATAGTCAAATATTGTATTCACATATTTCCCAGAACTCCATCGCTAAAGTCAAAATTATATCTACATGTATCTCAATACGTAATATGCAATAAGATGAGAGAGAGCTGTAAGGCCTAGTTGATTTCATAATATTCCTATTTCGGTTCTCGGGTTTCAGTCGTTGGCTTTGGCTGTGCATAAAAAAAGTTCAATTCATTTCTAATCTTCATCCATCACGAGGATAGCTCAGATATTGAAATAACTATCAATTTTTTTAGTCTGTTTTTCAGTAGTTCATTGATGTATCGTGTAACACCTCTCCATATTTCAATTACCAAGCTACAAAAGAACAAGCAGCTTTCACTTACAATATTGCAAACAGCGTAAATTCTAGCTTGCATAAAGTGATTGAAACATGGAATCTTAATCCACCATCAGCACAATATACTTTGCAAACTGTTCAGCTCAATTTCGTGCCCTGGATGAGAACACAATAAATAGATCGATATCTTTCCGTAACAATCAATTATCTAAACCTGTCAACGAATGATGTAGCAAGCGTTGTAGGGCGAAGGCAGTTGCGAAATTAATGGTTTTATGTTTAGCCTCAATGTTCTCTTTCTAGAGGCGGACAAGCAGATTACCAGATATTACATTCATTCGTTGCCAGGAGTGTCTATGTGTGGTGTAATGTAACGAGTGACCTGATTTCCATGAAATAACAGGAAGAAGATCCAGGAACTTCTTGTTCATTTGAAATTAGAATAGATGATTATCGGATTGAATACTAATTAAATACGATAATTCATCTCGAAATTAAACTAAGCTTTTAGTTGAAAAATATAATAATTGTTTATCACCTCATATACGAGTAGTTTGTAGTTCATATAAAGGCGCAATATGAGGTTAGCCAGTAAAGTTTATTGAAAAAATTATTCACCTGGAGAATTCAGATTGACACGCTAAAATAGACCTAATACACGTTGATTTCTCAAAAATAATGTTTTGTTTAGAAATATTGACGCTTTCATCGAGGTTAATCATGATTCAATTTAATTTAATTCAATTCCAATTGTTCTTATCAACATACAACAGCAAAACATCATTGACGGCTCGTTCAAAAGAAATTGATTTGGTATAAAATTGTAGATCATAATGTTTCCTATACAATTAAGACCAAATAAATAGTTTTCAAATCAATATTGATCGAGCTGGAGTCATTTTCTCATCCTGCCGGAGAGTCTTCTTTGCTTGGACTATAGCTGTTCTTGACCCTGGATGAATATTGTTTTTTTTTATGAACTTTGATTTATTCATCCATTAATTCATGGAAATTATTACACAAATCATGAGAATGTTATTATCATTATAACTAAGTCAGATTAATAATATTATTTTGAGGATTATTTCCTGATACTAACTTGGATCACTCTTCGTTCTATTTCTGTTGTAATCTTGCTGAAAAAATGGTTGAATTTCATGTAATTCCGAGCCTTTACAAAACGTCCCCCACTGGTGCAGTTTCCTGGGATTTCTCGAGAAGAGGATGCGTTCTAAGACAGAATTCCGAGCAGTACATCATTGGAAGGAACCTCTATCATGCAATACCCTTCGAATATAATTATGGTTTTACTATCTGCTAGGAAATATGGCTCACGGACATGACGATCATTACAAAGCTTCACCCTCCTCATGCCTCGCTTATCACTTAACGTTATTGCCTTTCTTATCAGATAGCCTAATGTGGGAACACGTTAGAGCTAACAAGGCAGACAACGTGTGACTCTCTGCCTTGTGGCTCTCAATTTACTCCACCGATCATGAGAATGAGAATGCAGGGTGGTATCAACTGCTACAAACAAGGAGGAAATTAGACGAATGATCTCTTGAATTAGATAAGGAAAGTAAGAGTAGGCCTATAATAGAATAGCCTCAGCAGATCGATTTCCTAATAATGTCACAATACGATTTTTACAACCCATTTTTCTGGTCTCAAAACACCGTTAATTTCACCAAGAATGAATTTTGCATCAATTAACCTCGACAATCATCTAACAAAACACTCGTACTCAGCTTATACAGATTTCCTTAAGTCAAACACAAACAAGTAGCATAACAGAGCCAGAGAAGGTGTAGGCAAACGAGAGAATTCAGTGCTGGCAAGATTATTCCCTCAGCTGGCAACAACCATCAACTCGAATTCGAATAGGCTAATTCGTTGCAGACTCTGGTGCTGTAACTTGCCCAACTTTTCTTAAGTTGCATTGTTCAGTGCACGTTAATTCGAGACAATTTCTTCTCCATCTTTGTTCTTTTCTTCTAAATTTTGTCTCCTACTTTTTCTTCCTCTTCTTAATCCCTTCTATCTCTTTCTCCTTCTCCTATCCTTCGTGGACGTCTCACATTAACCTATTTCATTATAACCTCTGAATCTGCTCTCAATTCCTGACTTATCTCCTCTAGCATTTACATTATTATACTCCTTTATTTCTTCTTATCCTTTCCCCTCGGTGCATTATCTCCTCCAAACTCTTATTCATAATTTCATGTACCTTATATTCTTATTTAAACTCTTATGCTTGATCCTATCATTCTCTCCTTCACCCGTTTATTCTTTTTCTTATCCTTTCACTCAATTTTCATAATTTTTCTATTTTCGCCGTTTTATTCTCTTTTCTGCCAACTTATATTTATTTTTGGCTTTTTTCATTCGTATTATTTACTGCTTCTTCGACATTCTTCATCCTTGTTCTATTCCTCCACTTATTTATTCTTCGTGAACTCATCATTATTTGTCTCCACGATAGTCTGATTCCTATTTTCTTCCTATTCCTGCTCTTCTCCACCGTTTCCTTATTCTTCTTTCCTCCAATCCCTTCTCCAATCCCTGATTATCCATGCATCACAATTCATCTTCTCTTCCTTTTTAAGCTATCGTTCTCTTCTTCACTTTTCTGTCTCTGATATTCTCCGCTCACCTCTCTTAGCATTCTTTATTTCTTTCCTTCTCTTGTATTCCCCCTTTCTCCTCCTATACCATCGCTCTTCTCACCCAATCCCGACTTCCTCTCTCCATCTCTCAATCAATCATTTTCCTTCACTTCTTCCTCGTCCTTTATCTTTTCTCTTTCTTTATCCTCTCTTTTCATTTTTCTCCAACTCCTGCTACTGTTCCCAGCGCTCTTCTTCGCTCCATCTTATTCTCTTTTGATTTCTCAATTTACCATGGTTTCTACACTTCTTCCTCACCCTTTCCTAGTTCTCCTTCTTCTCTTTATTTATTTTCTCTTCTCATCCCAGTTTCCTCTTCTATCCTCCTCTCACTTCTGCCACTGTTTCCAGTGCTCTACTTTGCTCCATCTTATCCTGTGGGACTCCAGCGACATAACTTAGCTGGGAATATGCTTGCCAGCTCCCGTTCCCGCTAGCACCTCGGATAAGTCAGCGCTAAATAAGCCAGAAACATATTCAGCGCACGTAAGTACAAAACAAGCAGGAATCCGTTTCTAGGACAAATAAACCGAGAATTTATCTATACGGTCGGGACAAATGCTAATGCGCTTCACAACTCTAATGGTTGGTGGAAGGGGGGGGGGGTAAGTTAACTCAGCAGCCAGTTTATAAAATGTTTTTGCATGCTAGAAACATATAATAGTAGAATCTTGCCATGTCAGCAAGTCATAATTCCAGCGATTGGTACTGTAGGATAAACTTTAGAGCTGTGATTATTCAAATCAAAATTCAGAGTTGAGTTCATTGAAAACTTAATAAATGGAATCTATCATGAGGATATACTGTCTGGCTAACGAAGAAAATTGTGTAAATATGGCGAACTTTCAAATATGTCCTAGTGGGAAAAAATCTGAAGTTGTTGAGTAGTTTTGGAGGTGATAGTTAAAGGGGTGACAGTTAGTTTTGGAGGTGATTGAATGTAAAGACAAAATAATTTCAGACTACAGATTTATTGAAAATTGAGATACAAGTTTTGGTTGCTACACCATTATCAATCTCTGGTAAACTAGGAATAAAGAAGTGGTTGAGTTTCAGTTTATCAGAGATTGATGATGGTGTAGCAACTGAAAACAAAATTTTGATTCTTAATGAATATGTCGTTCTGTATTATTTTCTCTTTCAGTTTAATTGAAGAAGACATGTTGGTAATTGAATAGTATTTCTTCTATCTGTATGTTTAATTGTCAATCAATTCTTTACATGAATTGTGAATTCATACATGAACTCTTTACATGCTTGGAAAATTATGTTAATCAATGGTAATTCAGATATAAATGAATTAATTAACTTAATCTCGTACAAACTTATTTCAAAACAATCACTAGAAATGGATCAAGATAATGAAAAAGTAGGCTACAGTGGAACGTTTTGTTTGATATTTTGCATCAGGAAGTGGTTCGTGGAGATACACACAATGTGTAACAGTGGGACCGCTGTTTGCTTTTTCCATGATGATGTCTCTTGTGTTGATTGTAGCTTTTGTTGAGTACTCCCTGGATGATTGCAGGCTGGGCGACTCGCACTTTTGTCTTCTCACATTGGACATTGCACTGCACTCGCGCTCTCAACTGTAATTTGACACTGAGTGCTACACATTTGGAAAGAGTAGAAAGATAGAGGTGTAAAGTTGAAGAGGAGGAATGAAATTTGGAAGAGGATGTAAGAAGAGAAAGAGGTCTTGCAGGATTGTGTAGTAGTGTACTAAGGAAAGAAGGAGAATGAAAAGGTGAAAATGCGAGATATGTTTAAAAATAGAAGTAAAAATTGGAAGAAATGGACAAAAAAACTTTAATAATGAAACTTCCAGATGTATAATAATATTACAGGGAGCATTTAGAGATGCAAAAAAATTAGAGATGCATTAGAGATGCAAAAAAATAGTTGGAAATGAAGGAATGAGGAATAATAAACTGGTATGGAAAAGTGTAAATTTTTGGAACAAAGAAAATTGGTATTGGAAAGGGTTAGGGAGATTCCTAGATGAAATTGAAATAAGTAATAAATAAAGGTTAGATTTTCAAACTATTGTACAATGAAGATTATCGCGTGAGAGATAAGATATAGTTATTGTCAAAAGATAATAATTCTCCAATCATCTTTCAATTATTATAAAATAGAGTAGTGAGGTTGAATAATAGAAGGAGAAATCATTCATATTATCATCATGAATAATAAAAGCCTCTTAGTGTGGAAAAAATAGCGACGAATAGGTGGGAGAGGGAACGATAATAGAGGAGAAAGAAGTTTAAATCCAAGGAGTAAAATCAGGAATACAAACCATAAACAATGTGCTTAATATCTGGAAGACAATCTAAAAAAATGGTATGAGAAAAATTTAAAGGAGAGAGTATTTGGGAAAACTGTGAGAAGCCGGAGAAAAGAGAGAAAGCAGTTTGGCTTCTAGCATATGTGCGAAATTAACAAGAAGGAATGGGAATGGAATGAGTAGTTTGAGAGGCTTGTTTTCATTCCACTAAAAGCTTTCTTCTTATCAGAGTAGGACCGGGCGCCTGGTGGGTCGTGATTCCTCGTCCAAGGACTTCCTCCTAGTGGACCGGCAGATCTTCCAAAAAGCCCACGACACAAAATGCGCTCGATCTGGCCAAACTTACTACTACAAAGACTTCCTTTTTCTCTTCTTACCCTTTCATTTCTCTCTGGGATCGTCTTGCCTCTCTCAATAGCCTCTTTTGAAAGTGATCGCGGTGTTGTAGAGCCAAACGCCTCAGCAGAAGTGGGACGCGTTTGCTTCCTTCCTTCCTTGCTTCAGGCAGCAATTGGACCAAACAGCGTGTCACGTGCACTGCAACCGCCAATTGGCCCAATTGTTGGCCACCAACATCGACTGCAACCAGTTGTTTGTTCGGCAATATCGAAATAATTGTTCACCACAAAATCGGTTGAAGTGCTAGTAGTGGAAAAGCATGATTGGTCTGTGCTTGTCTTAAAGGAAAGTTTGTGTGTCTGGAGTTGTTTCCTTCCCAAGAACTGCCACATTGCTGCGATTGAGATATAATAGAGCGAGATTTTAATTGAATAAGATTCGCCAATGTACCCGTAAGGCCGTTATAGTTCTATGACATGTAAAAGGGATAAAATGATAGTTGCCTATTCTCATCTCATTTGATAATATTATGATCTGGATAAGACATAGAAATATCACCATGCAATACCGTCCTCAGGAATGTCTGTGGATTTTGCGGTTGAGATCAATTTTGTATTTTTCATTTGTTCAAGTCCAATTATGTAAGCTGTTGCCAAGAGCATCTATTCTCACTATTCTACGTTCATCCGTAAATAATTGAATAATAATTATCAAAACTCGTATTCCGGTTGAACTATGATTCACAAGAATTTCAATGTGAATATTATGAATAATTATACAGGGTGTTTCAGGAGGAATGTGCAATACTTCTCAGGCTGATTCCTTACACCAAGTAGACAAAAAGTTCCATGGGACCAACCCCCAAAAAGGCTTTGTTACTGAGATAACAATGGCGGAAATTGAGATTTTTTAAAATATATCAATTTTTCTAATTTTTTAGAGGCTTTAGTGGGGTTCTAAAATAATCAATTCCTATGTAAAATTAGCTGAGGCATTCAATGAAACCAGTTCCAAGTTTGTAACTCCAACTGTTATTGAGATAATTTGAAAAAATATGCTAAAAAACGCCTTTTTTCAACAATATGGGTTATAACTGGATAAGGAATCATAAAATTGTATTTTCTATTAATGGAAGTTGAAGAGAGTCGGATTCTAAAGGAAAAGTTGTATGGCGGCGATTGTGTAAATCTTAACCAAATCTCAGAAATGGCGATCAAAAATCTCAAAATTGACAAAACATAGCACAAGATTATTTAGATTGATTATATTGATTATTTTAGAACCTTACTAAAGCCTCTAAAAAAATTAGAAAAATTGATATATTTTGAAAAATCTCAATTTTCCGCCATTGTTATCTCAGTAACAAAGCGTTTTTGGGATTTGGTCCCATGGAACTTTTTTGTCTACTTGGTGTGAGGAATCAGCCTGAGAAGTATTGCATATTCCTCCTGAAACACCCTGTATATGAGGTTATCCATAGGAAATAGAATTTGGAGTAAGGGAAATAAATTCGAAGCTATTAAATCCATGAGATTCAATAGAATGAATTATATCACTATTATGATGAATCTGTTTTTATTAGGATGTAACAAAACAGTACATAAACCACTCTATCGAATACATTTATGATCACTGGGTTTAGTCATTAGAACTTGTACATTCTAATAGGCCATGTTTTGTTAAGGAAATCACATTGTATCATTTGTGGATGGTGTGAGATGGGGAAGTGGGAGGGGGAGTCTGACTCACCTCATCAGACACACGCATCACTATCGCCACCAAAGAACATGTTCATTAGTTTTGATTGGCTTGCTCAGTGTTCGGAATCAAAAGTAGCTAAACCACACCTAAACCACAAATGACCAGCCACCTCGGCAGAGTTGCCCATGTTGCAATTAATTCTAATACAGTTGCTTCTGGTTAATGCCTATGTGTCTGATGTTAGTGTCTGATGAACGGAGTGTTAAAATTATGAACAGCGATGTTCGCTCAAGCAAAGAAGGGTTAGGGCATGAATTATTGCCACAGATAACCTGACAAAATTAATTGCTAATTTGCACCCATAACTAAACCTCCGCTAGTTGTGGCTATCTCTTGTTGTTTTTGGTGTCCAGTGCACCTCAAAACGAAACAGACATTATTTGCACAGCAACAGCAACTCACTCACTCTCACTCTCTCTTCCTCACTCACTCACCCTCTTTCACTTACTCACTGACTCCCTCTCAATCACTAGCCGATTCTGACCCAGCAGGCTGCTCTGATTAATTGGGTATTCCGTTGTATTTTGAATACAGAATTCTGCAGCGGCAGCAGTCCCCGCTGTACATGACAACTATCAGATATCGAATACAGTGAAAAAACATGTTGCTGAGTACGGTTGCGAGATACATTACATGAAAGTAACTAATAAATATTCTTCGTCTTATTAGTCTCTGAACATCAACAATAACAAAACATTATATTTTTTCTGAGAAATATTGTACCTAACTTACGTATAACATTCGCTCGAATCATAAAAAATATATTTCCGTATGTTTTGAAGAATATATCATTGAATGGCAGATTGCATTTGTTATACCGTAATTGAGGGATTAGAAAATGAAGTGAATGACGGTAAGAACTCATAGAGTCTTGCCTAGGTGGAAGTAACAATGTAGTATAATCTATTATGATCGATAGAATATTCGATTACCTTTCATCTGCAACCCACACACTCATTCCTGAAATTATTGCTAAGCAGAGACATACTGAAGCAAGTAGCTATGGAGCAGCCAAGCAGTGATGACAAGAACCGATTATGTTTCTGATGGGATTAGGCAATCTTATTGGAGCATGTTAAGGACCAAAGCTTCCTGTAACATCCACTAACATAGATTGCAGCGAAGTGGGCTGAAAGTACTGGACGAATGTCATCCACACTGAACCAGTTTAACTAGATGTGAGGATGTTTGATTGAAGTGATGTTTGATTAGTGTTCAAAGTAACGATTCGGTTCTTATTCGGATTCAATGTGGGAGACAGATCTATGTCGGTTTGTATGCGTGCGTAGGTGTGTACACGCATGCGTGTGTTTGCTCAAAGTGCATGACCGTCCGTCCGTCCCCTCTGACCCAGGGCACACGCAGTATGTGTCCTTTGGACAGGCTCTGTCACTTGAGAGGCACTCAATCATCCACTGTTCACGCGAATACACAATGCCAACCAGCCATTTAATCATATCCGTTGGCTTCCTATTCTCTAACGCAGTGAGTCTACTAACCAAATTCACTTCCGCCCCATAATTATGTTGATTATCAACAATGACTTGTGTTGAGCTAACTGATCTCCTAATCTTCGCTAAGGCTACAAACTTTGGTAGTGGTTGGGTTGGTGGGTTGAGGTATAACTATATCATGATGATTCTTGTCTAATTCTTCACAAGGATATTTAAATATTGATAGACAGATTATGTCACCAAAGACTGAGCTGTGTCCCATGCATCATTAATATTATGTATAAATAATCATTTCAAGAACATAAAGTTAAAGAATTTCAACTCAATCCATTGATTTCATCAAATTTCATCAACTTTTTCTGTCTTCATTATGATGTATATTGATAGATCACTGGCGGCTCGTGCCCCCGAAACAGGTGAAGTGCTGTTCAGTAAAAGAAACAGGCACTTCACCTGTTTCGTGGGCACGAGCGGCCATTGCGATAGATTATTTTCAATTGTAAATTGGTGAGGTATTCAGATTCCTCCAAAATGAGAATCCATTAGTTGAGGAGAGCCAGATCCTTGTAAGATATACTGGTATTCATTCAATTTAAAGTAGGCATATTCAAATTGCTCTATTCGCAAAATTTAAAATCGTGGACAAAATCAATGAGTGATTTGAGTTGGGAGTCAGACTGAGTTAAGTGATGAGGTTTGCTGGTAGTTGAACAGTACAAGAGAACAAATGAAACAAGTAGTGAGTAGACTGGCAACAAAATAAATCAGTCGGGAGTGGACCGATTGCGTGGAGCTTGTAGGTGGGCTCAGCTCTGTGTGAAAGCTGTCTGCTCTGATGCATTTCCACTTGAAACTCGCCTCAAATCCTTTCTATTTCTATAGAGTACCGGCAAGAAAGAGATCGCTGCACTTCTTCTTTCCTTTGTTCAAAAAACTACATGCAATATTTCACTGTCATCCAGACTGCTTCTGGCTGACATCACTAATTTTTCTACGTTTGGGATACATTGACCTTTGATTTTTCTTTCTCCGCATTCTCTTCCATTCAAATGTAATGCAATCGATTTTCGAACAACAATAGAGTTTACCAATAGAGGGAAATGATTCCCAGCACCGTATTTCTCAATAATATTATTCATATTGGAAGGTGAATGCACTCGAGGTAAGTATTTGATGACCTCAAATCAAATCCAAATGTTTAGATGCTTGAATTACACACCATGCAGAACGTTCCCATGATAATTATTTTGAAGATCTATCTCATCACAAACATTGATATAGGCTAATCTTATTTCTCAGTTGATAATTCGACTTTGTACAATATTCATAGACCCTTCGATGAAATTACTGTTGGTTATTACTATTGGGTGATGTCGACATCAAGAATTTTACCTCCATGGTTGACTAATAGAGGTTCAGCCATTTCCCCAGTTGTCAATAAAAATAAAGATTCAATTTTCATCTCTATAGTGATCATTTTCTTACTTCCATAACTCACTAGTTATGTCACCCAGATTGTCAGGCTTCTGAAATTTATACTCTACCTTTAAGAACTTATTTAGAATAGGCGATTGGCTCATATTGACATTATTGTCCATTTCTATCATCCCATGATGTGGATAACCGAACATGAATATCCATTTATTCATTCATGTAGGTACAATAATATGCAAGGTGAGAGAAGAAAAAACAGGCAATCACCCAAAACTTCTTCTATTCATCCTAATTTATCATAAATTGTCCAAATGTTCATGTTATGACTGTATGAAATTTTGTTTCTGTTTATAAATAAATATTCGATTTGATTTTTCTACTCAAAGTTTTCCAATATATATGTGGAGTAGACCACCGAATTAAATTTTTCATAATGCCCATTCATCAAATCTTGAAATATAATCAAAAAATTACTCCAATCATCTAGGATATTTCATCATTGATCACCCAATCCTCAGTACTCTGTTTGGCCCAGGAAAAAGTTTTTGTATTGAACTGTGAATGGTAATGTGTAACAACCAAAGGTATCTTTCACGATTTGATAATCCACAAAAATAGATAGAACATAGATTTTTGAAATTGATCCAATTCTCTTTTCTTGAACTTTCTGGGGAAAAAGGCTTTTTTATTTGGTATCCTGACTTCCGCAATTAGAACCCTATTTTCTAATCTGCTGGTTCAGAAAGAGGAAGTAGAAGCCCTTCTTTCCAGTCTGGGGGAGATAGGAGGGGGACGCCTTGAAACAAGTAGAGACCTGAAACTCGTGTCACTGCAGCTGTAGCCCGTTCACACAGAAGAGACGCCGACCTGAAACACTTTACATTGCGATGGCGTATCTCCTCAGTCTGCGCGAACTATAGCAGAGCAGGTTAATAGAATCACGTACTTGTCGTGAGACACCTGAGGCCGACGACTGACAATCTCACAAATTTTCTTCCCTATGTGTTTTTAAACAGACACTCAAATGCGCAGTCTCACGTGTATGTCACCAGGTAGAGCTCAAGTCTTCGAAGATCGTGTTTTCAACTAAGTTATTGGTTTTCTTGTTTCCATGTCGGAGAAAAGGAGTTGAAGTTGCGAATGCGAGAAAAAAAGGATTGAATGATAAGAACAGTTACAGAAAATGGAATATAAGCAAGTGAAGAGTGAAGAATGAAATGAAGAAATAGGAACAGAGGACATCAAAGAAAAATAAATAGTTGGAGATTTGAATTGAAAAGAGGAAGAGGAAAGAAGGGAACAGACATAGGAAAGAGAAATTGAATAGTGGAAAGTTGCGAGAGAAATTTTGGACGGAAAGAGAAACTAGAAACTGTGTCTGAAGCGAGACGTGTGTGAAGAGATGAGTGAGGAACACAGTTGTAGCCACTTCAAACAAAAAAAGAATAGGGCTTCTGGTGAAAAAAAACTCAGGAGAAAGCTTTGGCGTATAAGAGGATGAGTGGGTGAGGCGAGAGAATGAGTGGCTGAATATTATTGGGTAAGGTAGTGGATACAAAAAGGTGTTTCTATTTCTACTAAACGAGTATAGAAGAGTACTGGTGGCTCGTGCCCACGGAATAGGTGAAGTGCTGTACAGTAAAAGATACGGGCACTTCAAATGTTTCGTGGGCACGAGTCGCCAGTGTAAAAGAGTAACTGGGACATGTAGAGAACGATGTTTATTGTCAATGACAAATAGAGAGAGCCTGAAGTTGAGTGATAGGAAATCTGATAGAGAATAAAATAATAGACAGTAAGAATGATAAACAAATGTTTAGAGAGGATAGAAGAGTCGAAGACAATCTATACTATTCACGATCAAGAGTTGATTGTCTCTCGTAGAATGTTTTAGATTGACATAAGAGGATAAATACGAGTATGACATAATGATAGATATGAAGGTATAACAAGAAGGTGGGGAAATTGTTAGAGATTGAACTACTACTATTTTCAGATGGAAAGAAAAGTGTGTGAATGAAGGTAGAGATAGATAAAGATAAGGTTACTGGATGGAGTGAAGTCAATGACGTGCCCCGAATGTGTACACGAATAAATTCTCTCACTCTCTTTCATTCATTCTTGCATACTTTATCTTTCTCTGTCAGCTTTTTACCATCTCTACTAAAAAAATTCTCCTCGCGGTACACTTCCGCCCATCCCGTATCATTTTTGCAATTTGTATTCAGCTAACGTCTCGCAGACTCCGTCAAAAATTGGCAGAGTGACGTACACTATATTATTATATAGGAACTCGATAGAAAAACTTTAATCCGCTTGCTGGAAAGAGAGGGTGAGGTTTGTGAGTGTGAAGAAGCCAGTTGAAAGAGAGAGGATGTTAAATATTGGAGATAAGAGAGAAACAGATTAATAGCGAGAGAGAAAATGTGATAAGTATAAGAAAACAGCGAGAGAGACAAGTTTTGGAGATGAAGAGGGGTGAGGGCATATGCAAGGAAAAAAGCGAATGGAATTCAGAGAATGAGAGGTGGAAAGGGATAGACTGATTTCAGAATGGAGAGAACGTGAGAGACAATAGATGATTCTGGACGTAAAAAACGACGCAAAATTTTATCAACGAATTATTTGAAATTATCTGCCAGAATGTCATTACCATGTGGACATGCCTCGAATTTCTGACGAACAGCCGTCAATGACAAGGGAGTTTTTTTTCACCCAAAAAAGTTTGATTTGACGCCATTGTTGTTCCTGACTACTTTTGAAAACGTTTTTGACAAAATCGTCAACGATTTGTACGTAATTTTGTTTAGTCTGACTGGAAAGCCTGTGAAATAATATGTTTTTCACAATGAATTTGTTGGATCGTTCTAATTGGGGAAAAAATGTTTTGTTAAAAACAACTTCAAGGTACAATTAATATTATAGTAGAATGAGAATTCAATCAGACAAACCGATAAGAATGTTTCCAGCTATTTCTCTATTATGTTATAATTATTATGTAGGAAAAATTATTCTAGATATTATTTTTGAAAAGAAATTCCTTTGTGAGGGGGACAACAGTAACCTTAGGTTGATTTAAGAGAGGACTGTTGAGTCCTAACTTCGCTTTTGTAGAAAGTGATTGGATGAATCCCTGATACTGAGAGTAACTCAATAAGTCGATATGCTTCAATAATGGTGGCAAACTCTCATAGAATATTTTATCTGATATTTCTGATTTGAATCTGATTCTGATTTGATTGATTAATATTTCAAATTACGAGTCGCATCTCTTAACCTGAAAAATGGGAGACGATTCAAAATGTAATCTTAGTTGTTTGAATGCTTCTGAATAGCCTATCATAATTCTACTGGAAACTCCACTAGTTGTGTACACTAAACTAACATTGCTTGTGTAACTCACTTTGCACAGTTTGTTATGTATTAGAATAATAGAAACAGATTGTGGTTGAAGGTCGAGAGGGCGAAACTGTAGGAGAAAAGGTAACATTACTGGAATACTGAGTAAAAGCAGTATAAGCTCAACTTGGATGGTTGAAAGCACTCGACTGGACCAACGATGGAACATGCATTTGTGCGTGTGTGTGCATTGGTCTGTGTGTGTGTGTACACTCTCTTAGCTAGCAAGAACTACTTACTTCAGGCAAGTGTGCACTCAAGCGAGGGCAATGTCAATATTGTGGGAAATACTTTGTTCTTAAACCAATCTTCTCCATTACATTTAAGCACTTCACTTGCTTACTGCTTAGTCCTGCTGCATTCGTGCTCGGGCATGAAAAATAATTTCCACTCTTATGATTGGAAATTTTTAAAATGATTTATTCGAAAATTGTTTGAATTGAGCTGAACAACTTCTTAGTGCATGATGATAATCGTTTTTCGTGAGGATTAGCAATGACAGCATTGGTCTGTAAAAGCTCGTGGAAAATAAATAATTCATGAAAAGTCTGTTCTATAGCTATACGCCCTTATCAAGGAATCAAATAGAAATAGAATTTCCTCCTTGAATGTTACGATAACCTTATTTTTTATGGATTGATAACAATGAATTCCATTCCAATTTGATAATCTCTTTGATAGGCCTATTTCCATTGATATGATTTTTGGGTTTGATAACTTACAATGCTCTCCGCTATAATTGTTTGTATTCTCACTGAAGCTAATACTGTTTCTGTTTTTGTTTCAGGTGAGGATTTGCAAATTTGCCAAAGATTTGATTGATACTGATATACTGATGTCATTCAGAGATGCACGATGTAGCTGGAATTAATAGTTTTGTTATGATAATTCGAGGTAACATTCCACCCAAATCGCACCTTGTAAGTAGAAATTCGAATACTAATCCAAAAGCACCTAAAATCAACTTATAGCCTAGTTCAATAGTTTAAGGAACATGAGATTGTAATTAATCCTTCCACTCACGAAATGGACAAGTTTTATCTCTAATTCTAATTTATTGTCAGATTGTTTGAATAAGGAACTACTTCTAATTCCCGATTAGACTCCATATTATAATAATTATATTCGTACATAGATTTTTTTTGTCTATAGAATTTCATCCTATATGTGTCAGTATATTATCGAAAGAGTATGTTAGTTAAATGATTGGAAGGAAATTTGATTTTTTTTTAATTGAAGAATTGAGAAAATGTTTTTCTTTCAAATAGATTTTTCTTACAATCATTGTTTTTAGTATGAAGTAGGTTTCCATAATAGAATGCAAGAGAGGATTCGTGCTCTCTATTGATTCTTCCTTCTTCTCCTCCTTGTTATTCATCTAACCCATTTGTTCCTGTTGAGGCATTGGGTGCATTTTACAATAAGTGATATGAGAGATATGGGAGTGATATTGGAGAATAAATTAATTTCTCAATAAACAAGTATGAATATTCTGTAACATAATCAATTTCAATTCAGTCCAGTTGATTGATTTTAATTTGGTAACTGAATTTCCGTTCTCAATCCCAGGCTCAGTGGCACGATTCGACGAAAAGCTGTGGAAATTTTACCAGCCAATTAAATATAACGTGGCAGGTCTTCCTCATTAGACAGGTCAAAAGTTAGTTGTAGCCTACTTTTATCTACAATTCACTATATTCAATTTATTTATTTATTTACATACATCCGCTATGATTCAATCAAATCTCATAATTGTTCCTCATTATTGTACACGCCTATGGCAGATGCTTGCCTTTTGCTTTTAGTATTCTCGGAAACAGCAATTTCCTTACTCAATTCCAAACCACACCCCAATCATACCAAATTTGATTTTATTTGATAAATTCCAGTTATTTGTCATTGGTTCGTGAAATTATCAGTCCTCTAATTTATGAATTTCCAAATGATCGCAGCAAAGGTTATGTGGAAAGGAGGGAATGAGAAAAAATTACAATGAATCATAGTGTTGTATATTGTCAGGAAATATCTTACTCAGTTATTAATGCTTCTGAACTGGAGCTTTTAAAATTCAAAAAAGCACGCCTTTAATGACGTTATCCCTTCTCTCGAGATCACGGGTGCCAATGGGTGCCAGTAGGTACAGCAAATTGAAGTTATCCAATACCTACTATTACTATAATTACTATTAGATATTATATCAGTAGGTTTTGGTTTATTTTCCCGCCAATTTTAGTGCTCACTCCATAAATTCAAAATTATTTCAATTACTCAAACCTAGCTCATTTATGTCCTGAACTCGATTTGGAGTTATTTCGCTATATGTATTGTTTTATGTGCTACAGTGTTCACTTATAACTCAAATGTCTCAATCAATTGCTAATTGTTTAAGTTGGCCAATTGCCAAAATTTCTGGTGATCAGATGTAAGAAGAACACACACTATGTTCATGACTAGGCTGGTTACAAGATCCACATACATTTGAACTTTAAAGCTAAAACTAAAACTAATAAAACTCCAAAGTCTAAAAACAATAACTGAAGCCGATCCAGAAGCGAAGAACTGTGCATGGTCTTGGAATGAAATTACCTGATGAGCTCGTGCAGAAAATAATTATCATTCAATCAACTCAGATTATCTCTCAGTAAAAAGAGGAGAATTAAAATCATGTGGATCTGTTCAAATAAGAGCATTCATCAATCAGCGAGTATTCCATACGAGCAATGTGGGCTGAGGATTCTATTTTGTTGAGAACAAAGCAGCAGTAAGGCTATCAGGTTTGCCAGTCTTACAAAGGTGGAATAGGGTTATTGGATGCTACACCACAACCAATAACCTTTTATGAAAGATTAAATCGCATAAAATATCCCAGATATTGCTGCTGGACCTCCCGATATATAAGGATAGCTTCATAAATTATTATACGGATAGAATGTGCCGCTTCTCAAATTCCTTGAAAGCTGCTATACGAATTCTCGTTCAATTTCCATCCTCAAGAAACAAGAATCGAACGATCGACCCTGTTCTGAAATAGCAATTCTCGAGCGCAGAAGAATTTCTCGATTAGGTTTTATTGATCTATCGATATAACTTCTTATCTATAATTCTTCCTCTTGTTTCCATTAAGTCTTGTTATACTCGTTGCTAAATTATTATTCCATGATGATTTCCATTTAAATTTCTTGGATTATCAATATTTTAACATTTTATTGAACAAAATTGAAATAATTCTTTAGGCTACGTTTTTTGAAGAACGTTCAATGATGTAGGCTATTTAACTGTTCGCCCATTTGCTTATTCTCGTTCCTATAGTTCAGAAAATTTATTTCTATTCTATAATTTCTGAAGGCTATCTCTATAATTCAGTCGATCATCATCATTGCAGCTTCTCAGCCTTAATCTCTTTAAATACAAAATACACAAAATCTCTTTATACTGTATTTTAGTCAGTATGCTCACTTGTTACTTAGTATCATTATTATACATGATACTTAATTGTTAGTATTTTCATTACCAGTCATAGATCATAAATTAACTCATACAGTATCGCTAGATCATATTATCATTAAAGCATAGTTATTCATCATAAATAGTTCAATACTCACTTGTTACTCAGAGAAGACACTAAGAAATATGGTGTTTGGTGTGTCACTATTTTTCACAGCTCTGTCAGGATAGTTCATAAGCGGTCTGCGAGAGCAGAATGTTTCAGGTAAAGACAGTAAGTCTCGATTGATTCTCGTTAACCCATAGATAAGTGACAGTTCATCGACTGTCTTGACAGTGCTGAGAATTGATAATAGTAAGTTTGCCAACCGCTAAATCCTTGAGCGGCTGCTGTTAGTCAATCCCCTTCCATGAATTCATTATTTATTGATAGTAATGGTTAAATCTCTTGCATGTCATTTCTTTATAAATTCTCATTCACACTCTATGCGATTTCTAGTATTAGTTGACTGATTTAATCATCTTGATGGGTGAAGAATGTTTACTTCTGTTTGAATTGTATGCAAGATGTGAATGAAAATCGAAGAAAATTTTCCCTACAAGTTACTAAGATTTGGCTCCTTGTACCAGCAGGCTGCTGTGGAGGTAATAATCGTTTGCAAAGTTGACGTTGTTCGTGCGTGCGTGTGTACGGAAACGCAGCCGCGCATAAACACTTTGCGAATGATGATCGGACTGCAAAGGAAGTTGACGCACGCCCTACAATGCATAGGTGGAATTTAGGTTTGCGCCAGGTAGTTTACTAATGGCATCAGCTTCCGTCGCCCTGCTCCTACAGCAACATCCGTCTGCATGCACTGCTGTCGCACAGGAAGTCTTTTTCCTCTGCCTCCGCGCCTCTTTAAAAAAATAAATATCACCTCTGCTCCTCTTTTTTCGACTCCTCTCATCCGAAATAGATTTTGCCTGCTGGATTTTCAACTCTGCCGAGCAATTGCTTTGCTGCTCCTCCCTTCCAAAAACGCACCAGTTTTCCAATTTCAAAAATGATGAGATTAAATATTTTGTCTCATTCATTTTAGTTCACCCATTGACATGCATACGTAGCCTATATTCAGACTGAATCTAATAAATTCTAACAATTTATCACTACCTTAACATTGAATAAAATGATTTTTATGATTCCCTACCACAACCTTCTAATCTCTACCCTCTTATTAAGATTGATTTTAGGAATTTTTTTCACAACAATATATATACAATAACTCATTATTGAAACCAACAATATTAATATCACATTGGCATGAAATCATGATTCCTCATTACGATTCGAACCAACGTAACCTTCAGAGGAAACCACACCACAGCAGTGATCGCGCTGTCGTGTGTAAGCGCGCTATCGTATGTGAGAGCACAACAATTGATGCCAGATTCAAATACAATTGGAAAAGTACAAACAACGGGGATGAAAGTGAAACCACTCGTTATTCCCCAAGTTTATCTGGAATGTCACTTCCGTTTAATTACACAAGGGTGTCAGTGTGTGAGGGTTGGTGTGGTGGTGGGGAGGGACAGACAATGCCCACATTGGATTAAACACGCGCTCAGTTTCTTTGTCTCTGTCGTGCGCACGGGTTTTATTTCGATAAAGTGGGTTTTACAGTAAATAGGGGCAGTAAACACGATTAATTCTGGCGAACGTGTGCATGGCTTGATGCAACAGTAAACAGGCATGTTGTGTCGGAGTATCGGGCCCAGAATAGCGCGGGCTTGCCACGGCGCGAGATAAAGAAGCCCCGCAGCAGCAGCAGTAGCAGCCGGTTTAGCATAGCGTGCTCTATCGCCGCATGCACAAAAGGAATTCGCCGCCTGCCATATTTGCTTTATCCCGAGGCTCACCACTGCAGCACAAGCAGCGCCAGCTTTTAAGCTTTCTTTTTCAAAATTCGCCCGCGCACTGTTGTAACCGTCGAAAATTCGACAGTTCAGCAGGTTTTTCTGCTCACACTGCGCGTCTGCTGATAACTTTTCCACTGCAAGGTTTTCTTTGACAGTTTTCTCTATAGTGACAACAATGAGCCGGTGGGAAGTGGATACCCTACTTTCTGACGCACTTGGGTCAGGTTCTATGATGATGATAATACTCTCCGTTACCCTACGTTCTGATGCACTTGGTTGAATTACTATGATGATGGTGATGTTCTTGGTTGCAAGTTGCAAGAAGATGTCCATGAGGAACTCCAGTCCATACTTTCAAAAAATCAGGTCGATACAGATTGAAATGAAATTGAATAAAAAACATTATCAGGTTTTTGATAATTCCAATTCAGTTTAATTAGTATCAGACTAATGAACAAATTATTCCTAATGTTATGATCAAACTACATTGAGCACTGGTGGCTCGTGCACACGAAACAGGTAAAGTGCTGTGCAGTAAAAGGTACGGGCACTTCATCTGTCTCTTGGGCACGAGCCGCCATTGCACTTAAGTTCATTAGTCCTCACTAGAGCAGCTACTCAATTGTATATTAATAAATTATTACCAACCATAAGTTTTATAGCATAGTTCATGTTATTAAATTCTGTGAATCAGGACTGTAAGAGAGCCAATTCAATTTTTTTCAATGATACTTTATAAATACTTGAAATTTATTATTCATGAAAATCAATTGCCATCTTCTTGTTAACGTAATTCGAAATTTAATCATTCACAGTGTGTATTCTCCCTAGTGAGGGTGGACTTGGAATTGTAAATCCAGTTCTAAACGATTTGAATTAGGCTGTATTCTTATTTTACTCTCCTTTATTTTTCTATTTAGCTGCGCTACCCAGAGAAGCCAATCGATATAAATGCGGAAGATTCACTGCGTTTATATGAGAGAGAATCAAGTTTTATGACGTACGTTCAGGGAGACTATTTTCCCTAGTTCTAGGTCTTCTCTGATGTATCATAAATCGAATCATTACATCTTTTGAGTGATATCCATGATCGGGAATGAGTTTTGACTTTCCATGAGTTAATAAACTATCTCCACATCGTGACGGCATCACAATAACTTTCGTATTAGTTTTGTAATAGTTATCATTCCATACTCAATCATCTATTGAACTTCATCAGAGGAGGATTGAATTCAATCCTTTTTTTTAAATAATTTATATGTTTGAAGCAATCTGCCATTGCAAATCGTATTATTTGTTTTTTTCTCACTGGAAGTGGCAAATCATGATTTTTCCACTTCCCTTCTCATGTTTACTGATCTTCATAATTTATTTTCCTTTCTTTGTTCTCCCCCTACTTATCTTTTTCTTCCCTTGAATTTCTTTCTCGCTACGTCCTCTACCTCCTTCCTCCTTTTCAGCGTGTACTTCTTAAATTATCCCTCTCCCACCGTTTTCCGCTTCCAACAATAGTTTGTTTTCAATGGCGAGTGACGTGGCGGCAGCGGCATTCGGCGACCAAAAACTTCCTGTTTCGCTCTTCAAACTTTCCATTGGATGTAGCGAGTTATATATGAGAAAAGTTTATATCGCTATTTCAATTTTACATGCGAGATTTGTTTTACGGGCTCTCGATTGCAAAGTTCACGTGCGTATACATAGGCCTGTGTGTGCGTATGTAGTTCGCAGAAGCTGGGAAGAGACGCCGTCACAATGTAAAGTATATTGGGAAGACGTCTCTTCTCAGCATGCGAGGATAACATTACTGTATATGATGTGTACTGCCAGCCAATCCAACTTGCGCGCGCGACCAACAGTCGATATATGCGGCGACCCGATATTCGATTTTCTATACTGTTTGCCGATATTTGCGTGGATTGGTCGATAGATCAGTGACAACTGGGTCACATTTACATACATATTCAACACAAGTCGCGTCGCAGTGCCAGTGCTCAGTCAGTCAGAGTTCGACTCTTCTTTGATTTTGTCTTTCAAATCACATTGCTGTTTGCATGATGAGTTCGTCCCTATACTAGACACAATTCCTTGATAGACGAAGACAGTTTCCCTTGAGATGATGACTCACCCAATTTTCTACTTTTCATTTTGAGGTAAACATTGTACTTTTGCTGGAAGCAGTAGCTTATGACTAGATTCAAGACTGTTAGAAAATGACTATCATGATCAGTTTTCAGCTCTGTTGGGACAGTGGACAAGCTGTTTTTCGAGAGTAAATGAGGACGAGAGTTACTTCGGCTCCATTAGTTCCTTCTTGAAGACAGTTTCATACTGTCATACTAAACATCAATGACAGTCATTTGCCAGTCGCTTTAATTTTTTGGGCTTATATCAAATGCATGTAGTAGGCCCACAGTACTGTTATTCATTATTTTATGGTCATTATGTTTATTATTTACAATTTGATCACAGATTTTGTATTTTTCTCACTCTTGAACTGTGCATTTTAAATTGCAGCAAGTATCTCTTCTAGTTATATCACGAATCCTTTACTTTCCAGAGTACCTCAAGAAAGTAATTTACCTTAAAATGGTTAAATTTCTATTCATTGAATTCATACCTAATCGATGAAATCAATAAGATGTTGGAATTACGAATTATTACAACCCTAATCACAACTCTAATCAGGTATTACTTCACTTTTCGAATACTCCTCTTCAAGAAAAAGGATTTCCCTACGAATTCAATGATATTCCTCTTGTAAAATATTCAATTTTACTCTAAGTGTGATGCCCACATGAGTTCTTATTATATTTTTGTGACCAAAGTACTCTTTAATTGTAGCAGAAGAGGTTTTAATCTATTAGTTTTTGTGAGTTTGGAGTGATAATGGCTGTACTCAAAGTTTTCCGTACTTCTTGTAAGATAATGTATTTCCATAAATCACATTGCAAACTCCTTACTGGCTTCCCGGTCTTTATATTATGATATTGAGCATGAGATTTCGTTTCTACAGTTGTCTTGAGGACAATCTTGATGGTCGTGGGCCTACATAGGCGTAGTAACACTAACGCTGTTCGACCTTAGTTAATATTTATGGCCGGATTGCGTGTGTTAGAAGGGTGGAATTCATTAGTCTCTTGGGAAGCGTTTATTCGACTGTTGTTTCTGCAGTTTCCGAAGAGACGTGACGCGAAGAGATTCTAATACGGCGCTTCTATTGTCGAACACACTTTCTCAGCTTTTAGAGCAGTTCCTCTTACATGGTGTCTTTAGGCTAAGTAAATGTGCTCCACTTGGAATGTAGTGCAGTTGACATTAATCACCGAACAAGTGGGTCTATCTTCCAAGTACACTGCTTTTGTGTGCTCTGTTGATTCGATAATATTGTTTTTGGATTGAGAATCTGTTTATGAAATAATTTTTGTATTGTTACCCGTTGACATCATTCTTTTTAAACTCCACATCTTTGCAGAGAAAACTATTACATTTCTGTTAACCGTGGATTTTAGAGTTGAGCCTGATGATATTGGAGTTCATCAATATCAATAGTTATAAGATATTTCAAAAATGTATTATAACTTGTATGACAGCCTCAGCCTCGAGCCTCCCCACTATTTAAATCCATTCGCAGAATGAATAAGTATGTGAGTAACACTGATAAATGATATTGTATTAAATTGATATGAAGAATAAAAGAGCACAATATTGTCTATATCACATAATACCACTATATCACTTAATTATGTTCAAGTATCACAACATCTCACCTGACACTGTGTCTTCAATGATGTGAATAACTTGATTAATCTCCGGTATTATAATAATTTCGCGAGGGAACCTCAATATTATCCTTTTGGGAAGTTAACAAGCATTATGATATTCTCGTAATAAGAGAGGATCGATTTGAATAGTTTCATAGTATCATGCAACCCTAGAATGGGTTTCTCATTGACCCTTTCTACTATAATGATGTTACTATATTATTATTGAGTATGTGACTTGAAAGATTCCATTAGATTCCTGGATATTTTATTGGAATAATGATGTTGTAATCATAGATTTAATTATTAAAGTTGTGATGACTGATTTGGAGCTCCGAGAAAGACTTTCTCATTTTTTCCAATATCCCCACAATAGTGCAGCCGGGGGTGGAACTACAGCTCACCCCAATAATCGAGTCATCACCAAAATTTCATTACGATATTACCCTTGTTCATTTCATGAATAGAATTCTAAACATGCCAATTGCAGCCTCGATCCTTCAACATATTTTATTTTGATTAGTTGACTTTCTCGTTGAGGGATTATTACTCCATTTTCTGAACGAGTCTAATCAATTACATTCAGCACATTGCACTCCAAGCCAAGTATTATGTGACTCCCAAATGAATCCATATTAAGCGCTTCAATTCAATTTAATGTTACACACGCGTTGTGGATTATCGCGGTTATTAATTTCAAATTCATTAAAGAGATAGATTAGTGAATGATATCCAACATGGGTGATTCCCCTTTACATACGCCTACTCAACATGGTTTCCCATGTCCAGTAATTCGTTTCAGTTTCATTGCAGTAATTCCTCCCATCATTTTTATGCAGCCATACAATACAATAGATTTCAATATTATCAGTGGTGTTCCATTATCAATCAGAAATGGTCTCTATAGTTCTGAATTCCCAAGCGTTCTTCCAATGCAAAAGTAGTTTGCCTAATCAAAATATTTTTCACATGGTAATAAAGAACCTAAATTTAATTTAAGAATGAATTCCATAATTTGATTATTTAATTTAAGCAGGAGAGGCGGCAGCGCTGCAAAGTGAATAAGAATTATTGAGGAGTCCGCGTTAACTACTTCAAGAAAGTTGGTGTAACCACTTTTAATAATTTCAACCGGATATGGATGATGGTCTTAATATTTTGTCACATAAACAGAGAAGTCATTGGTTAAGCCTATTTGAATGCTTTTCAAAAACTAAAACTTTTGTAAGATTGTTTTAATGAATCTTAATTTGATAATTACATTATCTATCTATTGAATTGATGAATACATTACATATGAAAATTCAAATAATAGATGTTTAGGGACTTAATTTTTCTATACCATAATAAACTTCCATATTCTTTGTTATTTTGTCCCTTTCCTATATAGGGAAATTTCCTGTTATGATAAATTCATTCCACCCGTGGTGATTCAAACACGCTGCACACAATGCTCTCCTCGTCAATGCACTTATAATAATTCCGACCTCTAACACAGAAATTGGGTTTGCAACACTAATTGGATGAGTTTGAACCGGCGAACTACACCACGAGCAGTTTTTGATCAGGCGCACTTGCCGATGCAAATTCGTTGGTTGGAGAGGCACTTGTCTCTGATAACACTAAACGAGGCCGACTCCAGCCGGGTAAGATGATTGGTGGACGGGAATTAATGAAATTAGGCCGGCGGGCTGACAGCGTGTTGTACTGGAAGTAAACATGGGAGGGGGGTGGTGGAGGTTGAAAAAGGGTAGGAAGGGGGAGAAGTGAGGTTGGAGGAACAACAGCGAGTGATTGATTGAACCAGGACGTCCGATGCTGGGCAAGGCCGTGGGCACATCCTCTCCCGGAAAAGGATCGATAGTTGATGATCCTGGATCCAGTGCGCGCCGTGGCCAGTAATGAAGTACGATAATTAATTGCGGCAAACAAATGCAGCCATGTGCCATCGTGCAGTGGTCGATTCGCCATACATTACCAATTACCATACCACTCAGGCTTCTCCAATTCCTCCTATCCATTTGCAATTTCACCATTACCAAGTCTCTCTATTCTAGATGTAATCCATTCATTGAATTGATAAATCAATTGCAAAAATTGCTCAATGTTTGATCCAGGTGGTCTGCGATCAAAGATGATTTTATGCATAATGTTATAATGTGATGCATGATGTGTCTCGTCACTGTTCCAGTGACCTGGGGACCAAATATTGTTCAGTAGACCTTGTTCAAGTTGTACTTTAAGAAGAAAAACATTTGTGAGAAAACTGATTGGGAAATGGACCAATTCTAGCTTATTCTTGCCGAAGTCCGAATTTCAATGAATGAATTTAATTATTGCATTCTCACTGATTTCAATTTCTCGTCAAAAAAGGTAAATGAATATAATATTTTTTGAATGAAGAATAGAATATTCTATAATATCCTATTGCTGGATTAGGAAATATCAATGTGTATGATTTCAACAGATGTACACTATTGTCAAAGCACGCCCAAGTGTAGTTTCCTTACTGTGATCATGAAAATATCTGAAAACTAGCCGGCAGGCTCGTTTCGCTCGCCTTCTCCGCCTAGCCAGGGGGCTCCGCCCCCTGGACCCCCGCCAATATCAGCAGTGTATGTTAGTCAAACAGGCTCGCTTCGCTCTCCTGCAAAACCTCTGCCAGTGTCAGCTGAGACAAACAGGCTCGCTTCGCTCGCCTGCAAATTCCGTTCAGAAGGGGTTCAAGATTTATTGAACACAGCATTTGTTGACCTAATCTAGACTTGTTTGTTCTTGGAAAATCTAAGAAAAATTCCAAAAAATAGTAAAACGCCAATATTGAGCGTAACCCTGGGAAGTATATCGGACATTGTTTGAAACTTGATTTAATATTTTCTTAATTACTCCATCTACAATCTCGCTGATCCATTGAATTTACACTAAGGATTGGTCGTATCAAGGCGGAAGATATGCAACCCGCAATACATCTACAATTTTGAAAACCTGATTACTGGCGTAATCTTGAACGGATTTCAAAAATATATTAACACAACATTTCTAGACCTTATATGAACCTACCTACCAAATATCAACATTTTCTACCGATTGATTCTCGAAAAAATTGAGAAAACGCCGAAAAACTATAGAAAAACTCAAATATCTAGCGTATCCTTGAAAAGTTTTTTTCAAAATCCGTTCTTAGCGCGCATCTAAACGTCCAACTGAACATGCCTGCCAAATTTGAACGCATTCGGTTCAGTGGATTTTTAGTTGGTGATGAATGAATGAATGAATCAGACAGTGACATTTCGCTTTTATATATAGATACTAGCCGGCAGGCTCGCTTCGCTCGCCTTCTCCGCCTAGCCAGGGGGCTCCGCCCCCTGGACCCCCGACAGTATCAGCAGTGTCAGTGAGTCAAACAGGCTCGCTTCGCTCGCCCGCATAACCTCTGTCGGTGTAAGCAGAGACAAACAGGCTCGCTTCGCTCGCCTGCAAATTCCGTTCAGAAGGAATTCAAAACTCATTGAACACAGCATTTCTAGACCTAATCTGGACCTGTTCACCAAATTTCGACATTTTCTACCAATTTATTCTCGAAAAATCCAAGAAAAACTCTGAAAATTCCGAAGAAAAGTAAACTCGCTAATATGAAGCGAAACCTTGGGAACTATATCGGATATAGTTTGAAACTTGATTCAATATCTTGTAAATTAATTTATCTATAATCTCGCTGAACCATTGAATTTACAGTAAGGATTGGTCGTATTAAGGCGGAAGATATGCAACCCGCAATACATCTACAATTTTGAAAAACCTGATTACTGGCGTAATCTTGAACGGAATTCAAAAATATCTCAACACAACATTTTTAGATCTTATCTGAACCTACCCACCAAATATCAACATTTTCTACCGATTGTTTCTCGAAAAAATTGAGAAAACGCCGAAAAACTATAGAAAAACTTAAATATTTGGCGTATCCTTGAAAAGTTCCTGAAATCCGTTCTTAGCGCGCGTCTAAACGTCCAACTGAACATGCCTGCCAAATTTGAACGCATTCGGTTCAGTGGATTTTTAGTTGGTGATGAATGAATGAATGAATGAATCAGTCAGTCAGTGCCATTTCGCTTTCATAGATATAGATTGTGATAATTTTTTCATGTTGTAGGCCTATTATTGAGCAGATGAACGTTTTAATCTGAAACAAAATAAGGTTTTCACAATGTTTTACAACAGAGACTTGGGCTTCTTCCGCATGTTTTGTGCAGTTAATTCTCCAGAATAGACAATCAAGATTGATTTATTAGATCTATTATAGGATCAACCAGATTATTTCTGTCCAGCACACAAAACATTTCTCTATTATGTAATTGAAGCTCGTCAATGTGCAATCCAGTTGTACAATTATTATGAAATTCAATATAAAACCTCACAATAATAATGATTGATAATAATCTCACCATAATGATAATAATAATTTAGAATTTCCTTAGCTATTGAATTTTATGTCTTGTTAATAATACATCTTTATAAGAATGGTGAGACTCTGACTCAAAATAGAACAGTAGTCCTGTTCAACATTTTATACTTTCACTTGAGCCTGTGCTTTCTGTTGCTCCAATATGGAATCCAGTGCAAAACGTCGTCCAGTTTCTTTAGTTTCGCAATAAGACAGGACATTGAAAGTCCTAACATGCCTTCTTTATGGCGAAAAGAAACAGAGCCACTCTCCTCATACTCGGAGGAGGATTGCAAGGGACCAAAGGCATAAAAGAGGATAAAGCTGTGTATTCTATGCCAGTTGACTGAGCTAGAATTCCCGCCTTCCTGTCAATAAGTTGAAGCTGGGCGGATCTCAGCCCTAGAATATTGTTGCAGGATCGGCTCAATCAATTGCATTGGCATTGGAAGAAAAAACTTGTTCTGTATTCTCATGTATGCCTCATGTATGAAGAATTTCGCATTCTAAACAATATCTTGGAAATCAAATGTAACTCTGTAGGCTACTGTAATGAATTGAAGAGGTTGAGTGGAGAAAATTACCATTACTGTACAGTGAATTGTATTAGTTATGCAGAGATTTAAATAATGGAATGTGAATAATAAAAGAAGAATAGTACCTGAAAGACAAGGAGAATTGAGACTGTGTAAGATTATTAATATTTTCCAGCCTTCTTTTCTGATACCACTATCCGAAACGATTCCTGAAATATACATATATAAAAATATCTATAAAATATATATGAAAATGATTCATTCATATATTTGAATATTATACAATATTTTCCAACTGTTTCAAAATGGGAACAGATAGAAAAATGGATTAATTTCTTAGACGAAGCTTGTGCTTTACTACGATGTCCTCTCTACCAAACAATCATGAATGTGATTTATATTCCTGTTTGTTCCCTATTCGAATCATACCGAGTTTGGTACGAATCATATCATCATCTTATATTTCATTCTCTTTACTTTAGCTTATGCTAAAACAGTACTTAATTAAAGGCGAGGAAAAATTAGTTTTGTAATCTATCATGTAGAAAGTTTATTTGGATATAAAACACTCAGATTTTCAAAGAATATCAGGTAGCGCACTCTTCAGGGGAAAGATAATTCTCAAAGTACTGAAATATGCACACGCCATTACATTCTCCAGTGCAATTGATGAGCTACTTTGCATAGCGAATGCCTGAGATCGAGAGTTAAACTAGCTTAGGGACCCCCGGTTAATTGGAGAATACTTATTGCAAAGGAAATTGCATTTCATTCTCATGTCTGAAATAATAATAAGTACTGGACAGGAGTTAGGTTGAGGGAAGCTCTGACTAGTTTACGTGGATCCGAGACCTATACGTGATAGTATGGGAAGCGCGTCGGGGATTTGCTTAGCGGAGGACCACCGGCTTATAATTTGAATCGCATCAATAAGTAATTAGCCGACTAGTACATGTATGCTGCTGGATGACTTCCCTCACTAATGAATGGCTCGATGAGTACACAATTATTCATGTTCGGAGTGGCAATTTGCAATTTATCAACTGCAAGGCTGCTGTTCAAGTAATGCAATGTGAGGAGGATGACAATAAATTGAATTTTGGAGTAGGAGGATGTAGTGTTGAGAAGTTTATTTCGATATTGCACTTGAGACTTGAATTAATACTAGCTAAATCTCACTTGATAATATTTCTGAAAATGTGTCGATTAGGCTATGTTGTTTGATTGTTTCTTCCATGTTTCTACTAATGCACTTCTTTTGTTTCGTTGATGTTAAATAAAGCTTAGTTGAAAAAAACTTGTAATTCACAGGTTTGAGTGTATTAGTTTAGGCCTATTCTTCAACGCTTAAACTTGATTAGTACTGCTGTAAATCTACAGTTTGTTTATGTTTAAGCTACGTTCAGTAATCCTTTGATTCAACGGAGATGGTGCATCAAGAGCCTGAGAGAAGCAATGAGAGAAATTATTTAGGGCAGAAAATCACTGCAATATTGTTTGAAACTATGGCTTGACATCGTGATTGATTCACGACGTCAATTCACATTCCTGTTGGCTTGTTAATGATTTGGTTTAACGAGTGATACTTATTTGATAATGATTTGGCTTCAATGATAATTATCCCCTCATTTTGAGAAGAGAAAAAACCATTATCCTAATATGAATATGATAATTATTCTAATTTTATCGATTGAAAAATCTGAGAATGAGATTCCATGTTTCATGATATAGGATCTCGTTTAAACGAGATTAAATTCATAATGGTAATTGAATTTATAACTAAAGATTGTTTATATTTATTAAGATTGATATTCAGTTGGAAATAACATAATCATAGTTCATTTGTCACTGTTGAAAAAAGTCTTGTAGTGATTGATGTATGAGAAAAACATTTCGACCAAGACTAATATATAAAAATAAATATTTTCATTAGAAATTCGTCAAAACCAACAAACAAATATTGAAGAATTTCAATGAATTCTGAATACTTTCATGATTCAAGTCAAGAAAGCATCTCCCAAATACTACAATATTACGAAATATCTAACACTTCCAAAACAAGAACATTGTTGCATTTAATTTGAAGATTCGGGCGTGGTGGCGTCTCCACAACCTGTGAATAAATTCAAAGCCAGAAATCCAACTTCAAACATTTGACTACCATTACACGTGGCTTGCGCGAAATTAATTTCGCCCTTTCCAGTCGTGGCGTACAGGTGAGCTGTTTCTAATCTTCAAAGATGGAGCAGAATAAATAATTCGCGAATTGAGTTCTGGGTTGCCTACATTGCAAAACGAAGGAGTAAGCTGTGGTTAGGGTAGAGTTTGTAGTAAATGAAACGAAGACATTGTTCGGCGGTAGTTTAGTGTGGTAAAGAAGGGGAGAATGAGGATGAGGGATAGAAGGGAATGAGGTGGGGAAGGAGAAGATTGTCGAGGTCAATCCCACTGCGCGGGAAATTGGAACTATGCAGGGTCTTGTGCCGTTTTGGCGGGAGCAGGGATGACACACGCGTCAGCCGGATCAGAGCTACGGTTATGGCTGAGACAGCCTGGTGGGCCTCTTATCATACCAACGCTGATTAACTTACGCATAACGGATGGTGAAAGCCTGGCTTCATCCCGGCTCAGCCGTTACCCCTTGCTCTTGTTGCCAAGGTTAGCCAGCCATTCGCACGAAGGACGACGAGTTCGTTACGTTCATTCCCAGAATAGTAATATTCGCACTATATTCAGGGCTCATGCTGAGCTATTTTGAGCCTTTGATGCTTGTTGATGGAATCATTCATCATGGAAAGGTAAACTTTACAAAACTCAATGATGAATGTTATCGTATAACTCCATGTATCACTCTATTTTCAATTATGAAGTATATTAACATTTTGCCATTTGATTAACTTAACATGCTTTACATTTTCCTATCAAATCAAGTATTCTCTTGATAAAAGTTTTTCCAAAACTGGTTCGATTCCGCTAGGAATGTGGGTTTTATTATTTTAATCATTGATAAATTATTGATGAGTAACATACTTACAACTTGAATCAGATATCACTAGATTCATATCTCATTATAATTATAACACAAACTCATAAGTACTTTACATTCTTGCAAATACTTTTAATCAGGATAGGCTATATTATAGTTATAGCTCATACATGTAGTTGATATAGAAAGTTATTGATATGGAAAGTTATTGAATCAAGCAGGGATTATGAAATAATTAGAAAGATACGAGTAGTTTATATGGAAGTTTCAAATCATCAAATAGGAACTCATTTTCTTTATTGAAAACGAACAATCTTATTCAATAAATTAAGTTCATTGATTGGAAGTTTGATTTTTCAGATTGAAAGCTTCTACACTATCAATCAATCAATCAATCTTCCTCTGATCAATTCATGGCAGGAAATCATTCATATGCACATGGGAATTATAATTGATTTATTGATGCTTCTATAATAATCAAAGCTATTAATTGGAGACGGAAATACTACGAAGTATACTGACATTATAAAATTTTATTCTCACCGTAGCACACTTTTCGTCAAATTTAAAGCCTCCAATATGAGGCTTTAATGTGCAGTATAATACGGAGATAGTTCAAATGACAGCAATGTGACATAGAACTATCACCATCCTGAACCGGCCTTGAAGGAATATAAAGAGAAAATATTATTGATTCAAGATTATTGATATTACTGTTCAGAAACAGATTATACATTCTATCTGCCCTTCTCCAGTCTCCGTTATTTCTCTCAGAATCGTTTGTTACTGTGTCTCTTGCAGTTACTTACAAAGCTTTTGTCTCTCAGCTTATAGTTCATTGTCTGTGCAAATCTCATGGTTGGGCGAGTCTGGAACACGGAAACATGCTGCAATTTCTATACAAGTGCAATGAATTGTTCATGGTCAGGACAGAGGAGAAAGGTTCTGGGTAGACCATATATTATTCGGCAAGTAAAAACAGGGAATTGCAATAAAAAGCCAGCAGATATTGAGTCAGTGTGTGATGGATAGCGCAGACCCTCGAATCGCTCTTCCACTGGTTCTTCTTATTTTTCGCTTTTTCAGGCCCCTGATATTTTTTGAAAGACTTATACTTTGATATTAATCTTTGTTGGTCGGACAGAAAAGAGACCGCGGATGTTGGGAGAGTGAGGCTGAAGAAAAAGGGGGAACAAGTGGAAAAAAGCTTCGTCATGAGAGGAAGTCGGGCAGTGGAGAGCTTACTCAGGGAAGATGTTTCATCTCGCTGCCTGCAAATTCTGTGAACCAAAAGAAAACGATAGTCCCTGCCATGTTTGTGTAATGGCCTCCTCCTCAAGTCAGGCCCACCACCCTCAATTGAATTTTATAGGCAATTTAACGTCGACCATCTCCTAATACGCAGACTGTAAAATGTCAAAAAGAGCCGCATTACTTCGTAGCTAATCTTCAAACGAATATTATTCTTTCCTAGTGATTAAGGTATTGATAACTTATTTATATCTCACTCCCAGACAAGGTAGTCATTCACACATGAATTCTATTTTAATGGTAATGTTGATTTATCAGCTGACATATTACTTAAATAATGAATATTTATTCCAATTATTCAAAGAGATTGTTATCTCCATTGTTGAGTTGTAAATCAGGTTTCAAAGTTTGGCTGCTTTATTCATGTTTTGTTACTTGCAAGCTGATAAAACCTTATTAGAATTCCATGTTATTGATAATTGGCTAGAAAAATTGAATTTCGAATAGAATTTGATCTATAATATTGAGAGGTTAAAACGAGAAACTTTTAACAATAAGTTCCATGAGCAGTGAGAATTCATCCAATATCCAGTTAAAACATGGAAGTTCAAAAAAAATAATAACAAATGTTAGTAACATTCGGTGTGAATGTGGCATTATTATGATGATAGTTCATGTGAATATTTCTACTTCCATCTCATTTTTTAAAGTATTAAAAAGAATATTCGAAAGTGAATGAAATGAATATCTATCATTGCGATGAATTATACTTAACATGGACTTAATTTGAAAAAGGATAGATAAAATTAATTTGATTACTTTATAATTTTCTATTTGATTTTAAAATACGAATCATCAAAATATCACAGCTCTCATTGTAATTATGATCTGAATAATATTACAAGTTTGTTCAAGAGACAAAAATATTCATTGCAATATTGTATTGTCTCACTTGTGGTTGATGTTTGAATTAAAGGCAACTAAACGTTTGGCTCTCACTTCCCACTCAAGAGAAACAGGAGAGTGAAAGACACCCACTAGAAGAAACCAAGCTGTCACAGTAGAAAAATTCCTTGATACACCCATGAATCTATTATATTATACGTTTCCTTTACTCATAAAGATGTTACCTACTACACAACATTATGCGACAGTAATTGCACAGTATGATTCTAGGAACACACATATACGCATTCGTACACATTTCTAAATTTATCTGAAACCAGAGAACTTACAATCCATACGTGACTTGCTTAAACGAGGTAATATCTCACCTGAAGGAGCAATCTAGAATTGCGAGCTATTTCCGGCCTGTGCAAATTTATTCATTGCTATCGGGCATATTGAACGAGCTCTCTTATCAAATTATTCCTTCCACTGAAGTTAAGTCTCTTTTCAGCCATGAAATAAGTAAACTGGAATATTATCAGTGGCAATTTCTGAAAATGTTTGGTTAATAGTTACGGAAATTATCGGTGTCAGAAAACATTCACTACAGTAGTCAATGTGTTGTGAATGAAAAGTACATGAGAGTAACAAATAAATTTGTTATTGACTATGTTGTGGAAAAAGTAATATTGAGGAGCAATATCGAATGTTCATGAGCTTCCATGACCCAGCTATGATTGCTCATGCATAAAAAGGAATTATACCAGTCCAGCTATATAACTCACTGAAGGTCATTTGAAATCAGTTATACTGAACTATCGAATTAATTTTTTGAGATTTTTTGAATTTATAGGAATTGAGATTCCATTCAAATAGAAGGTCTTCTAAGTAAAGCGTTTATTAATCAATAGAAACGTTTTCCAATCCAATGCTCACAATCATCATGTTCAATGTATTAGACCACTAGGAATTTATATTGTCAACTTATTCGTTAGTAAGCCAAACATATGAATGATTACTTCAGTAAAACTATATTCTGTAAGCTTTCGATTTCAGAAAAAAATTTGTGTCTACTCCACAGTTCTCAAGATTAAACATTTTCAAGCCTATATTCGCTCTGTAACTAGTTTTCAATCATTCAGCGGATTCAAACATTAATTATTGACACTGTGACAGTACCAAAAATCATTTTATACACCTTAGGCTCTATTTTTCTGTACTTAAGTAGCTTTTACTGCCGCTAATCTCGTACCGTTATCTTTGTGATAAGAACTGAGCGTAACGTCTCGATCTGCAAATTCCTATATTTGGAATTTGATGGGCTAATTGAATTAAATTTTTGTAGTAAATTATTGCTTCGTGATTTAGCTTCTAGTGACATCCTAACCTAGATCATTTGTTTACTGTCTTAAACTGCTGTTTACCGGCAATTTGCTTGCACTGTCAAGTCTTGTACCAACTCTGGCACTTTGGAGACTTATTATAATATAATTTTTTATAAAGTTACCCTTATATGTGATTATTCGTTGCTATTTGTATTTAACTGAGCTTTAACTGATACCTCGTACCTGATTAAATTTGAGTTATATATCATTGTGGCAATCTATATCTTGCATGTAGTTACCAGATGCAAAGTCAATTTATCTTGCTCCTAATATCTATGCTTTCTCATTCATGTACTCATATATGTATTATTTATTTATTGTTACTAATATTGTCTCTTCAAGACCAGAATTTATAATTTTCTAAAGCTTAAATAAATTAATCTAGGCAGCCCTTACTGAGCACTCTATTCAAACTAGGCTAAGTATTTTGTAGGATTGTAAGAAATTTAAATCAATTTATATCAAATTTATCTATTTATTGAACGCTTTCTGGCTAAGATTATTATATGTACACTGTGGATGATTTGTATCTCGTCGAATATTGTTACAATAATTGAAATTATAAATACTAGTTTGAATCCACCGCTGCAGGATTTGTCCATCGCACGGCCTCATGGCTACTGGTAAATATTGCTGGTCAGAATCTACAACGGACGCAGTGGCGTAAATAGCACCCCCGCAACCCCCGCAGTGCGGGGGACGCAGGCTTCAGGGGGGCGCCACTTTAAAAATGTAATTGACTGCTAAGAAATGGAATTTTTTAAATTTAAATTTTCAAATTTAATAATAATTGAATAATTTTCTGATGAATTTATACTTTCAAATCTTTTTATATTTTCATTCAGACTTGTTATGGATAACTTGAATATATAGTTCCAGAGTACAGTGTTCTCAAAAACTTTACCCCTGACCCAACTTCTACGATTTGATAACAACAAGACAGAATATACAGGGTGTTTCAGGAGGAATGTGCAATACTTTTCAGGCTGATTCCTTACACCAAGTAGACAAGAAAGATCCATGAGAAAACCCCCCAAAAACGCTTTGTTACCGAGATAACGATGGCGGAAAATTGAGATTTTAAAAAAAATATTAACTTTCCTAATTTTTTGGTGGCTTTACTCAGGTTCTAAAATAATCAATTCTCATGTAAATTCAGCTCGGGAATTCAATGAAACCAGTTAGGAGTTTGTAACTTCAACGGTTATTGAGATAATTGGAGAAATATGCTAAAAAACGCAATTTTTCAACAATAAGGGTTATAACTGGATAGGGAATCATAAATTTGTATTTTTTATAAATGGAAGATGAAGAGAGGGGGATTCTGAAGGAAAAGATAAATAGTGGCGATTGTGTAAATCTACTCAAATTTCGGAAATAACGATCAAAAATCGCAAAATCGCTACTAAACACATATTTTTCACTTGTGGTATATTTTGTCTATTTTGCGATTTTTGATCGCTATTTCTGAGATATGGGTAAGATTTACCCAATCGCCGTCATTCAACTTTTCCTTTAGAATCCGACTCTCTTCAACTTCCATTAATAAAAGGATGAAAACTGGATAATGAATCATAAAATTGTAGTTTTTTAAATGGAAGTTGAAGAGAGTCGGATTCTAAAGGAAAAGTTAAATGGCGGCGATTGTGTAAATCTTACCCATATCTCAGAAATGGCGATCAAAAATCGCAAAATTGATAAAACATAGCACAAGTGATGAATTTGTGTTAAGTAGCGATTTTGCGATTTTTGATCGCCATTACTGAGATTTGGGTAAGATTTACACAACCGCCGCCATTTAATTTTTTCTTCAGAATCCGGCTCTCTTCAACTTTCAATAATAAAAAATAGAAATTTTTAATTCCTTATCCAGTTATAACCCTTATTGTTGAAAATTGGTGCTTTTTAGCATATTTCTCCAATTATCTCAATAACCGTTAGAGTTACATACTTGGAACTGGTTCCATTAAATTCCTCAGCTAATTTTACGTAGGAATTTATTATTTTAGAACCCCACTAAAGCCTCTAATAAATTAGAAAAATTAATATATTTTGAAAAATCTCAATTTTCCGCCATTGTTATCTCGGTAACAAAGCGTTTTTGGGGGTTTGTCCCATGAAACCTTTTTGTCTACTTGGTGAAAGGGATTAGCCTGAGGAGTATTGTACATTTCTCCTGAAACACTCTGCATAAAATTGTGCTAGAATGGACTCGTTAATCATCCATCACCTCTTTTCTCTCCTCAGTCCTGTAATGTTAATAGTACTATCAGACGAACTTGCTGAAGATTTTGTGAGAGCAGAGAAAAGAAAAGAAATGGATATGAAACTGGCAACCACCTGGTAGGCCTAGGACCTTCGTGGGCTGGTGAGCCGCGGACAAACAGAGAAAAGAAGAGGATTGACCGATTGGTGATAGCTCTATGATCTACACAGTAAACAGTTTGTAGTTTGTGTGTAACATTTTTGGTTGTAATAGATAAATATTAGCTAAACACGACTCACAGTCTACAAGTTCTTTTTAATATAAGCCCATTAAATTATAGTGCGTTCACTGCATAGCTAAAACCCAAACATCAGGTGTAAATTTTAGTTCTGTATAATATAATTACAGCCTATTATTTAGAAATATTAATCCAAATTACAAACTTAATTTCTTTTCACTTTTAGTTCCTTTTAGGATATACTGTAGTAGTTGAAGTAGGCTTAATTGTTTTCGACCTTTACGTTAATTTAATCTATAATCACGTCAAAGAAAGGCTACTGTCGAGCTCACGTTTGTCACCGTACATTAACACATGTAAAAACAAAGCAAAGTTACCATAACTTACATGAGTTTTTTCCGCTTCGTATCTTAGAGGGGGAGGGGAGGGGGTAAGGGCGCACCCACTCGGCTCGCGGGCGCTCAATGGCTTGTTACGCCACTGAACGGAAGACTCACACTCACTTCTCGACTGCCCGTTGACCAATATGGACCGATTCTGACCTGTTAGGAATTTTAAAGAAGGCGTTAGTGACCAGTAAATTTCTTTTTTGCACTTGAAATTAATCTAAAATTCTAAGTTCAATCCCATCGACGAGAGACGGCTACCTCCAATATACCGAGACCATAGGGGGTCTACAATAAGTCTAAAGCCAGGAAAAACACGTGAGTGCATATCCGATTTAACAAAGTTTCTTTTGCATCGAAATTCAAAATCCCAGAGCTCTGGTCTGCGAGTGCGACCGTATAACAAATCAAATCAGTCATTGGGGAAAAATTTAAATCTTCAGAAATGCGCAATTATATAAGTTGAATTAAGATATTTGATAGCTCTAAAATTGCCCAAGATTTAGCACAAACCCACGTTTGATGGACTCTGTTTGAAGGGATAATTTTTTTGTAAATTTCTGTACTCAAATCTATTTATCTTAGTTTCACATTATTCAATTTCATATTATTTAAGTATCTCAGTAATATGTACTTGTATTTATAACCGGAGAATATACTTCATACATATCTGCAATCTGCTTTATTATTTTCATCTAATACACCTGAAGCTAGCTCATGAAATGTTAATTATAATATTAATATTTCAAGAACTAAATACATTATCTTTCTAGTTTCATGGTAGATTTTAAAGCCAATGAAAAATCACTCCAAGCAGGCATCCTACACGCTGGCATATAAAGGGTGTGACATGTTTGTCTGAGCCGAATGAACATTAATCAATATTTCCTGGATTAATAAATTAATTCAGCAAATGTTCGGAAGGTTTTCATTCGACTCCTAGTTATTCATATTGTGATAGCCGGCCGCCGAAGTGATATCTGTTGGTGGATGCGGAGGTGGAGTCTCGACCTACGGCCCAAACCTGTGACTGTTGTCCAGGGGGCATCAGCTCTACTTGGAGGTGAGAACAGGCACGGTAGATTGATTCTCACTACCTATCATTTTTTTTTTAATAATTCAGAATGTATCTCAAAAACTAGTCTTACACATATATACATCCTCGAGTCCATTAAAAACCCCCTTGCATAATTTGCCTCACCAACGTAGGGCTTATAGTCCCATGGAAGTGACCATCACATAATGTGACACCCGAACGTGGAGCTGATTTATTTCCACAGGGGCTAATGTATTTATTCAAATATACCTTATTTATTTATATACATTTAGCACGTCACAACACTTACTCTCAGATTGAAAATTAATCATTTCTCCTTCTCTCATTGGAATATCCTCTAATGTACAATTTTCCAATTATATTATATTTATTGTAATATTTGAACATTTTATAGTGAGCGGATAACCGGGTTATTCATTTCGTATTGTGTTCTTCAACAAAAAAGATTTAAATAATTTTGTTTTCATTCGAAATTTTATTCAGAAGTAGAAGCAAATAACACTGAAGAACTTTCGGATGTAGATACTGGCGATCTAATTGCTTGAGCGCATAGGAGCTTGCCTTCGCTTTGGGGTTTGGGGTCAAGAAGAGTTATTCGGAAATTTAATCAAGTTCAGTTGCAAGCTGCAAGGCTTCTTACTCTCGTTTCTTGCTTCTCACACATCTCGTTTTCACCCAGCTCTGCCTTCCAGCTCTATTCTTGCTCCACTATCTTATTGCAGCGATATTAGTTTTTGAGTTCATGACTCGGAGAGAACTGCTTATTTCAAAATGAGAGTTGGAGCTAAGCTCCAACACAAGCTGTTAGCTTCTAAATAACAATCAAGTTCCGTTCTTACTGTGATTCATATGAGTATTGTGCGTTGATATTGAGATGAGAAATTGATTTTGTCGAGTTTCACTTTAAAAGCCTACTAATCCTATCATCTTTTTCATCTCTTTTATACTGATAAATAAATAAATCTTCTAGTTCAGTACTTTTTTCACTATTTTTGTTCAGTTACACGCAAAACTATCTTGGTTATCCGTCAAGTAATCAAAATTTGTTTATTAGATTGTATCAAATTCTATTGATTCTCATCCAAGATGTAAGCTAAGTAGAATACCTTAGCTAGTGATCAGCTTATCTAATATGATGGTAGATATCCCCAAAACATGCAATTCAGGAATATATTTGAAAAAATTGGAGAGTTCAAAAAGGTGGTCTAATATTTCAAAAACTCTAAACAATATTTTAACCTCTCATATACGGTATTTATTATCATGATTAGTTTGGTAATACCTTTCTGGATTATTTCATGTTAAATAAATAATTATTGATCGAAGTTTGTTGTCTGCTTACATAAGAACTCATTCATGGAGGGGCTCAAACAAAACATTGAATACATTAATACAAAACATAGTAGTTCATGTGTCTGTCCGTATACAGTTTTTTACTAGATTTTGGTTGGAGAAAGTTATTGAATGTTGAACTGAAAAACAAGCTACACCTCAACTGAATTAAAAAATGACAAGATCATTGCCTACATCAACTAAAAGCCCACTGATGATGGGTAACTTTCATTATTGGGAAAAGTATTGGAATTTCCGTAAGTTTTCATCATATGCCACGTGCAGACAAGATGCTAAGGAAGGAATGTTGCAGAAAAATGAGATGGAAGCATTGGACCCGAAATGGTAACAGCTGTAAAACGGTTCTCGAGATATGAATGGAAGGAAAGGGCCAACAATCAGGACGATGCAAAATCGACAGGCGCGTTGCTATTTATTACCTGTCACACTATTTATTGGGTACATGCGTTGGATGGGTGACGGAGTAATTTGTCATGCGACGTCTGCACCAGAGGAGCGCGAGAAGGATGACACAAAAAAGGAGAAGGAAGTCATGAAGGGCGGGAAAATGAGTGCGAGGGAGAAAGAAAGATGTTTGTGATGTGGGGGGGGGGAGGCGTGATGTAACGGCAGCTCTTCACTTGTCTCGACAAGCAAAACTCGCTGTGATGTGTCATACAGATTGCTCAACATTTTCGGTACACTCACACACTACTCAGCTGCTTTGACACTCACTTTCTCGCAACCAGCTCTACTTTACTATTTTCCTGCCCAAATACTCCACATATCTATATTTATAATAACATTATATACATTTTAGAATCACTTAAAAAAAAAGCTTCCGTAGCTTTCTTAAAATGAGCAGTAGGCCTACCATTGGAATTCTATAGGAGTCTAATACAGTAATAAGTATAATGGTGTGATATTCTGTTTAGTATTGTTGAAATACTCTCAAATTATCATATCAACAATGCATTTATGATATTTATTGATTTTTTCATGGTCGGAAGTCTCTGAAAATCTTGATGGATTCAGTTTAATAGCTACGTGGAGGATAATTTCTTGAAGTACTATGTTCAAGAGTAACAGATTGTATCAAATGGAAATATTTTCAAAATCTATTAATAGTTTAAAACTGTAAAAAATGAATAAATTAAAACACAGATGGAAACTTATTGAAATCTATTGCAGGGAATAATTACGCTGAATAACAAATAGCTATGAATGAAAGAAGTAAATGGATGAGAAAATACATCACAAATAGTTTGAAAACATGATTCGACAAATATTTAACATTTAACACTTAACATTTAACACAAACATTTAACAATTCTATTTAAAAGAAGATTGAATAGTTTAGGTCGACCACAGCAGAAAGTATAAATACTTTTATGAAGATTCGGTTTGAAGCTTATCATGTTTCTAGAATTATGCTCCAGAATGTGAATCAAAGATATATTATTGATGGATCGCAGAAATTGTACACAACCCCACTTCAAATTCGATTACAATAGAAATATCGATGAAATTACTTTACCAGAGATCAGAGTCAATTGACATTTTTACCGCAGTTCGCTAATAAGGGCTAACAAGAGAAGGCTAATCACGACGAAATATTTCAAAGTCAACACTGTCCGTGATTAATGCTGAATCGCATTAGATTTTCGGGTGTACTTTGCAAATGAATGATGGCGGAATTTTAGCATAGCCGACCCAATAATTAGCTAATGCATTTGAACATGTTAATTTGCCGTTTTCATCATTAATCATAATGACTAATTGTCCCCTTAGGTGGGTGTATATGTGTCTGTGTTCGTTTCAAAAATGGAGAAAGAGATAGGAAGAGAAAGAGAGGGAGGGAGAGAGAAAGAAAGAGAGACAGAGGTAGCTTTTTATCAACTGGCCGCTTTCTCGAATGAATGCGGCGGATCATCCCTCCTCATCCTCCTCAGTATCACTGTAATCACCGGGTCGCCACTAGTCTCTTCATCATAACAGGAGTGTACAGACAGATTAGTGACTCGTCCGAAATTATAATCGTCCACTCAAATCGCTTCATTGTCACAACAATACCAAATAAGAGAACATCAACGCGCCATGCACATGCACATTTCGTTATCATAATCCACATCGTCACAATCAAAATAACCATCACAAACCCTCTTAACAAAGGTTACTCAACCCATGAGCAGCTTGATTCGAGTAACAGTAATTTTTAATAGCTATCAATGGGATTTCCAGACAACAAAAATATTTTGCCGCCGAGCGCAGACAGAATTAGATCGCATCGTGTTGTTGACAACGTTTTCATGCAAACAAATTGCTAATTGACCATGAACAAACACATTGCACAGCAAATGCTCTGTTGTCCAATCGCTGCATTTATTCAATTTTACTGAAGTTGTAAAGTTATTAATTTGTTTGTGATTTATAAGCTTGTATGCGTCAGTCAGGATAACTTGAAACATTTTAATACAGTATTTTGATCTCATCCTTCTCATCTTTAAAGCCCATGCCACTTTCTATTCAGCAGCTTTAGTTTCAATTACCCAACAATAGACTTTTATGGAAATTTTCCACCTATATTTTAGAAATTATGGATTAGAATCATTAATAATCCTGGAATCATTATTCTACAGCCAAGAAAATAAAGTGTCTGGTCGTGTCTTTACACATAATAATTGAGACTTATCACGTCTGATGAGTAGGCCTGATTTCGTTGAAAGTAGATTGTCACATCCATTAAATATACTGAGTCGAAAAATTCAGATCGATCACCATCATAATATTATTGTCGTTTCATATTTTGATACAATCATTGTTTTATTATCTGTTTCAGGTAAGCTTGTCAGCTTCCAAAATGTGTTCTCTGATGATATGGAGCCTTTCCTTTATAACACTCACCGAAGTTTTGGCAGGTTGACAGGTACCATACGAAATTTATAGCTAAGCTTTACGATAAATGTAGAAGAATTCATTGGAATCATTATTTTTTCAATACTGTATAACATCATCATAATAATATTTATACTATTATTATTATCATCATGTATGTACTACAAAAATCATGATGAATTGAAAGACAAGTAAATTTTATTTATAGGCGCAATGGGGTGCAACATAGAGCAGTTTAAATGTTGTTGAATTCAAGTGAGAATGAAAGTTTTTCCACTATTTCATTCTAAGTGCAGATTCCATCACCATAACAAATTTCGACCATGAAGAACCCCTTTGTTATTGCTGATGTCAAAAATTTTAATTAAACATTCTTTTTGTTGTCTATATTACTGCACAATAACTAAGAAAAATAAAACATAAAATCTCATCTTATGCTAGTGCGAATGTGTAAGGGCTGGGCCGAGATATACTATTTTTCAATTAACTTAATTTTCCTGTAACTTAATGTAACGAAATCCTGATCGGTTGGGAGCTTGATCGTGGATCCGTTCATCCAAATGCCTAGATTAGTTTAATATAGCCTATTATCTTGAAAACTATTTTAGCAACTAGTACTATGAGCAAGGAACTCCAATAAAATTGATAGTTTGTGATGGTTACTATTCAGCAGGTTTATTGATCTCTATTTTCGATTAAAATTTGAATTTAACCAAATAAATAGGAATTTATCAAATATCAGGTCAACTACAAATCCTGAGAAAGAAGATCAAATCAATTTGAACAGTTATTCTTTTAAAACAAATTTAAATCTTCAAATTACTTTCTAATACATTGCTAACCTGCTACTTAACGTTAAGGCCTCGGTCAGAGTTCTACTAATTAAATTCAAATTTGAGCTAGAAAACAACAACAAAAGTTTGGCACTCACCATAATCATTTTTGAAACACAAGCACTTCCATACTCCACTCAACTGAAACTTTACATACTCTCAAACTGAACTAAATGCCTTATTTTACTTCTACTTTATTAACTCTAATACTTCAATTTGAAATACTCAAAGACAAATCAAACTGATAATGATCTCGAAAATTTAAGAATTTTGCCCCTCTGAATGGAAAGCTCCCATTCAGAGAGCTGAGGCATTTTCACCACTACATATTTCGATGATTACTTGGCCGTGTCTCGTCTAGAACTCTCGCTTTTCCACTCAAAATTTGCCCCCTCCAACGACACCCGGTCGCCTGCACAATTCTCAAAAGGTCAATGTTCGTAAAATTCCCAAACACAGTAGCTTTTTCAACATGAAATTGAAACTGATACTTGGAAAATGCACGAAAATTGCACTAATTCTGACACCTAAGCAGCAAGTTAGCAATGTTGGCTTTTAAGGTTATTTCTAACCTTCAAACTAATCAACACAACATTAACAATGCAATATATTCTTCTTTTGAAAATCAAAGTTCATGTCAAAATTTTTCTCAAAGTTCATCAACCTGAAAAATAATTTATTACATGCACACAAAAATAAATATTCAATAATACAACAACTCAATTTTCACCCTATTACAAATGTACTTTTCTTCTGGACTTTTATTAGAGTCTTGTACTGAATCGATCAATACTGAGAAATTGGGAAAATAAAATAATTCTCGTGAAAGAAGTTTAACGTCATCTTATCGGCCTACATGTGCTTCCACAAACTTTGCTCTGTCTGATCTTATCATTTGAAAACATTGTTGAATAATAGCCTCATGTTGATAAATTTGATTGGAATTAGTACTGGGTGCGGCAGTAAATCGGACGATTTTGAAATAAGTGTCAAAAATTGACGAAGTTGTTTACAAGAAAATTATTAATGCCATAAAAATCTAGGCTACATAGAAAAGAATTAATATTTCACTGAACTAATTCATTTTTTTTTAAATTACGTCGGCAAGGTGTCGCCCTCCTCTCATCAGGCTTTCGTCAATCCGCCGATGAAAACTGTTCATAACGTCTCGTAACATTTGCTGGGATATTTGTGCAATCTCTGGACGAATGTTTTGTTTACAAATCATTCAACTCTTCTAGGTCATTTTTATATTCTGTTCTATTTACTGAAATTCGAATGATCTCAAGTAATGTGGAGTTTTCTACTAATAGCTGGAACTATAAAATAGCTGGAACTCCCTCATTCCTGTGTGCTACAGTTTGGTTGATAATAGCACAATCATTGTGAAAGTTGGCTTTGGGATAATAGTTTACTAGCGACTCATGAAAAATGGAACAGATCTTAGAAAAATGAACACAGCAATATATATAACAATGGAGTAGGCAGGCAGGCGAACAAGCGGGACTTTAGCTAGCAATTTGAGATGACAATCAGAGATTGGAGTACAAAGAAGTGGAAAAGTGGTCGCAATCGCCATCATCCATCTGCAATCGTTCACAATCTGGGTGGTCATTTTCAATCAGAATCGTCCCATTCGAAAGAGTGCCTGGAGCCATTCACTGTCCTTTTGATCAGTACTCAGCCTGGTCAATATCCACTCCATTCGAGTAGTGAGAATAGGCCTGTTATAGAGATAACAACAACGGCAAAATGTTCATATTCTGGAAAACAAGGAATTGTTTTTTCACTTATTTTTAACATGGTACTTGATGTAAAGAACGTATTTCTCTTTGATAATGATGGCTCAATGGATAATCCATCAAGATTTAAATATCATTGGTCATTGGATTCCATATTGTAGATTTTTGAACACTCTACCAAAGACAATATAATTTTTATTTTATCAATAAATGCAATACTGTTATGTTGTATTCTTTTTGATAGAACGTAGATAATATAACTTACATTACGTGAACTTAATGTGTCATATTGAATCTATTTCCTCCCACTTTATTGCTAGAACGTATTCTTAAATAGTTAAAATAATAATAATAATAACAACAAAAAATTCTACTTTAGTCCATTTTCACGGCTGACACTTGTTAACCCTCCATTCTATATATTTCTTTTCTGAATTTAGCCTATAATTAGGCTATTAGTATTATATTCTCTTTGTTTTCAGTCCCCTTAGGCTGTAGTTACAATAGAAGCGGCTTTCAGTGAGACAGTGTTCTACTGAGTTATCTTATCAGTAGATCAAAGGAGATCATCTCAACCTCGTGGTAAACAGTATTTAATTTTGAACCATTATATACTTTTAAGAGTGTTGAGTGGGCTTTGTGCGTCGCTAGAGCGACTTCGGTAGAAGCGCTACCTCTCGCGAAGTCGCTTCTCTAGTGATGAATAGATTGATGAAAATCAAAACACAGTGCATTAGATTTGATTCAATTACATTGTGCTGAAAACTATATTATTATAAGTTAGCAGTTTCACAGATAAGAACAGTAGTGCAGCAGCGCGTTCTGATTAGAAATTGATGGAAATAAATTCTCTAGGTAACTTGCAGCTGAATGGATCAGAAGAGTATCTATTCAATCGATTAGGAGAATAAAATTGATATTGGCATCTAATCTTCGAGTTTTCTCTGTAATCAAAACTTTTTGACAAAAGTTTTCGATTCACAATCGGCTCTTGAAACACAGCTGGAAATAGTCAAATTTTTGGAAAAAAGTTGGAAAAAAACTGATTGACAGGGGAAATTACTAAAACCGGATGAATGTGCTGGTAGTGAGGCAAAGTTTTGATAGAGCTTCACTGGAGCTGGAGGCAATCGGAATTTTCTCGAAAGGGGAAAGAACGGGTTATCCTCGAACCACAATGCCGCTTTTGAATCGGCTGCTTTGCTTGGTATGCGGCTGAGCCATTTTTCTTCAGATACTCAAGGAGATGGCGAAGTCGTGATGTTCGAAAGGGGAGGACCAAGGAGAAGGAAAACTGATGGAACTCAGGGCAGAAGTCAAAAGATTCAACTTGAACCGAGCAATCATGACTACTCCTCCTCTCTCTTTACTTCCAACCCTCCCCATCTCACGCAATTCCAAAACAAGTTTAGTGGTTTGATTTTTATACATTTCGTCTTGAATTTCACATTTCGTCTTGAATTTCACATTTCGTCTTCATTTCAGGTTTGATGTTACATTGTAAAGCAGGCTTGTAGGCCTTCTTCCGATCTCATCTGGTCTTGTAGGCTATAGTTACTGACGAATGAAATATTTTGAACCAAGTGACTTGTCTTTGAATACAAGTGAATTTGTATTTCAGCTATGAATGTACAGAAGGCATAACTTTATAGGAAGCTATATTGATGGAGATCATAACTAGTCTACGGTGAATGATTAGAATATTCATGAGATTAATTATTTAAAGTGATACAATTATGCACTTGACGAAACGTTAGCCTATAACATGCCGTCGTCCTTCACGAGAATAATTCCGAGTTTTTCGCTACATTCTTCAAATGCGCTTAATTAAGATTAATTTCTATTCCTTTTAGTTGTTATCCAGTTTTCTTGAAATTCCAAATTACTCATTATTTGAATAGATTCCTAATTTTCATATTTTCCATACACTAATTGCCTCTATCATGATCTATATTTATCATTTAGAAGTATGAATATTACTCACTTTCGATGATGCAGAAGCGAAAGCGGATGCCTCGGTGAAGCATGACGGCCCGTCTATAACTAATATCCAAAATTCACCATTTATCTATTCACTTGGGCGTACTAATTATTATATGACTATGGCATCGTACATTTTTTGCCATTTGTACGTGATATATTCACGTTCAATGCTATTTATACGTGTAAAATAATAGTAGTTTATGCAACGGTTGTATAATGGGAGCCTTTAAAGCATGAGGTGAGATATGAGTTAGAGCCACGAGCAGCGAGCAAAGCGAGCGTAGCGAGTGCTCTAAGTATCTCACGAGTGCTTTAAAGGCCAAATACAATCGTTGCATACACTATTTTATCTACGACTACCAGTGAAGTTATCAGTATCTGAACATTAGGCTATATAGCTATAGATCATCAGTATTAAGTTATCTGTGAGTGTAGGTACTACAAAAATCAACATACCGTATTAATATTAAACTTCTTCTTTTATCTCTATTCTACTTGAACTGTTGATGATAATTAACTTAGTAAATTTGTTAATAATAACATATCAGTCAGTGCTGCAAAACGCATTTGACAATCAACAAAATCGTGAGTACTGATTAAAAGTGAAAGTTATCAACATATTTACCAGGTTATAAGTATATTAAACTATTTAAACTTCAGACTATTCAAATAAGTTAATTATTTAAATATGTGAATTGAAATATTGACAAACAAATACTGGTACTTGATTCCAGTCGCAATTTCATAGATTGAACAATTTGAACACTGTTTACTTTTCATCAGCTGGTTTTGAAACAAGGAATTTATCAAAAAACGGAATTTGGACTGTATCAAAAAGTTCCTTCTGTATCGAAAAACTTTCATTACGACATGGTTCTGAGATTCCGTTTTGAAATGGTAGTCATTTTGATTTCAATTGTACAACTGAAATAGGAATTTTTCAATATGCCTGTAGATAAAAATATTAAAAAAAGGGTAGTTTGATTTTAATTATTTAAAGTTTTATTCATACGTATTTGAAAAGTTTGTTCTTCCTCTTTGAATTATCATAGGAAAAACCCAACAAGGTAAAGGTGTCCGAAATGTATTCAAAATACTTGTTTAGCAAATAGAGTAGGTATGTGTGAATTCTTGGAGAGCTTCCACTATCAACTACTATCCACTATCCTGTCCTATAGGCGATTTTTTATTGTTGCAGTGGAGCAATGTCCGAGTCTAGCTAGGGCTGTAACGATTACACGTAGCGCTAACGGACGATGTTCTCTGGTCGTCTGGGCATCTGCACACATATATCAATGAGAGAAAATGTACAGTTTGGGCGTTGGTTGGTCCGGCAGAGTGCGCTGTGAAAAGAACGACTCCGCTTTGTTGCTCCACGCCTTTTTCGAGTCGTTGGGCCCTGTTTACAAAAGTTGAGTGCTCATCCTCTGCGTAGCACACTTCTAATAGTGTTATCAATCATTGCCGGACACACTGTATTGTTGCAAGGCCCACCATTCGACAGGCGCCTCCACTTGCCAGCATTACAAAATTCATGTATTCAACACACTACTCGGCCAATTTTTGTTCTCAATGCCAGACCCAATAAACAAACAGCTCGCTTTCTGCTGACGTATGTGTGCTGGTGTGGTGAAAGTGATGTTGGGATTCAATGAAAAAATTTACTCTTCAATTCGACCACTCAACGAGAACAGAATGATGAACTTGTTGATAATTCACTTTGAGCTGGTTTGAAAAATCAGGCTACCAGATTGATAGTTTCTCAAATATTATTGTAGAAGACTATTCATACAATTTTTTTTCTCATTTTATCTATCTGGCTTGGTTTAAGTAAGGAGAAGCAATATATAAAAGCAGGGATAATAATTGCATCTAAATTTTCCAAACAAATCCTGATTCATCCAATTTAGAATTTAATAGTGAAAGTGAGAACCAAAAAGAAGAAAAATGTTACAGTAGAGGTAGTTATAGGAGACATAAATCACCTATTTTTAAAGGCTATCCATGCCAGAGAATTACATCGAATTAGGATGTGGAGAGTGAAATATTCCCAATTTATCAATCTTCATTCAAATTATGAAAGAATCCAAACAATACCAAGAGATAAATTGGGTAGATGAGACTTCAAACTCTTTATCGGAAATGATAGACATTCCTTCCATTTTATGGATTTATTACTGTCATAAAACAAGGCGAAAGTATTTCTCTCATGTTTGTTGGTCCTAGTTTTTCTTTTCTTCTTTTTCTCGAATATGATTTTTCTTCAGTCGTAATCGTTAGGTTCTGGTGATCTTGATTTTCTTGATAACTGTTACTGGAATATATCGAGACGTAAGAGTGTATACGATGCTTTGATTATTAAGCAATCAAATACAATATCTCTATTTTTCAATCTCAACAAATCCCACATTCATCAATATTATTTTTATACTTCACCAATATACATTATACATCGATATTTAAAAAAATATTGATTTACTGTTTGCGAAAAAAACAAGCAGTTTCTTCTTACCATAGAGGAAGAAAAACGAGTCTAATGTCGCGAAGGTGGCGAAGTGGAATGGAACAGTGTGTATAAATAATAAAGCAGCCAGAATCGGCGAAACGTTTCATAAGGCGATTTATCTTTATTTACTCTTCTTTTCTGAAATAACCTTAGCTCGACGGTTTTCGGAGAATCTATTGAGAGCCGGGCATAAAAACCCACCCGAGTTACAAAATAATGTATGCAAAATATGTAAGTGTGTGTGTGCGTGCGAGGGTGAGTGCGCTTTCGCAGGTCGGTGGCGCTCCTTAATTCATAACTCTTCTTCTCAGTTTTCCCCAGCACGTTCTCCTGCATACTCGTCGTATTCACTTTTCTCACTTCCTCCTTCTTAATCTCTTATTCTATCTTCCTTACACACCCTTGAGAGCGCACTTCCTCCTCTTTCCCCGCAGATTCTCTTTACCCCTATTTTTCTCCACCCTTTATTCTTCAACACCCGCCAAAACTCCCCCTGATAATCTTCAACCTCTGCTACCAACATCAATCCACAATCCCCCCAACCACAATGTTGGCTTTTAAGGTTATTTCTAACCTCGTGCCTTTATTATTATTTCTCGAAGCAACCCTATTCATCCTACTTCTCAATAATTCGTGTATAAGAGAAAAAAGTAGAGCATGGAATGAATGATACAGGTGTTTAAAAAATATGCATTAAAAAAACAAAGAAGCGGAATGAATAGTGAAATTATTACTCTCTTTATTCTGTTATAAACACTTAGAAAATTTTGTTATGGAAAACTTAAATAGTTAATTTGTTTTTTAATTATATTTTTTAATCAACTTTGAATTTTTCACTTATTATTTCTCGAAGCAACTATATGTAAAACAATAAAATAGTATGTCTCCAGCAGTTGATTAGCACTGTCTCCATATAGTCATTACAAACAATATTATTACTTAACAATATTAATTATTATTGATTCAGACAAGTTATTTGGTAGAAAAGCTAAAAACTTCCCCTCATGACAAATACTGGATAAAAATAGTTTTGACAAAATACGTTACCATATTGTGTACTTAACGTTCTGTTGCTCTGCTGGAATGGGTTTCGCTGGTGGATATTGACTGAATAGTTTCTTGACTGTGAACTGTTGTTATCAGAGGTTACAGACCGGAAGCCGATACAGATATCCAGAAATGTCGTTCAGGGATTCTATTCACGAGCTTGCCAATAATTCTTCATTCGGAATTGGATTTGGACTCGCGGTTATCTCCACGTACGACTACGCGTTCTGCCCACCAAACAGCTTTCACTGACAGAAGAAAAGATGATCAGAAGTACTTCCTGGATCGTGAAGTATCTAGAACAGTGTGTTGAGAAATATCGATGTTCACTGCTCTCTTCACACTGTATCAATGAAGTGTCTGAACTTTAATCTTTCAATATAAAGTCGAAAGTCTCTAAAATCATATTTTGTTAGCTATAAAATATCAGAAGGATTAGGATTGAGCTATTCTGTGAGATAAGATTGTTAAATGTGTGAGAAGTGAAAGTGAGAAAAGATAAAAAATATTACAAGAGACATAAATCAACCATTTTAAAATTTTTAATTATGAGAATATAATTATTTCTAAACTTAGGCCTATATTTTTACAATAAATTGTTCCTATTCGAATCGGATGAAACTATCGTTTCGGTTGAGTATGATTGTACATAAATATGCGGTTATAAGGGTTCACGAGAGAAAGCATACATTTGAGTTTCTTTGTATTTTTACAAAATAATATAATGAATTAGAATGTGTTGCTCTGTAACCAAAGATTGATTTTATTTTTCACCTGGAATAATAAATTTCAAACTAGGAATCATAAAACAATAAGATGAATATATTCTTGAATTAATAAATTCCACCTGTAACCAAAGAAACAACACTCAACGCCCATTTATAGTTATTTTGTGTCCATCTCTTCTACGATTATTTCAAACTAATTCACTCTCAACAAACTTCTAATAAACGTATCACTGGTCGCTAGGTTACTAGGCGCATGTGTTTCTCAGTCATCAGATGATATCATTGATTAATAGAGCTTAGGACATATAAGAGATAGGGCAAATGAGACACTCAAAAGTTCTTATCTTATTGAAATAGTACATGTATAACCAGTATGGGGTGATGAACTTCACACCTGAGTTAAAAACGAGGGAGAAATTATGTAAAGAGTATGAAAACACCTTTGTACAGGAGTCACGTACAATATTTTTCGTCATCGTATAATATAAGAGAAGATTAATTTCAATGGAAATAATAAATAATTGTTCTACAAACAAAACCTCAAATCAGTTCAAACTCTTATGAGGTTGTTATCAATTACAGACGAACTGCTAGTTCAGTATTTAAATTCTGCCAGAAGCATAAGGTGAAATTTGATTTGCTGTAATAAACGATTCACTGCTTGAAAATTTATTGACTATGATTGCCAGAAAAATTCTACAGTATTTGAATCTCAACAGTTATCTCCGACTGTATTGCATGTATTTCTCCCTCTATTCTCATCAGTTGATTACATACAGTGCGTTTTTAACCAACAATCACGTATTTCTCACCATCCTCAACGTGATAGCATTACTATCATTCCTTCACTGCCGCCATGAGCCTATTCATCTATCCACAACTGTATTATTCGCGCATGTCACACCTGATAATCTGTTGATGGAGTATGGACGCCCTGATCTGTTCTATTCAAGTGAAATTGACAGTCGCACAGCTTGTCATGTAGGCTACTCCTGTCATCAAAGGATTGAGTTTATGGAGTTTTTCAATTCAAGTCCTTGGTAACTCTATGACAGGTGTTATTTCCATTCATGCAGACGAGCCTATCGTAGTAATAGGTCTCATGTCTAGTTGTCGTCCATCTTATCCATATGATAGACAATGAGTTGTGAGTATGGATTTGAATAGTTTATTGATTTGAAGCTCCATGCAAGATATTTCTTTTGTTGATCCTCATGTCAATCTCCACAATCCAAAAATATTTTGAAAAAAAAACAAATTACAAAACCATTTCTGAAAATTCTAGTTGTAAAACTGGATTCACTTTTAAGTAATTTCTTGTAGATAAGTAGAATGCGTAGTTTCTATTATTTTAGTCTATATAATATTTCAGTGATTGGAGAGTCTGTAATGAATGAATATATTGATGGGCAGTAAATAGTAAATCTGACATATTCATGGAAATATAATATTCATATTCCATCTTATACCAGTGTTGAAGCTTCAATATTCATGAATCAAGAATTATTGATCATGCAGTTTTCAGTAATCGTGATATATTCTGTTTGATGTTCCAACACATGATAAAACGATTATTATAAAAAGCTCATCTATATTCGCGCATGACTCATACTCATATACTCAATGGCTTGAAACTTGATTCCTGAAGGTTTAAAATTTCAGAAGGAATAATTCAATAATTGCACTGAATATCAAAGCTGAAACATGCATCAGAATAACTTCATTAGAGAATGGTTTTCAAAACCAAATTAATGCAATATTGTTATTAATTGTAATATTGATTTATTAGACAAACTATTTCTCAAATAAATTTTAAAAAGTGAACTTTGACATATTTCTAGTGTATTTATTGTATAATATGAGAACCATTCTCAGCTGTCCTCTAAAACGCTCCTTTTGATTTTAATTGACAAAATTGATTACTTTTTTCTTCAATTGTTCCATCTTATCAAGGTAACATATCAAGGCTCTTATTATTATCTTGAGAATCATATACTCACTAAACTATTTCGTCCAAAAAGGCAGAACTCAGTTTTAAAAATTTCAATTTTTGGAACGATGCGCAGCGTTGCGTTTGTCGTATCTGTAGATTTAGGAGTGTCTAAAAAGTGTAGCAATTTTCAGGGCAGCTGAGTTGGAGACCAAGCATTCATGGCACTGAAGTTTGATATCTCTTGCAGGTGGTACGTCGAGGTTTTGGTCTGAATCGGCCAACAGGAAACGTAAGTTCTCATCTGAAAATCTTTCTCAAAATCTGCCACATTTCCGAAGAAATACTGAACAAATTACGGTACAGAAAATCATTATTTGCAGCTCACAATGTGCTTTCAATTCAGCATAATTTTTTTTTGGAAAATTGCGAAGTATTTTTGGAGCAGGTTGTTTGTTTTTTGTGTAAGCTATCTTCACAGATAACCAATTGTGATTTTTCTCTACTCCCAATTGATTCGAAAGCTTGATTTAAAAAAATAGTCATCTAAGTTCGAATGATTTCTGATTTCCCACTTGAATGAGTGCTTATTTTCAATAGTAACTCTCGAACTCTAACTCAATTATAGAAATTTTGTTATATGCAAGCTATTTATAATAATTATAATTGCTAACTAACCTGATAACAATGATAGTAGGCTAATACTGTTATACCATGTTTCTAAGAATCAATGACATTTCTATGGACTATGAAGTATTGTAATTAGAAATTGATAGATTTGACTTAAATAATATATCTTTTGTTATATCAACAATACAATTATGTATTTTAGGATGTGAAATTACATTCAAGTGTTTTCCCTCTACAATGTATTATTTAGTAGATCTACTTGGAAACTTTGGGAACCAAGAGAATCTCTGTGATCAAATTTTTCATTCTAATTTTATCATCATGTGTCTGGATCATTCGATTCTATTATAGATCTATATTGAATCATGTCATATTAGATTAATTTTGTGAGTGCAAGTTTTGGAAAGGCTCCATTCTTATCAGGAACATAATTATTTGAAATAATTGATAACAAAGTCCCTGTTTAGGATACAAAGTAAGTTTGAAAATATTTTTCAAGAATTTTTTTATTTATATGTTTGTCTATAAGCTGATGTTTCTCTGCTTATCTGCGTTCATTTTAAATATTTCAAATTCTGCATGATACCTGGGATTTAAAATCATTTACCACAATCTATCTTATTATTCCATATTACATCTCCTGAGTCAATTCATAGAGTAAAGCTGATTCACAGATTCATGAGTTATGTCATTCGCAGTGTAAAACTCATTCAATTATTATTATCCATGTTAAAACTCATAGTAAAACTCATTGAAAGTGAGAAACTCAATTCATGACACTTTCAGTACTATTTCAAAGTTGAAATTTTTTCATAGCAGTCCATATCAGTGAGTTTTCCAGAGTCAGTGAATATTTCTCTTGATTCTTTAATAATTTACTTTTTACTGTATTATATTACTTAATTTTTGTGAATTTCAAGAGAAAAGTGATGATTTCTCAATTCATGTCCCTATTCATGCTCAATCGATTGAAACCATATTTGGATTGATTTAGAATCCTTTATACTTTCAACTCGATCCCGATTGTTATCATAAGTTTATCATTCATAATATTATAATTATTCAACTTGAAGCTTCAACTCCGCTTAGAAGCAGCTCACCTCCTTCCCATCAATCATGTTTTAGTATTTTTCCTATAATTTCTTATTTTGTGCTTGGTTTCTTTTTGAAAATTCAATTAAGCAATTTTATTCATCTCGAACTATATCTATTTTCCAATTATTTAATTAGCTATTAATTTGTGACTGAGAATGTAGATGTTATTGTGATGAATCTACTGAGATCTCAGTGTTACAGAATAGTGATTCCCTCAAAACAGTTCCAGCATCAGAAAAATGGTTTGTTAATTCAAGTTATTATTTCTCTATTCCAATCATGATTATCAATTTCCGATAAGTATCGATTGTTGTAAATCAAGATTACTCCTTGGATGATATTATAACATCGTTGAACTTACTCGAATTTATATTCCAAGAAATGAATCGGAGGATAGAACTATCAAATCAATGAATGTGATAATTCAATTAATTAAATTTTTTCATAGATCGAATGTAGTTTCCATAATCTTTTTTGGTCAATGAAATACTATTTTTCTACCTTTCTATTTTTCGAGCGGTTTGAATTTTAATAATGGAAAAAGAGTAAACGGGTTTAAAGTCGTTATAGTTGAAACCGTTTTTCCTCGTTATTTATTTGGTTATGAGAAAATAATTTATCGAAATGAGATATTCTTGACGCTTTGTATGAGATATTCAAGAACTTATGTAGCCTACATATATCTGGTCACAATATGAAAAACATTCCAGTTTTCTGTCCGAATGGCTCCATCATCTTTGGTGGCCGTTCAAGATATTGGATTATTTTGGATTGAATTATTATCGAGACTACCATTTCTTATTGGTATTCAATCTACAAACTAATTTGGACCTTATAGAAATTTTTCTGTCTCTTATTAATAATTGTCCTCGGATTAACTAGGGATAATGATCTGGAGACTACATTCACGAAAGATTGACCACGATGAAGAATTAACATATTTCAATAATTATTTTTTCTTAGAGCTACTTATAAATTTTTTAATTCAAAATATGAATCACAGTACCCTTTTGAAATCATTCTTATTTTAGCATTCCATGTTTCAGCTCATAAGAGTCATTGTCTATTGGCAATATATTATATAATGACTATTATGAGCTTTCAAAAGGGTAATAATCTCTATAATAATTTCCATAATTTTAAATGGAAAACAAGTCATTATCCTATTTCATTATGATTCTGTAATTCGTGATTGACTCTTGTATTGTAACTCGATCATCGTTTTCCATGATAATTTTATATTATTCTATCATCAACATTCATAAACTACTCACATTTTTCCTGAAAATGTTCACTTAATCACAATTTCAAAGTGTTTTCAGAAATAATAATAATTGCCAACCACAATTTCTAGAGAAATTGGTCAATTGTGGGTGTTTTCCACAATACAATTAACATTTATTATATTTTTTCTTCAGAGTCCAAGTGAAATAGAATATTTAAATCTCTCAGTCATTGATATTTTTCTCATTTATCTAACAATAATAATATTGGTGGAAATTTTTATTCAAGTAATATCCCTTATACAAGGTGGGGCAGGGAAGTATCCCCAGTTTTGAGATGACATTGTGAGTAGTGGGGGCATGCTGGAAGAGTGGAAATGGGCTCAAATGACGCAGAAAATTCAAAGGTTTTATTTAGTAGCCCTATAAGTTGTGAATATGGCTTGGTCGTCTGAGCAGCGCGCTTTTGCCGCCGAGGCGTATTTTTGCCAAAATTAGTATGCTATTGAACTGCAGCGTGCGATGCGAACTCGTTATCAAACCCCTAGTCACAAAGCTGCTCCTGACCGCAAATCCACTTGGCTGCGAGTAAATAACTTCCGTAAATGTGTTAGTGTATTGTAAAAGAGAGTTTGGGCTCAAAGGACCGCCCGGACTCCTGAAAACATTAGCCGTGTCAGAAGATCAACCTTGCAGTCTCCTCAGCATACAGCTCGTAAGCATGAATCCGTCTTGGTGTTGTCAAGTCGCACTGTGCGTCGTATTCTCCATGAGTAACTTCACTTCCATCCATATAAAAATGGTAGTTGTCCAAAATCTCACCCAACGGGACTGGCAGCAACAAATACAGGCATGGAAAACTTCAATCACTCATGATGCTCGGGTTTTCTTTAGTGAGGAGGCGCACTTTCACATTTCTGGAGCGGTAAATAAGAAGGATATGCGTTATTTACCCACAGCAAAATGACTTTACGGTCAGGAACAGTTTGAGACAAGGGATCCGACCGATAGCGAGTTCGCATCGCACGCTGCACTGCAACAACAGACTGATTTTGCGAAAAATACGCCTCGACGGCAAAAGCGCGTTGCTCAGTCTACTAAGCTAAGTCTACGACGTATAGGGGTACCAAATGAAACCTTGTAAACTATAGCTTCATTCAAGCCAAATCCCACTCTTCTAGCATGCCCCTACCACTCACAGTGCCATCTCAAAACTAGGGATACTTCCCTGCCCCACCCTGTACTATTTAAAGACGTTTTCTTATGCTATTGGATAGCTAATATTTCATTGAAAATTCCTATATGTATGTTTATTATCGTTTGGGAAAATCATAACAGGCTACATCATCATTTATCAGTCCTATCCCTGAAAATGAGCCATTCCATAATTAAGGCCGGTATTACACGATAATAGTTCTATCATCATATGGAAAGAGATGAAAATACGAAATCGTATTTTTATTTCTTTCCATATGATCAACTATGATAATAGAACTATTATCGTGTAATACCGACCTGAGAATGATCCTTTGAATGTTAGCAAATGTAGAGAACATGTATCGATTTATAATTTTCTAGTCAATTTGGAAAATTTGATTGAATGACGAAATGAATACAAAAGAGTTCAATTATATTGCTTTGGTTCAATTGTGTGAATTAACGATTGAATCAATATCAACCAATGTATGAATTTGCTCATGAGGAAACGTTCTACGAATAAGTAGACAAAGAGAAATGTCACATCGATTGAATAAGCAGTGTCGTTCTTGTAGCGGATTCCGGAGAGATTGAATTATCTCTATCGTTGTTACAGTCAGTTTGAAGTTTCAAATCAGAACATAACCAACAATAGAAGCCGAGCTAAGCTGGCTGAGTCACGCGAGGTGAGAATCATGCAACCAGCCACGCCGCACCAAACAATCTTATTAGCCACTGGAAAACAATAAAACTGTATTCATAACCACCAATCATCCTATCCGTTCTTCCGCTAATCTTTCACTCATTCATTTTCAGCGCTCTGTTTGTTAGTTTGCGAATGAGACTGGAAACGAAGTAGATGGTACAATATTCAGTATCACTATTATTTCTCATAGTCCGACCCTTGCTTCTTCTATTGTGCATGTAGAAGCTCATTCAATCATGGACTAGCATGGTACCTTGAGATTCAGGTTTAAATTTCAAAAAAGTTCAGTGTAGTTTGCAAAGATCATATACATTCATGCTGATTCTTCTATAGTACTTGAACTTACTCGATGGTATAGAACTAATTTAATATCGTAGACCATATTAAAAGTCAAAAGCTATATTGTTTGTTTGTTTGTCAATAGCTCAACAGCCCATAAAGGGGGAACCAGCTGGTTGCCAGTTTCATATTCACTCTACTTTACAGCAGAGGTGAATAATCATAAACATAAGTTTTTTAAGTAAAAAACTGTATTATAGTAACCAAAATCAAAAGTTGAATCCATTTTTCTTTATAGTTCCAAAAGTCTTTAATCTTCACAATAATATAGGCTACTGGAGAAAAAACCAGGCTGTGCCTCATAGCCGATAGTTTTCGAATTCAATGACCACATATCGAACCAAGAGTACATAAAGTATACTACAAAGATCAAATATTAGGCTTCAAATCCAATAACATTCATATTTGATCAGTTGAGTTTAGTGAACTTCTGCTATTTTCGAAATACACTATATTTGATTCATCAGTGAACTCATACTACCTCCTTCTATATTCGTTGGATATTCTGTTCTCATGTTTGTGTTTCTATTCTTTCTATCAGCCGCTTTGATTTTCGTATCGTTCTTCTCAGTACTGATATTATTCAACATATTAATTTCTTATGTATTGGCTTATGGCTCTACCTCCACCTTAACCAGAAGGATTGCAATCTATTTTCATTTTATTTGAATTAATTTGGATATTTAAAATTTATCAATGACAATCATTCACTGAATTGATGAACCTGATAACTTCAATTCAAAAGTTCATTGATTGTAACCCAATATACTGTAATTTTTCATTCCTTGTAAAGGTTTGAAAGCTAATTCGGCTGTTTCTATAATAAATATCATTCAAATATTACTTTTGCTTCAAGCTTTTAACCTAGTAGCCTAGTCTCTTGCATTTCTTTTCAAAGCAGGAGGAGTCACGTGGGAAATTTCAACGCAGTTGACTAATGATTATTTAAAGGTTTAGGCCTATTAATGATTATGAGACGCTTATTAAGGAGTTATTCAAGGTTGATCTATGACTATTTAATATTCCATGCTATTTATAAGATCTCGAACATGTTTTTTTTTCAATCATATTTTCCTCAGCATACCTAATACATAAATTGGTATCCTACATTATCTTGCAAAATTCAAATAATGACTGTCCTAACGAAAACTATTTTTCTTTAATCAAAACTTAATTTAAAATCTTATTCAAACATACCAAGTTCCCAGCCTCACTGCTACAACAGAACTACTTTATTTTGATATTGATGTCAATAACACACGTTTCATGACTTATAATTAACATAAATCAACTGCAATACATAATTTCAACTCACCTTCAATCAGCTCTCTAACTAAAATAGATTATACACAAAAATATATCATTCAAACATCATCATAATAATTTTATTATGGGTTTTCCATTTAGAGATCAATTCCAAAGCAACATCAGTCAGGACTTTCAGTAGTATGGGTTCAAATAATAGCTTTCTCATAATATCTATCAATTATTTGTATTCATAATATTCTTTAATAAGCTTCAATCAGCTTGGGTACAAAGAGGTAAATACATAAACTGAACATGATCAACATAAATTAATTAAATGGTGTAGGCTTATTTCATCGTACTGTATAAATCCCCTAGTCTGGGTACACTCTCATCAGAACATAATGGTGATTGTATTAGGAAATATTTATCACGGGGAGTCATTGCTTTCAAAAGCAGGCTAAACCGTGTTCTGCCAATGACTGATCCAATGTTTTGATGCGGGGGCTTGGAGGGGTTACCGAGAGTATTTTTCATTTAAAGGATATCAATGCTGTCAGATGAAAGAGTAAAAGCTTGCCAGATGTGAATCATTTTTTGTCGACGGAATGCGTTATGTGTTTATTGCACAGGCGGCCTGCCAAAAGAGAGTGCAGAAGGGTGAAGGGGAATAGAGGGGGAAGGATCTGAAAGGGATGGAATGAGACAGAGGTGGGGGAGAGAGAGGCCTACAGTAGTTCAAGTCCACAGCACGTAGCATGCGGGGTCGATACGTCAACTTTTATCTCCTACAATATTTTTCTCTGTCCCAATTTCATAAATATTCCTTTTCCTCTGTCTATCATCGTTCTCATCTCATTTCATCCTTTTATACTTTAATCATTTCCACTCATCTTCCTCTGTTCTCCGTATTTCCTCTTTTCTGATCGTTTTCCTTTCCCATTTTTCATTTTCTTTCCCAACACCATACTCACTTTTTAAACTACGTTACTCCATTCATTTACAATTTGTCTCCCTCTTTCTGTATGTATTTCATCTTACATCTTTTTGATCCAACCTTTCTCTCATATTTGTATTTTATCCTCTCCTTGTCACTTCTTGATCTGTATTTTGCTTTTTCATTTCATCATTTACATTCCAACCATTATTGATGCATCCCTCCTTTTTCATTTAAATTTCATCACATTTTTTCATTCTCTGTTGTAGCTTTATTCTTAACTTTTCCACTTTATCTGTATCTTTCCTTTTCTTCTTTTGATGCCTTATCCTTTCAACCTCTTTGCCTCCTCTCATCCTCTTCTCAACCTTATAATTTCTTCCTCTCTCCCTCCATTCTTCTCCTCTATCCTATCGATTATTTTCTCATCCACCCGATTCTCTCCTCTTCTTAGGCCTTTTACCTCCTTGTGCTTCTTTCTGTGCCTATGTTCATTCTCTTCTCTGATTTTCTCCAGCTTTTGAACTTCTCCTTTTATATTATTATCTAATTATTATATTGTATCGTACTTCATTCCCTCATCTACTTTTTTCATTTTAATTGACTTTAATTATCGCCCCATCTCTCTTTGTGATTCAACTTTCCATCCCTCTCACTTCATTCCGTGCTCTAATAGTTAAGGTTTTCCACTTAAACATGTAGACCAGTCGTAGTGAATCTTAAATTTCAACACTTCTAGAATATCCATCGAAGCACTATGTAACTTTCATTTTTCAGTGATCAACATTATCCTATTTTATTTGTAGGAATTTTCTTTTCTCACTATTCTTGTTTTTTTCTAATCGTCATTAATTGATACGCAACACAGTGTGTTTTGGTGAATACATTCTCTTTCTAGTTCACAAATCCTATTGGAAAATAGTGAGATATTTATCATTCATACAGTAAGTATTACTCCTTTCTCATCCACTGATGAATCATTACACACTGAATCAGTACACACTGATGAATCATTATACACACTCAGCTATTCATTTCAAATTTCATGCTATACCAAGCTCACACTATCTATAGAATAATGAGACTCTATAATGGAATCCCATATTGATAAATTATAAGTTTCACATGATCCCACATTAAATCATTTCAAATAACGCCTGTTGCTCGTCCCTCAACTATTATTGTCACTTATTTGACATAGATCTCCATTCTTCATTTCATTTTTAACCTACATAGTCTACAAAAACACGGAATAGTGAAGAATAGTGCAGCAAAGTGGAAATAGTAGGCCTACACGTGAAATATGTTGTAACGCATACACTGTACAGTAACTTATAACCCTTGAAGTGAGCTCAGGACATAATTGAAAATCCACACAATTCTTACTATAGGCTATCAGAAACTGTTGAGTAGCATCTCTGGAAGCCCAATTCAGAAAGAAAAGACGTGACACGATCGCGACGATGACAAAATATAGTCAAATTTTTTGAAATAAATTGTTCAATGAGTAACATGAAAGCTGATGAATGTGTAGGCTACTTTGGACTATTCGAATAGTCTTCTGTCTGTTAATTATTACTGAGATTGTCAGGACAATTCAATCCAATAAGACCTGGACTTTTAATGAGAGCTGGTTTTTATTTTTTTTTCTCGTTCGTTCGTTTTGTTTAACCGTTATTGCACATTATCTAGAACCTGTGAAATGATGTAAAGCTAGGCTACAAAGTTAGCAAGATACTTTTGTGCACTGAAGTGATTGTCGTCAGTCGTAGAGTGACTGAACGAGTTGTCAAGTCTGTGATGTCACAGTCTGATAGACCAAGATCTAATTTTCCGCTTCAAACTGACTTTCGAGACTGGCAACACGTGATTCAGTGTTGACGCATACTAATGACGCCTTTCTTCTTCTACTTACTGACAGCATTGATGCTTTTCTATTCTGATTCTCCCATCAACCTCTCATCAAAACATTATTATTATCTTCATCATTTTCATTTTCATCCTCATTTTTAATAATCATTTCCTCTCATGAATCTGAATAGAGATCCCGATAGAACCAGTTATAGATTATGAATTGATCACTAAATAGTTCAAAAATAGCTAAAATTTTAAAAGCCATGAAAATATCAATGATCAAGTACGTATATTAGTCCAAATACGTATACACTAGTGTATCACTAGTTAATAGTGTATACGTATAGTACGTATACACTCATTCCAAACAAAACTGAAAGTTGCTGTCGATCAATATTTTGTATTAATCAACTGTATTTTCAACATTTATTCTGATAATTCAATTTCATTCTAGCTGATAATATTCAAACTTCAATTCTATGGGGAACATTCAGAATTACTAGGTCTTCTGAGTGGATGAGGAATCTTGAACGGTCCAGTTCCTATTAGTTCTCCAAGTAGTTATTAGGATAAAATTTTAATCGCTGGCGATTGGACTGGAATTTCCAATTAGAAATCTTCTCATGTAACTATTATTATTTCTCAGTGTATATGCCTTTTAGTGGCATAAACAATCTCAAGCTTTTCATATGATTGACCATGATGATAGGAATATCACCGTCTAATACCAGCCGAAGTGAATATTCTATTCTTCAATATTGTAAGATTACACAGCTAAAAAATACTATTCTATACAAATTGATATCTAGATTTTGAATAGTCTACAGAGCAGCTGAGGAGTGCGAATTTTTTCAATAGGCCTATATTTTTTTTAGTATAATTGTTAATGAAGAATGTTTCTGCGTCTTTGTTATAATACACATTTTGGAGTTTTACAGAATTCTATTTTGGGCTATCATGATTGATTCTTATAGTAGCCCACAGGTAATAGAAAAAAACCCACAGGTATTTCCACTCCACTCATTTCAAAGGATTCTCATGCGTTTGCTTGTATGAAAAATTGGAGCTAGCCCATGATTGAGACATTTTTGTTTCAAGGAAATCTAATTAGATATAATAAAGGATAACTGGTTCAATAATGGAAAATAAACCACCTGGCCTTCAAAAGACTGTGCATACTCCAGAAGATGTGGAAGTAGTGAGAAAAGCAATGATTTGAAGCCCACATTGTTCTGCAAGGCTTCATGCAACTGAACTCCAAATTAGTTACTACTGTGAGAAGGATTTTATTCATTTATCCGAGAAATTACACGATGAAAGGTAAAAAAAAGAGTCAAACAATTTTACACGTCAAATTAAATTTCGTATTAGTATTAGTATTTAGTACAGAAATTAAATGTACCCCCAGCAAACTAAATTACCCCCAGCAAGTATATGCAAACATAGGTACGTTGCTCTAGTGTCCACGGATCCATGCATGGACATAGCATCAAAATGTTATGAAATGAGGAATAGATTGCACTCGTCACTTCCCCCAACCCTCTCAAAAAGGTCGACTACAGCCGCTTCTAAAACCATTAGATTCCCGTGACTCACCCGTTATTATGGAATTTGGATTTCCTTTAAAACTCCCGGAATATACGATTTTCAACCATGAGTTCTAGTCAAATCCCTGAAGTTTGTTGCCAGTTTCAACTATAGATATTATTGATTTTGAATGCTAATCAAAGGTGATGACATTTCCTAGGATAGCTAGTGCGTGAACATGAGTGGGTATCAACTTAGTAAAGAAATCTCTTGATAATATTTCAGGGAAAGTAGGACTATGGAACTTCTGAAGACAGTATATTACCGTGTCACATGATAGCTGATGGAGAATGTTGCATAACTTTCGTATTAATTTTATGAGGAAGACAAGTTTAAACTTGAGAAGGATCAGAGAATAAGTACCGTCTATTAGTTATTCCTTTTCCCTCTAATGTGTGACTGTTTCCCTTTGTGTCCTGTCTGGAAATCTTATACTACTTGATGTTATTCCAATCATCATTGATTTTTTCTTTCTTTCTTTTCCTGAAGTGAAAAGTTAGACAGGACGCAAAGATTTAGAAAAGACGCAATTCAAATTCATAAGGAATGATAGAGAATACTTTACCATAAAATATAGAGGATTCTCAAATATCTCGTCAATAACGCCTCATATACTGTCGGTGTTTCCACAGTTTTTTCTCAATCATTTTATGCTCTTTTGCATAGGCCTATTTCTCAGAAATTACGGAGAAATAAACTGCGATTAATTGTTCAAACTTTAAATATGGGTTTAGCTAAGAATGGAATACGACCTGAATTATGGTAGTCCATTGATCTTATCCGAGAGTTCTATGTCTATTAATATAATTTTCATAGCCCTTTTAAAATTATAGGCCAATTAATATAATCATCTTGAACATTTTAAAACAACAGAAGAATGGTGAACAGAGAAAATTCGTTAATAATTTCTACTAAGCAAATCAAGCATGATTGTCCTATTATTTGCTGATATCACATGTGGTGAAAACGTTAAAAATAAATTTTTAAAACTATTTAAACTTTCTTCAAACCCGCCGCTTTTTCCACGTTTGACTTTATGCTTAGGAATCGAATGCCTTTAATAATAAATTGATTCATTGGTGCTCTGTGCACTTACCCATGTCCCTGTATGAAGATCTGCAAACACTGTTCTGCTTCCTCATGCAGATCAGCAGCTCCAATTCCACCCCTCAGCCTTGACTTTCATAATCCTCAATTTCATTCCACAATTGGACAAAAATGTGCTTACTTTCTCATCTGAAATTTGTTGAGGCTATTCCTGGAACTCTTTCTGATTTTTTTTCCAGCGGCTTTCATTCTAATCTCCTCTGTTCTTCGCTCACGTTCTCCTCTCTTCTCGTTTCTTGCAATCGTTTCACTGTGAAATCCGACTTTTAGAACTCTGACAGTAAGGAGGCTTTTCGAACGTTGGGTGGGAGGATTAATAATAATTAATGAAAGCTTCAAATCTCAGTGAGGCTGAGTGTGATGTTGTATTTATTGGCAGATTACTGAACTTCTATGCTATAAATTCATACTTAATCACTCCCTCTTTCTCTTTTTAAACACGCATACTTTCAATTCCAATTTTTCATAATTATGAATTTCTGAAAGCTTTTTCATCTATCACAAGTTCGATCTATTTAAGAGATTGCAGTTAGCCAATTGCTGGAATATTAATATAAAACTAATTAGAATTTCCAAAGATAGCTATATAAATAGAGCTGTAATGATTAATTATTATTATATTTTGATCTTCTTCTGTTCTATAAAAGGGGGTTTAGTGACAGACCATCATGTAGGATGCAGTATGGGAACATAAGGAATTATGGGATGATAAGTCATAATATGGGATAATCAATACAAAAATGATGAATAATTTTCCAGATTTGAAGTGAAGGGATTCATTATGCGTACTCTATTCATCAATGTATTGAAATTTCCCTAAATATACTGATCATAATCAGGAAAAATCAAAACAATAATTAGCGGAGCGGAGCCGAAGGCGGAATAGATCAGTAATGCTCTCTCTGTAATACTACTCCTCTGGAACCGCTTGATCGCTTCTATCCAAACTAACCGAGGTGATAGTAGACATGGACGACCAGGTTATAGGTGATAAAGCATTTGCAGAAATCTTGTCCTTGATGAATAATTACCATTGAAGTTTCCAAGAGAAAAGCATTGTAATGACTGATTTGACATGTTATATCTTTAACAGCTGTTTCTGCAAGTTCAAACATCAGCTCATATAAATCATAGCGGACTCAAATCCTATTATATTAAGCGAGTAATTTCTGTATGTATGTTTGTATGTGGAACCACGGATCTAGAAAACGGCTATAACGAATTTCCTCGAAATTTGAAATGTAATTAACCGTGATGGAAAAATAAGATTGCACCAGATCTCATGTCTGGGAAAACTCTCTGGCAGGATTAATAAGAGAATTAAATACTCCTTATTCAGGCATAATTCCAAGTATAATGGCTGGGTCCAATTTCACAAAGCAACAAGTCTTGTTATTAACCATGGTTACTGATAAGTACTTGTGATAACAAGTTGTTAATTACAGGCGTTTCACAAACGGAATGAGCTACAAGTTTACAATTCTACAATTTGACAAGTGTTCCCACCCATCAGTGCCATCTGTTTTGGTTCTCGATACTTTCTATAGTTTGCACTGATATAGTTTTGGTTGAAATTTGAATTATTTGTGGTAAAGATAGATTGATAAAATTGATTTTGAAAATAAATCAATCATTAGAAATCCAAATCGCTCAACCCTCATGTTATTTGGAATAAAAATAATAATTAATTAATAAGACATTTTCAATCCATTTAGATCCATTACTTGAATAAAAAAATATTATAGTGAGCTTGGAGTGGTCTCCCCTCATCTCACATGTTATAAACATAGCCTATATTCTACTGGTACTGATGATTTTTCTAATTTATTAAATAAGATTTCTAGACTCATATTTGGTATAATAAAATGTACGAAGAAACAATATAAAATAGTTTTAATCATTAAAAATAATATTGAAGCCTTGAAAAGCATCTTTATTAACACTTGTAACTTACTTAGGTCTATTCATAGGTAGAAATTTCATGATTAATTACAAGTTTTTTTGACAAGACTTGTTCGTTACCATGCCAACGTTCGTGGAACACTTTTCATAACCGGCGGAACGCTTGTAAAATTGTTAAAATTCACTTGTTATCACAAGTCTACAATTGTACGTTCGTGAAACGCCTGTAATCAGCTGGATTAGTAAATTTGTTATAAATCATGGTTGGTGACAAGACTTGTTACGTTGTGAAATAGGGCCCTGTTATCGTTAGCTGACCAAAAACTATCCAGCTGGATGTAAATGGAGTTACATTCAAGTCTATAACACATGTTCATGCCAAAAAATTGTGAGAGATGATCATATCAATTTTGATTTTTTCTTCACAATAACACATTTAGCCTATTACTATGTGATTCAGCAGTTCGGCCGCAGAGCAAAGCTCGGTATCAGATATTGACAGATCAAAATAGGTTCACGTCTCCGGCTTCTTATTGAGTGATGATTGAGACCGAACTAAACACTCGATGACAAGTGCGAAAGAATGAAAATCCATTTTGAGCCACTTTCACCATTAGTTGTTCAGCTGGGGTTGAAGTTCCAGGATCAAATTTCTGAGTCTTTGCTTCAAGCACTTTTTGACAAAAAGAAAGCTCGCACGACTCAATTCGCGGCTGCCTCCGCATGCGCTTCCCTAGTTTATTTCAGTCAATAATTGTTTACTTTTGTTATCAATAAGGTCATTCCATAGGGCTATCAAGTTTTCGTTCAACATTAAACAAACAACATAAAAAAGTTTCCAAAATTTACCATTCGCTTGTATAGGGTGTTTTTAGGTATAACACTTTGAAATTGGATTAAAAAAACCTTGTTTGTCAAGCTACCAAGGAAATCGCCTTATTCCAAACATAGTTTCAAAGGAACATGCTTAGATAGTTCCATATGATCGCCTTGGCTGCTTAAAACTCCGCCAGACATCTTCAAACTACCATGGATCACTTATCCTAGCTATCTCTGATTTCAGTTGAAGTAAATGAACATCACTGTAATAGGCTACATCACTCTTATGCCGGGTTTTTCCAAGCACACTCAAACTTGAGGGACCTTCAAATTCTGATAGAGCAGCTGATATTTCCTATGCTAAGTATTGAGAATATAAATTGTTAAATGTAAGCTTGAGGGTCCCTCAGGTTTGAGTGTGCTTTGAAAAACGAGGCATGAGAAGAAAACTTCCCTCATTTAGACAAATGATTCTTAACGCTTGATTGAATCTGTTCATTTTCCAACTCCTTCATCATTGACAATGAGTTGAAAATCGAGATCTTTCCATATTCTCCTCCATTCAGTGATTCTTATTTATTCGCTTTTTGATTCGAAAAATGTATTAATATCATAAACTGTTCTCACTCATTCTGATTGAAAAAGTTGCAGCTTCATCTACAGTTTTTTATAAATTACATCTTTCATCAGAATTATTCTTTAAAAATGATATTTTATTGAGAATAGTTTGTTCATTTCCGATTCCTATTCTGTATTTTGTATTACAGTATCATCATCGAAATAGAAAAATAATCATTGATAAAATTATCAAATAATTATTACTCGATATGGCTATAGGATAGAGGCTATACTTTGAGATATGCTTTGTTACCCAGATAGGCCTACCAATGGCGAAAGTATCACATTCTTCAAACAATTTCATAAATAGGCTCCATGCAGGTTCCAAAGTAAACATTCCCATTTCTTTCGTAATTCTACGAAACCAGTAAGACGTTTGTAACTTGGTCATTGAATTAACTGGTCATATATGCTGTAAAACGTGATTTTCAATTAGTAAGGGAATTTAACTGCCGGATATTGTATCATAAAGTATTATTTCTAATTGATGAAGTCGCAGATCTATCGATTCTGAAGGAAAAGTTGAATTGCTGAAATTTTGAAAATAACCAAAATTTAATAAATTGCGATCAGAAGAGGGCAAAACCTATGAAAAATTGGTATTCTGTCTTCAATTTTTGATAGGGTCCACTATTACCTAGTGTGCGATTTTCATCGCATACGTATCTTGTTAGATCTTTGTCCATATTATAAAAGTGAAAGATTCATTCTCGATATACAGAAGCTCTTTCTAGCATTCATGATTAAAAAAAAAAATTTAATTATAGTTGCATAAATGCGGTTTCAATTAGAATATGAAGAGGAATGTATGGGAGAAAATACCTTCCAAAAGAAAGTGCTTTCATTTCCCTGGAAAGTTATAAAATCATATCAGAGAGAAAATAAAATTGAAAAGTATGATTATTTTTCATCCATTTTCCTGTTGCTTCATCCTTTCCCGATTTTTGTTAAAAATCATTGATCCTATTCAATTTTCATAGAACTCGTCAGTTACTGAAGTATTTGAGTTTAAACTCAAAACAGATTGGATGGAGTTGTTAAGCTTCTTTATTGATTGGCGGTTCGTTGTGCTATGGGGCATCACTTTCTTTTTCCTAGAATCCATCCAATTAAAACAGCTTTTGAATACTTTTGATAACCTCAGTTTAAAATTACAGTTTCGTATTGTTTGGACAGCTCTGACTTTTCCATGTATGAAATAACAATTTGGGTTAACGTATATGACGCAATATTTGTATTGTGCTTCTGAATGTAGAGATGAGACTTTCAATGTTTAGTTCATAGAGTTGAATTGCCTGTATTGCAATCACTTTAAGTCCAAATTGATCGATTAATAAATCTCTTGTTGCATGGATAGAAATATTAGAAAATTAATATAATATAATTTCTGTTCATTGAATTTCATTAGATGATTGCCTAATCTTCTCTTTTATCAATCCAGACCTCAATAGCTAAAAATTTGTGAATTACGAGTATCTCTTCCGTATTCCTATAGTAGCCCTGTCAATTGAAATAAGAAGTTGAAAATCAGAGATTCTTCAAAATTTTATTCAGTATTTCAAATATAAAGCCCAATTCAATTATTTGGAGTCTCCAATACCTCATTATTTTAAAACATACTACATAAACTAATTAAGTAGGTCCAGGAATATGAATGAAGGATTGAGATGGACCTAGTAGGAATGTTGGACGTAGTTAATATTACTTGGAAAATTACAGGGCGCTGGAAGGCTATATAATATCCTGATAGGCCTACTACTAACTCACTGATATTTAAGTTCTCTTCAAGAGAAGCTGATGAGATACTAAATTTCCACATAATTGATTCCACTTGACTGGATGGTTTTAGTCTTCTCAATCTTAATCCTCCTTCACTTGGCATGAATAAACAAAAATAGTTCGAAGAGAACATTCAAACAGAGAGATATAAGAATAAGAATACTGTATTCTATAAAACATTTTTTCAATATAGTCAATTTATTCTAATACAATTTTGGGTTGAGAAAGTGGATAATATACAGTATTCACCAGAAGAATTACAGTGACAATAGCGTATGAATATTATCACATAGAATAGTATATTTCTTCACTGTGTTTGAGAGAGAGAGAATATACAAGCGAAAGAAATGAAGTTGACGAAAGCGGTGGAATTTCTCACCAGCCGCCATTCTCATCTTGTCCGGAAAACTCTATAAAGATGATGGAAAAGTGTGAAGAGCTGTGTACGCGAGGAAAAGTTATGACGTTCTATTTTGAAAGGAGAAATGAAATATATGACGAAAAAAGCGAGGCCTTTAGTTGCCTGCCTGCCGGTTGCAAGTGCTGCTGTGCGAAGTAACGGAGCTCTTCTCCCATTGGCGGACACTTGTGAAGTGAGAGGACACTTTTTGTCATGTCACACACATACCTTGGTCGTCGTCCCCCCTCTTCACATCCATCTTCACTCTCTAAAATGGAACCGACTGAGTTGGCGGTTATTTTTTATTTTTCTTATTCGTTCCGCTCCTTCAACCACTTCTTGAAGCAGGCTCACACGCTCACCCTTTTTAATTTCGCTCGTCAAGAGCTTGTTGTGCTGCTCTGAACGACTACAGGATCTTAGGGGGTTTTTCAACTTGCCTCAACATTATAGGTTGAGCAATTTTGTTAAAAGAAAGTTTGATAATGAGGATTTGTGGTTTCCATAATTAAAAATCCATTCGCCAAAATATCACATCCCAATACCCAGTTATGATGATTCACCGATTAATCTCTCTAATCCATTACAATCGAATATAATATTATTTATAGCCCACATTGAAAAGCAATAACAACATCTAATAGCAAGGAAGACTGGATAGGAGTACTGTAGAATCTTTTGGATAAACTTTTTCAACATCACTTCTCAGTTTTGTCAAATAATAAGTTGGAAGAAAGGCTTTGTACAGTATTTCACTAGGATTCCAATTGCTTAACAACTTGACCTTCAAAAAAATTACCTTCTTCTAAGAGAGGGAGGTGAAATAGGGGGTTTAACTAGTCTAATGCTCTCCAGAGACTTTTTATCTGGAATAATCTTGGAATATCATTGTTTTGGAAACCCGGGTTGAAATACCTTGAATATTAATTGAAAAATTAAATTAAAGTTTCGAATGTATTGCTTCATTAACATGACGAGTGTCGGAGTCATCAAAAATAGATTTTGAAATATGATCAAGCTAGACATTGCAGAATTGATTTGGAAGTTCAAGAGATTGTTTTTACTAGAAGAATGCACATTGCACATTGCTCAAAGTATTTTGCTGTCGAAACTCCCCAATATTTATTCTATCGATTCATTGTGCAATCTGAGTGAGTCGTTCATGAATTATTGCTCAGAAAGTCTCATAACATAATTACATATCCGAACGTGGGAGCGTACAAAGTAGGTCAGTGGGTCGCAAATAAAGTGTCTCAGAGGTAATGAAAAGTAACTGTAATCCAAAGGATGAATAGAAATTCCTATTTTTTCTCTCTCTCTCTTTCTCTTATACATTGTTCTTCCTCACTCAATAATTCTTCCAGTTTAGATAAGTACTTTATTTTTTAATTTTGAGAGCAACAGCAATATTGATTCAATTCATCGACTGAAGCCAGAAAACAATGTTTGAAAAATGTTCTAATTACAGTGTTCCACGAGTATTTATTGTTCGTGGGAACTACGTTAAAAGTAGATCACGAATTTATTATTCAATTTTTTATTCTTCATAAACTATGAAGTTGTCTATGAAGAGTAGAAATTTTGAAAAAGTTGAATAATGTCGGTATTACTCAAACTCTATCGGCAGCTGCAAAGTCGTCCAACGGGATTCATGAGCTCATGCAATGCCGTCATTCTACTGTGGTTTAATCATTCATTTGGACTTTTTCCATCGAGCTGGGAAAGTGCGATTATATGCAGTCGAAATCAATTCCGTGTGATTATTTTTCATGAATTCCAAAGCAACCTGTTCCCCCTCTAGTATTAATCATTTTTCGGAATAAGAGAGCATTATTTCTCATTTCGAATGAATTCTAAGAGTTTCTGAGCCGTTCCTACATGCGTTTCGAGTTTCCAAACTCACGCTTCAAACTTTCTCTTCTTCTTCTTCTTCTTCTTCTTCACTCAACCCTCCTGACTCTCATTGTCGGGTAAAGCTTGGAACTGACACATGAATAGTTGTTAATAGTTGGAAGAAAGACTATCCCGAAAATTTCAAAAGCAAGATAGACAAGTTTAACTTTTATAATGAAATTTCTTCATTTGCTTACGCTCAAATACATACATACTGTATTCATGTACGTAACAATAATAATTTATACTCGATTGAGCAGAATAAATAAGGATATGATGTCATGAGTTATGTTTATTTTAACGAAAACTGGCCTGGGAAGTATATTTTACTAGTAAAATATATCAACTAAAAATTTAATCATATTTTTAATTTTTTCAACCTATACTATGTATCTCGCACCAGTATTTCGTGAGGCTCTTTTCAAATGTTCAATTATTGATCAGCATTATTTAACAGGAAATTTTCTTCTCTGCGATGATCTTCGATTTCGTAAAAATATCGATTAAGGAGATTCATCATTGTTCAATTGGAGTATCTTCCAATTTTTTAAAGATTCTCACTCTCCTCTTCGTGTTTACTCAGGATTTGTGTTTACAAAGAATATAATATTAGCAATATGAACACAGTCATTCTATTTGTAACTTTTATAAAAACATTAATCATCCACGTCACATTCAAGCTTGATAATCATAATCACAATGAATTCACAATTTATTTTTCGCAATCAGGTTATTTTTTTAATAATAAGTCCAGAAAATAGTTGTAGAGGTAATTCTTCTAGAATAACTGGTTCCATGTACCTTATGCAAGGAGTCTGCTTCTAAATTTGTTTCAAATGGCTCACGATAAAATTCACTAGTTCAACATGTTGGAGGTAATCCGGGATCAGAGTGTCACGTTGCTCGCGGCGGTGACATCCCCTAAGTTATCACAGGGTTTTGTACCATTCTTTTTTCCCTCCACTTGGAGTGTAGTAATTCCCTATTAGTAATTTATTCTCCACTACTATAATACTGCGCTCTTTCCCACTAGGAATATAATTTTCGCTGGTGGTATTGGGAAGTGGTGTGGTTCGAGTTCTTTTTTAGGAGGGAAACGAGTTGTGATTTGAGTGGTGTAGTGGTGGGGGGAGGGTGAGATGTGACGGTTTTTTGTATGCCGGGAGGAAAGCGAGGTTGATTTGTGAAGGAGCTTTGGCTGCCAGACGCGCTTGAATGTGAGGGGGAGGGAAAAATTTGTCGTAGGTGGACGATGAGTGTTGGTGGAGGGGGGAGTTGAGAGTGTAACTGTCAAATGAGCATGGCAAATATTCGGCTCATTTTTCACTAGACGTTTTAGAGCTGTTCCTGTGCGGACCTGTTGCAGATGGCATGGGTGAAAAGTGTGTGGAAACACGTGTAGAATTTGCAAAGCTACAGCCGACTCCGACAACTAAGGTCGAAAAACGAGGACTCTAATGAAATAGCCAACACCTTTCTGTGCCTGCTGTCGTTTACCGCGTTCCTGCTTCAAATGAGAAATATAACTTTCGTTCTGGCATGTCTACTCTCTCTTTCTCTCACCGCCTCTCTCTCATTTCAAAAACAATGGCACGCCTGCCTCTGTCAACTAAAAATCGTGACCCTAGCATTGTTTTGCTTGCTATAAACCTACCTGCTGTGCAGGAGGAATCTGCGGAATTTTCCTTCTTCGCTGTTATTTCAGCTCGTTTTAACGATACGAAATCCAATCACTCTATATCACCCCAAGTGTGCGTTCGCTTATGGAGTAGCTGTTTGTTTACGGTAGCAGTTAATTTGTTATTCTCCCCTCTGTGGAATTTTCATGAGTATATCACTGAGAAAATGCTTTAATAACACCATGTCCTCTTTCAGATTCAAAAACAACATGGAGTCGTGGATTAGGTATTGGAAAAGCAGACTGAATATATTATTTTCTTTTGTCGACATGACACGACACAACATGAAACGTTGATATGAATCTCTTCCACAAGTTTCATGTTATTCATATTAAATTTAATATTTTTTTTAAGAATTTTAAAATCTCTTTATTTGTTTGAAATATAATACATAATATGTACGATAAACAATACAAATCATAAGCATCTGCATAATATAATAACAAAAATCAAACGCGAAAAAAACATTTGGGAACAAATAAAGCCCAAGGTAAACACCTGTATGGGGAAATTAATTTACATTTCATATATTCTTACTCAAGAGACAAGCCGTGGCCTAAAATACAAACTAATATTAATGTCTATTTTATATTAGCCTATTGAATTCAAATACAATATTTACAACATAATAGGTTTATTCTAGTTTCACCATTTGCGAAACTAGAATATTTTATAAAAAGGATAAATTTTAAAAATCAAATAGTTGAACATGATACTATTGATTCTATTATACCCGTGTATGAGTAGGTAATCTGTTTTTTTCTCAATCAATCATATACATGATATTGTAGAATGGATTGAACATGATTCATTGCAATTTCATGATAAAAGGCTTAGTATTGATGATTATTGTGGGTAGAGGAAGTCTCCCAGCTTATAATATTTCCAAGCAAATTCCTCCATAAAGAGGTAATTGAGGAATTGTATCGTATGAATTTCATTATTGTGAGGGATTCGTGATTTTTTTAAATATTCCTCATGAACTCTATAGAAACATTGTTATGATGTTTCATTATTAATAACATTTATTGTTGATATCTCCACATATTCTCTTGAAGAGGTATTTTCAAGTAAATCAACTAGAATTGATAATTGTATATAAATTAATATGAGTTTATGATTGGCTTGCGGATGATCCAATTTTCACATGTATTTGTATACATCTAAATGTTCTCTTTGGAACTCCTACAATAATTGTTTTTCCATTCTTCAAAACCTCACATTCTACAAAAATAAGTAAAATTATAGATGTTCAGCCTAAATCAAGTAATAAATGAAAAGACGAGATGTGTCTTATTATAGATAACTACCACAATATCAATTTCGCAACTACTCAAAGACTAAATCAAGTAACTCAACAATCCGACCATTGATATCCTCCTCCAACTTCTATCAATTATTCTCTTGATTATATTACTGACAGGAGTGTTATACTCATGACAAAAAAATTATTAATCTCTTGCTTCTGTAGGAAATAATACCACGATAGATACTTGAAATAGAGTATAAATCAATGAGAGCCAATGTCAGGGTTCAATAAATAAAGCTTTGATACACAAATTAAATCCGGCTACTGCTTTTGTTATACACACTACAACTTCTCTCCAAGGGTTTTCCACCGTGAATTATGGAATAGAAAATTGGATCAAACTATCCTATCATAGAATTTTGCTCCCATTGACGTTGTCAAGCCATTTCAGGCAACATGTCTGACATTCTCAACTCGGTTGTAAATAAAAGTAGCTGTGTCAAATGAATGCTATTCGTTAGTGGCGAGGTGGAGGAGGCTGCATAAAAGTATTTTGTTTTCATTCCTCTTGCAGAGCTTTGCACGGTGCTGGGTTTTCCATTCCACATTCAGTTGGAAACACGAATTGGAGTTCGAACTCCGCTAGAGCCACTTGAACACTATACACTCTGGTTGTTGCCTTTCATTACTGGTATCCCATTCAAGTCCGCTTTTATTACCCTTTTATTTACTCCCTTCCACTTATATTGGCTGTTTCGATTCTACTCCCCCCACACCCTTACTTTCTCCTCTTCATCGTCCATCGCCTCTTCTTTCTACTCCATTCAATGGCAGTCGATACAATCCGTTGTGATTGTAACTGGATGTCTTTCATGACGACACTTTGGTCCGATCTAGGCAGGCTTTTAAAGCACGCGCTGCCATTGTGGATAAGATTAGTTTGTCACTTGTCTTGACTTATTTCCAACTTGGAACCTCTATTCAAATGTTTCGTGACTTCTCCTCACTGAGAAGTTCTAATGCATTTTTACACGTATGAGTCGGTTAAAGTTGCCGGATTCAGCAAACCAAAAAAAAATTATAAAAACACATCTTTCCTCAATGTGTATTTTGAAACAAGGAAGGCTATCAATTGCTGCAATTGATAGTCAATTGATAATCAATTGCTGCAAGGAATGCTGTCAATTGTAGCAGTAGACATAGCAAATGAAATCCATAGTACATTCTGTCAGATTAAATAATATTTTTGGAATATTTGGGAACCTCTTGGTGAAAAATATGTTTAAAACATAACTTTATTGAAGCAGATTTCGAATTTGAAGAACGACATTGAATTACAGAAACTGTAACCTCACAGTGTAGACATTGAATGTTGAACTCTAATTGGCTACTTTAGTCAAATCCATCATATATACTATATACCTTTGGAAACTCTCATAAGATTAACATTGAAATCATATGTATTTTGAGATAGGCCTATCCACTCCTCACCCAAAATCGTGGGCCTATATGCCACTTTATGACTAACATTTAAAGCGTTGAGATAAAGTTGAGAAACTAGTTTAAATATCAAGAAAGCTATTTCTCATGATGTTTTATTCACATTATTAGATGTGAAGTCCCCCAAAATTGTTCGAACCACTGATAATGTCCATTCTCTCTCCAATGAGGGTATCTATACATGTATATCTATTTTTGATGGTAATGCTCAATGCTCATTGTTATTTCAAAACAGTTGGCGATTTTTTAGTGAAAAATACCTCACTAACCCCGGGCTTCATGTTTCACTACATAGACGAGTGGAAACAAAAAAAAACTTAATTCGATACCAATCTCTTTTTTTACCTGTTGTCATCTTAGTGTGCAGTATTTAGAATGTTGTTATTTGTTTGTTGCAGTGCCGGTGTATCAAGTGCAGGCAGTGGCGGGTGACGCGGTCTTTCTCCCGTGCGACATCTCCACAACCGACGACGTGCCCGCGCACCAGAAGGACAGCGAGGATGCCGTCCTACTCGTGCTCTGGTATCGCGAGGATCTCGGCACTCCCATCTACAGGTGCGTCAAGTTGCAAATTTGTGAAATGGAATGGAAATGATGAATTATTTACTCATTTATCAGCTAGTTAAATGGTATCAAATGATTAAAGAATGACATAATAGCGAAATTAGCTATTGTAGAGAAATTAAATTTGATATCCAAATACGAAGTCTTTCATCCAAGGCAAATCATCGCTTGTCCCTCCATTAATGTGGGTCAAAGATATAAATTTGATAATGGTTGAATGGGAGCCCCAATTCGTCTCAGGAATAATGTTTTTGAATCCAATAAGAATGGTTTAAAACGATCATATTGCTATCCCTTGCTTCCTTTTTTCCCTTGCATCATTTAGTCCACATTCGTTTGAGATTGATATAATACGAGTTAGTTGTTCGACTCCCGTTTTAGATTCATGTAGCCTACATTATCAATGATTGAACATAATAAGATTTCAGAATTTATTTAGTATCTGCTGATAACAATTCGTCGGATGAATAGGGACAACAATAATTGTTATACAACATAGACTACATATTTAAAAATTGGTAGATTAGTGCATAATTTTCTCACTCGAGGATAGTGACTCAATTTGAAATCCGTCCTCATGTAAATAGTTACTTACACGTCTAGGGATAAGACCTTCTACTCTATTCGAGTATTAATGAATTGTGGTCAACCCTCTTACATTACATACTGTATATTATATAGCTCCCATACTCTATTTCTGAGTGAAGTCTTTCAAGAGACATGCAATATCTCATTCAGACCCCATTTATGTATCTATTGAAACTTCCGATCAATTGCACCCTATCCGACACTCTCTTGATACGGTTTCCTGCGACTGGGAAGGCAAGGAAGCTGTGCAAAAGATAAGCCTGAGGAAGTTGAAGAACAAAAAGGTCGGTGGGGTGGTGGAGGAGAAAGTTTGAGGCGAAAGAAAGGTGGTACTGGGGAGTGAGAGGGAAAGTGGAAGTTTTCAGGCGATGAATGATGGGCCAGTAAATTCAATGTTAGATAAACGCTTGCTGCCGGACAGCCGAGGAAATTCAGTGGAAATCCTTTTGAAAAGCGGATTTCTGAGAAGGAGCGGGCCTGCAAAATGTAGGACAGAGCGAAACCTTCAGGAGAGCCTCCATTTTTCTATTGATTACTTTACTCTTTCTGTTCTGTTCTTATTTTTTTCTACTTTGTTGAGCAATCCCCTGGACAGTGAACGGCCGGCGCCTGTCGGACTAAGTCCTGTTGCCTAGTCCGGCCGGACAGCTTCTCCCGGTCGATTTGTTTTATACCCATTTCCCAAGCTATATTTTTCCACTACGGTGACATAATATTTGGAAGGTTGTAGGATGTGTCTGTCTCCTTTCTCTAAGCTCGTCTCGCAACGTAAACACCGTTAGCGTTTCACCATTTCCTGTTCGTTCTCTCCTACTGCTCTTCAAACAGTTCACAGATAAATCAGATATTTTCAGATTTTTCTGGAACACCTTCGTGAGCTTCACGAACTTGGTTCTACAGTGTTCTTCTGAATTATGTTGAGAAATTCTAATCCAATAGCAATTCTAACTCTAATTCTAACTCCGCATAATAAAGGATATTTTCATTTCATTTTCAATAGCAATTAGGCATTTATTTGGAAAAACGTAGCCTACATGCTGCGTAGGCTTATTGCAGGTGTGATTTGAGACTAGAGAGAGTGTCAAGTGGTTCTAAATCTCAAAATCAACATCTCTACTATAGTCCAGCACGCAGGGATTTTTTTCTGCAAAAGGTGGTGTATGCGATTTTATTGTTTTTATAGCTTCATTAGGGTCCCAATAGTGTATTCGAAAAGTGCACACAATATTTCCCCCCGCAAAACTTTTGACAACCAGTAAACCATGCATTTTTTTAGTTTTTCGCATATAACTAAACAACGGTCCACATTTTCATAGCTACATTCTCATAGTACATTGTAGAGAAAAAAAATTCTGCGTCGATTGAGAAAAAAAAACAAAAATCGGTCGAATAGATAACTATTACATTCATTAAAAAAACACAATTTTTTCAAATTTTCCCAAAAATTGTTCAAATTGTTATGTAGCTCATAAAGTAACAGAGAAACGTGTTACCCGTCTTCCCAAAAGTTATAGAGCATCAAAAATTGAGTCCAGGAAGTACAAAAAAATTCATATTTGACCAATTTTTAGAACTTTAACAATCACTTTTCCAGAAATAAAACAGGCTACAGGTGGTTTTTTTCAATATTTTGATGTGAAGTTAGACATAATATGTCTAAATTATGATAAATTATGAATCATTATGTCAATTATGTCTAAATTATGAATCATATTATGATATCTTGTATTTCGCAGACTACTTGGATCACTTTTCATCAAAATAAATACTTCACTGCTCTAAATCCAAATTATTTTCGATTCAAAGGACATTCGAGGATAATAGAATAAGGACACCCCTAACTTTCGTAAGAGTGAACGGATCCTGATGAGCTAATCATAGCTCATTGTTTTCATCTTGAAAAGACGGTTCTATTTCGTATATCATATGTTGAATTTGGTCAAAATTGAAGCATTCCATCACCTAGAGTACTTTGAGCTCATTCCCATATACCGAGAAAAAGGCGACTTTTTGTGTTCAAATGCGTCTACCTTGGAAGCCATTGATGAGAATAAGTAGCATTTGGGCTCAAATTGTAGAAAATTATTTCGTCTTTCGTTTTATATAAAAAAAAATCATGAATTTGAACAACTAAGGGTAATTCCATTCAGTGCCGGTCTGGGAAGGTTGGGGGCCCCTGGGGATTGATCAACTGGGTGCCCAACACAGGGAGGTGGGAATTCCGTATCCCCTTCCCCCCCAGCCAAGAGAAGGGTTAAGGGGTCTCGAGAATTTTTCAAAATTATTACTTATGAAACCCGCTTTCTAAAGGTTTTTAAATGTGTGGGCTTTTTTGTGTTACGGTATCTCCGTACTCTTCATTTAATTCTATTCTATTACTAAATCCACAAAAAAGAATTTTATAATTATTGTCTTGAAAATTCCTTCTCACTGGTAACTCAGGGTGAGCATTTTGCACCGAAATGATTGATACCTGAACAGCTAAACTGGAATAATGGAATTACTGGCCAACCCCCGGAAAATTTTCAAATAACTTACATTATGGTCAAAAAGTGCGTTGAATGGTTTCATGGGGTATGAAATATTGATAGGCTAGAAATGTCTTGTAGTTTCCTAATTCTTCTCATTTGAAAACACTCAAAACTCAAATTAAAATAAATCCCACTAGCCTATAATTATGTTTCACGTCTCAATTGAATAGTCAACAAATATGAATAAACAAGAAGAATATTCTTCTTAATGATTAATAATATTTGTGATAATAATTAAAATCTTAGTAATTCTTGTATTATTTATAGCCTACAATATCATAACTTACATATAACTTTTTATTATAATCTATTTCACTCATTCAACAAATATTTTTGTTTTCCTGATTTAGAAAGCGGAAAAGGGTCTGGAGATGTCCCTCTTAAGACTTAAGTAGAAAACAGTCAATCCAGAACAGAATTTTGAAATAGTTCTTGAGGTTTTTAAATCTATCCATCCAAACTGTAGAAATGAAGAACCCTTCAAAACAATATAAAAACCAATATCATACAGGTATTGACTGTTGTAGATAACATTTGATGATTCACAAGAAACCGCCAAGGAGATACCTAGCCTAGGGCCCTCAAAGAAACCAAAATAGAATACGGTATGTGAATCCGCGTAGCTCAGGACAGACTACATAAATTTTCATCGAAGTTCAAATATTAATGAATCTGTATCTTAGTGTTGTGCTGTAGAAAAGGCTTTGAATGTGAACATAATGGTCTTTTACAAAAACACAATACACAAGATAATGACAAAACTGCTCTTTGGAAAACATTTTGAGCCCCTTCTAGAACCTGAACTATATAAATGTGAAGTGAATGGTACAAAATCACGAAATAATGACAAAATCATACTTTGAAAATTATGTGGGAGCTCTTATGAGCCCCAAACAACTCACAATATTCAGATCAGTCTCTTAGACTGTATAAAACTTTCATAAGTAGTTATGTTGAAGAAATTTTCTTCGTTTTGTGCATCTAGTAACACCTAAAATGTAAAAAACTGCAAACAAACACAAGATTGCAACAAAAGCGTTCAATCTTGCAGCTAGCAAAAACATATCTTGCACTTACTATAGCTTTTTTTTATTTAAATAAAAATCATGTATTTGAAACAACGTCTATTGTGAAATACAAGTCGTAGATTTGAATGAAAAAAACCAAATTATTAAACAAATATAGTTTTCTATTCTCCCATTCTGAGGGGCCCCCGAGCTATCGCCAGGTTGCCACCCCTGCCAGACCGGGCCTGATTCTATTTACAATAACTTGAAATGAAAAAAATTCCCCTTTTTCATTACTATTTTCATTTTAGTTATTTATTTCTAAATTGAGTTATGATTGCATTCTTGAGCCTGAATTGTAGAGAATTCAATTGTCTACAATTTCATATGACATTAATTACCTCCAACGTCGTAATATATTGGATAAATTGCACAAAAAGTATAAAGATAAAAAAATATTATAATTTTTGGATTCCCCAAATCGAACGTACTTCCCCTTAGAATGTGATTTTTCAGAATTTTATTGAATGCAAATGATTGAGGACGTCATGATCTAAAATTTAAGCACAAATGCGACTTTTTCTCATCAATGCCTTCCAAGGTAGACGCATTTGAACACATAAAGTCGCCTTTTTCTCGGTATATGGGAATGAGCTCAAAGTACTCTAGGTGATGGAATGCTTCAATTTTGACCAAATTCAACATATGATATACGAAATAGAACCGTCTTTTCAAGATGAAAACAATGAGCTATGATTAGCTCATCAGGATCCGTTCACTCTTACGAAAGTTAGGGGTGTCCTTATTCTATTATCCTCGAATGTCCTTTGAATCGAAAATAATTTGGATTTAGAGCAGTGAAGTATTTATTTTGATGAAAAGTGATCCAAGTAGTCTGCGAAATACAAGATAGCATAATATGATTCATAATTTAGACATAATTGACATAATGATTCATAATTTATCATAATTTAGACATATTATGTCTAACTTCACATCAAAATATTGAAAAAAAACCACCTGTAGCCTGTTTTATTTCTGGAAAAGTGATTGTTAAAGTTCTAAAAATTGGTCAAATATGAATTTTTTTGTACTTCCTGGACTCAATTTTTGATGCTCTATAACTTTTGGGAAGACGGGTAACACGTTTCTCTGATACTTTATGAGCTACATAACAATTTGAACAATTTTTGGGAAAATTTGAAAAAATTGTGTTTTTTTAATGAATGTAATAGTTATCTATTCAACCGATTTTTGTTTTTTTTTAATCGACGCAGAATTTTGTTCTCTACAATGTACTATGAGAATGTAGCTATGAAAATGTGGACCGTTGTTTAGTTATATGCGAAAAACTAATAAAATGCATGGTATACTGGCTGTCAAAAGTTGTGGTGGGGGGGGGGGGAATTTTGTGTGCACTTTTCGAATACACATTATTGGGACCTTAATGAAGCTATTAAAACAATAAAATCGCATACACCACCTTTTGCAGAAATTAGCCTTACAAAATTCCCTGCGTACTGGACTAATATATGTTTTTCAGGAATTTCAATTCATCTGATTCTATTCAAATATTGTACATCAATGCTTCCACATGCACTTTGAAACTTCATCCCGTGACGGTGCTCAGAGACTCAGATACATATGGTATTTACTATTTACATTTTTCTCAACAGATGAGTTACTTAGTGCGGATGCAGTGTATGCTATAAGTGAATCCTTTGCGGCTGCCAAAGTTTGTGCTATTGTCTTCTACTGAATTCCATTCATCTATACACATAATCGCTCACTACTACTAAATCTAAATCTACTTCACCGAATGTTTCAATGATCTGCTGCTACAGCTTTTCTACTATACTTATAATTCTCTCAGTTGAAACTGGATAAGTGCAAGAGCCTCACCCCCGTATAATACTCATTACCATTACCATTAGTTGCATGCAAATTGCATTACATGTGATTCTCCTTTGGGAAATCACAGGTCTAGGTTATGTTCTAAGGTATTAGAGCTTGGGATAATGACTGTAGCAGGTTGCTGTCTAGACCACATTGCAGTATTGGGCTAATCCATGAATCCATTTGTTTTCAAATTACATACAACATTAGGTTGTAGAATAAAATCACAGATCAGTGTTTGGGTTACTTCCATCTCTTCAGTTATGGAAAAAATAGAAATCGTGTTAGCAACAATCCTATTCCCAAGTGGTCAAAATAAATTATACAAAAGTTTCAAAACAAATTATGTTATAGAATTGTAACATAAGTATGTTCTCCTTATGAACTGTAGGCTACACTACTTCTAAATGTAATATTTTTGAAAAATGAAGGCTATATCATTTACTAAATTGATGGCTAAGTACTTTTCAGTATACTGTATTACTCTGAACCTCAATCTGAAATGATCATTAGAATTTTGGAAGAATATCCAAAAAAATTTTTAATATCAGATAGATATAATTATGTAAATGTAATTAACTTGAGTTAATATTCAATAAAGATTACTCACATACTTGTCGATCATTGATCGTCTTCACATTTGAATTCAATTGTTCTGATTATATGAATAACAAACAACTATTTTATTAATTTTAAATACATTTCCACAGTATTTTTTTATTGAAATTCAATACTCATTCGGAAGACTATTCAATAAATTGAGCATACAATAGGCCTATGAGTATGATATTTACCTCCAGTGATAGAATTTCTGAAAATTAAAGAGTTTTTCCAATTAGTTGATTCGAATTATTCAAAAAAATATTGTTCAGGAAGAATGCACTGATTAGAATTCATAACCTGTTTTTGTTATTCTGGATGACGAGATCGAGAAATGTTGTTCGTTTCATTTGTTGTTCCAAAGCTGTGCTCGACAAGTATGGCGCAAACCACCGTGTCACGGGGCATCCTCTGTTGTAAAGAGTGCGCAGAAAGAACACACCAATCCAGCGACGTGATTAGTATGCAGACAGACTGGCCACATTGGTGGCGCTAGTGACGTCATTTGCATTTTGTGTGTGCAAGTTATCAAAGCACGCGCACGTCACAAACTTCAGCATGTGTCACACTAATCAACTTCGACATGCAGATTTGTGTGCGGGAAATTATTGCGTTGACCATCCAGCCACGTTCAAAGTCGAGTTTGTATTCTGGAACTCCCGCGCTTTTCAGCAAGCCTGCCAACACTTGAACCCCAAATTCCCAAATGCACCTACTGTCGCCAGAGGTTTGATGCTGAGGTTATGATGAGGGTCTGGTTTATGACTAACTTGGATCATAGAGTTTTGATGGGTCACTTATAACTTTACGTCCACATGAAACATTTGAATTCAGTTTGAGTTTATTCCAATGTCATTAAAATATTCAGATTATTACATTGGATCAAAAATTTGATCTAATTTTTTCCATTGTAGATTTTAATCACCAGGAGGTTGCACTTGTGCTTTGTTGTAGAGTGTTAACAGGCATGGTCAATTACAGGTATTACAAAGTAACAAAATTAAAATAAGAGTGGGTTAAGCGCTGTTGTTGCAGACCAAAGGTCACAAGTTCAAACCCAGGTCAAACCAGGAATTTTTCTCAGGCCAAGAATTTTGCTTTCCCGTGTTTCGGATGGACACGTTAAACCGTCGGTCCCGGCTGCCTAAAACAGTCGTTAAGTCATGACAGAGGCCCTGAAATTGATCAGGATCGGCCTGAAAACTCTGTCACCAGACCTGAGCCAGCCAGGTTACACGAATATTATTATTATTATTAATATTACGAACTCAAGACGATCTTGCCGTCATGAAGGAGAAGTGACCTCAACAATTTCATTGTTTACTAAGTTGTTATACCTTTTTTTGAGGTTATGAACTCAATTCATCATTCAACATCAATAAGACAATGGCTAATAGAGTTTTTCTGGTCCATGCATGGTTCTCTCATAGCAACAACAGAAGTTTCCGATGAATTTCATCAAGTTGAAAATTCATATTGGACTGGAAGTGAACGTAATAACTATTCAGCGTAGCAATCAACTTGTAATCGGTTCTCTGCAGTTTGTGGGTGAACAAAAACGAGCAACAAATGGCGCGCTATTTGTCATCGACAGATTCAATTTGAAACTATCGCACCTGCAACGCTCGAGTCGAGAATCAGCCGACATTGTTTTATGGACGCAATTCGATTTGGCCCACTAAAAACAATTGGACCAGGAAGTTTGGGAACCTACGTGTGGGGGAAGGAGATTAGATCGAAATGGCAAGTTTAAGTGAATGGACCAAATTAGTCCGACATTTGTTAGCGTGTTTTGATAGAGGGTGAGGGATTTGCGGGGTCTGGAGGTAGGAAGTGTTTTGAAGGCTGGTCGTTAAAGGGCCTTTCTTGTAGGGCGCAGCGCCTTTCCCTTCCTTGTGTTTCACGTGCTAATCCCTTCGCTTCCATCTTCTGCTTCTGGCTGTTTGTCTTCATGTTCTTTTTCTTTTCCCTTCTACAATCTATCTGCTTGTTCCTCATTTATTCGGAAGGTTGTGCACCCTTTTGAAGCCCTTGCCCTCAGTGGACAGGCACCCTTTGCCCTCCATTGGTATTCCGTGTGAGGTCACCGGTTGAACTGCAGTGTATTATTATGGGCACAGTTTGTACGTGACTGGCATTTGCCTTGTGTGGGGTGCACAAACCAATAGCGATACCAAGATCAACTGGACGGCGACAGGTAGCATTTGCTCTTTTAAAATCGCTCACACATACCCGGTTAACACTTTGTTCTACCCGACAGTATCTGTTGAATTTTTCACCTGCAACATGAAACTGCCTTTACTCAATATTGAGATCATAGTGTTTTAATGATGACATTCCCAGAACGATCATGGTGAAATAAAGCCTTATCTATCATAGCCTGAATATGAGGCGAACAACATCATTGAACTTTTTCAATTCTCATAGGAAAAAGTGGGGATTGAGAAGTGGAAAGGAACTTGCATTGGAAAATACAACTCGATTCTGTACGTTGACAGAAAATTCGAAAAAAACATGAGAGTGTGAATATAATATCAAGTGAATCATTCAACTACTTACTTAGTTTCAATTGAAGATTTCATGCTTTCCATTTCATGAATAAAAAGCTTGAAATCAATGAAAGGCGCCACAGATGTTAACCTAATAATGTATTCTTATTATTTGCCACCTTATACTAAGATATTAAGAGTTGTATTCACCAACCTTGCAATACCTCAACGCCAAAATGAATACTCATGACAACATTTGAAAACCCTTTCAACCTAAATAATACAGTCTATTGATTTTTTCTTGCTAATCTTCTTGTTTCGAATCTCTCAACCGTAGTGGAGATTGTATTGTGTGGGTTGCGTCGAATGAGATGTATTGAGTGCTCAATCTTCCATTCAATATCAAGGTATGAGAGCGAATCGTTCACATACTCAAGTATGATTACGAGCCTCCGTGTATGGGTGCAGGAGTATATCTTTACAGGAGGGTATACAGTGAATCAAGAAGTATATCTGTAGCTTTCAAGAGTATGGAATAGTGGATCGTGAAGTATATCTGTACAGGAGAATACTGTGAATTGAGAAGTATATCTGTAGGAAGAGGATATATCTGCGAACGTGGCCCACTTGAAGTTTCAGTCGTTTGATTATTCAGCAACTGTCATGCTGGTAGCTGCGTGTACTGTCTATAGCCTATGAGTGTACTGTGTATAGTGAGGCGTTGGCAGTTGTAGTGGTTGGTACCACTGATTGGACCGTCATTTTGGCGCGCTAGCGCAGAACTACACGCCGCATACGGCGCACGATTTCGCAACAAGTAAATCCGGCATCCGGCTTTGCTCTCTTGAGAATTATCAACGATGCGGTAAGGAATTGCGATGGAAGCTGTGCGTGCGTGTGTCTGTGTGCAATTCGAGTTGTGTTGGGGAGGATGGGGTGGAGGCTCATGATGGAGTGAGAATGTGGATGTGAATGCTTACGATGAAGACTGAAGGATGAGTAAAAGTATGAGTGAGAATAGTTTGATTTGTAGTCTATTGAATAAATAAATAAATTGATCTATAGTTGCTATCGAATAAATTCTAATGATATTGATGAAGGCAGGAAGTAGATCATGATTACAAACATTGTCAATGGTTCTATTTCAAAAAGTGTAGATTTTAATCATTATTTGAATGATTAGTTGAAAATTATTGTAAAAAATATGGAATTGATAGTCTACATCTCTCTGTGTTGATTCATGTTCTTGGAAGTTTCTTGTATAATCAAAACTCATAAGAGATTATTCAATTAACTTCTATTGCTAAACTTGCTCGAATAAAGAGAAACAATTCTATGAATATTTCAGAAAATTCTAATCAAATTACTCAATGAAACTATAACATTGTGAATGGTTCAAATCTCTGTCAGAATATTTTCATCTTCAGTATGCAATGATTCTACAGTTACGCCTTTTACAAATTATTTTTTGTTTTGTGTTATCTTGAAAGGTTTTTAATTATCAGTTTGTAAAGTTTCTATAACTGGAATATTAGTTGTTCACTTGATATCTGAAATCGTAATAATTCCAAGCTCTCCGGTTCCCTCAAAGATTAATTATTTGTAAAGGGTGGTTTCTTGAATTTGAAGTTAAGTAGTCAAGCAAAAATGTTATTGGTGTGATAACAATCTTTGGAGACCCATAAGCGTGATTAGATGGGAAGGATAAGCTTTTAGAATGTTGAAAATGGGTGTGTAACGAAAAAGTTAGTCGCACGCAAATGCGTGGAAAGGTGGATTATACCTGGATTAGTGCGTGTTTTGTTGAGAGGGGGGGTGGTTTTGTAGGGTTTCAGGCTAATGAGGTTTCAGGATTGTAATTAAGTAAGCTGCCCAGCCTACATACTCGTTGCTGTGCGACCTCATGTGTCAAGTTGGTAATTGTGTTGATTCTTTCGACCCGTTTTCAACGCTTCTATGAAGTAATAAGTTTGTTGGTGGTACTCCAGCTAAGTCACTACCCAGTTTCCTGTTACAAAGGGTAGGATTCTGTTACACTCCTCTGTCACCTCTATTATACTCATGTATGTCTCTTATTCATATGCATCACCTTATTATATTCCACTCTACTTCAATCTATTCGTCCAAAAATTGACCATGTACATGTACAAGAAGTTACTTTATTAATAAATTAGAATGAACAATATGTTTTGCCATTCATAGCCTTACATAATTTTGTGATTAATCTTTTGTCAAGTATTGAGAATGCAGTTTAAATAAAAACATTCAAGGTTTTTTCTTCTCTTCCAATCAAGGTAGTTTTGGGGTAGTAGATTCCTATCGGAAATGAATGAAATAAGTATTGATCAATTACTTGGAACATTATGCTGTCATGAATTGATTGATTTTCCAAGGTTCACCTTGATGCAACAAATATCTAATCTAAATTACTTCATCTCTATCAATATTGGCTCGAAAATCATAAAAAAGTCTCTAATTGTGGGAAACACTCTCATCTACAATTTGAGAACTTATTTATGATATTTGAAACAATATTAATTGACCTAGCAAGAGTCATTCATCCACCTTGCCGATGTCTTCTTTGCTAGGGCGGACTATACAGTGGAATTTATTTGAAAGGTATCAATAGAACTTTTAATGTTGCAGTGAATTCGGATTCATATTTAAGTGGATCACTGAAGAACAACGTTTTAAAAAACAATATTATTTTCTAATGTTGAAGGTTATGAATTTATTAAGGTCTTTGCTCAAAATATTTACTATTTATTATTCTGTTCGATTAATCAGTTAATAGAGTCAAAAATTTGAATAGACTATGAAAGTTCCTATCATATACTGGAATAGGTTAGAATTAGACAATCTATGCTGCTGCTTGGCTCTTAAAATTTATCTCTTCAGTCACGAATATCATGATCGAGTTTCCATTAGAGGGTTCCCTATAAGATTCTCACTTGAAGATGAGTACTGTGCAGTGGAGCTGATAAGTGTTGAAACACATTTTATCCTGTTGAAGATTTGTTAAAAAAGAAGATAAAAAAGCTATTACATAACAACTTGAAAATGGACACAATGGAACATAATAATAACATGTTGACTGTAAGGTTTTAAGGACGAGAAAAAATATATTACTCACTAGAATAGACAATCGGGGTACAAAAATACTTCTGTGAATGTGCTAGAAATTTCTGAGATCAAGCAGAGATTTATGAGATTGGACGTCTTTTTTCTCTTCACACTTGCTGGATCTTGGCTCTTAGCTAGGCACGTACAGCGGAAAAAGGGAACTAGGTTTTCATTTTGCAATGTTTCCCTCCCCTTCACCACTTGCTCTCGATTTTCCTCTAACACTTCTTTCCATTGTCCTCGAAATAGTATCTTGGATGTTTTCTCGCTTCAAACTGAAGCCGTGTTGAGTTTGTAGTGGAGTACACCCCCCCCCCCCGAAGTTTACCCCTTTCCTCTCAGAATGAATGTATCTGAGCTACAAAGCTCTTAACGCTTCTCAGGGCTCCGACAACATATTTTAACAGCCGGAGAGAAATTTTAGGGAAATTGCTTAAAGGCCATTAGTGGCAGGCTGTAGAACGAGCGTTATGCATTACGTAAGGTCACCTTCGCAAATTATGTATAGTAGGCCATGTTGTGTTGTGTTGTGTTTTAGGGCTCTTGTAGGTGCGAGCTTGCGTGTACGCGCGTTTGTGTGTCATCTCCGCTGAACATAATTTCACTTGGACTTGAATTTCACAACCTCTCTCATTTTCTTCAAATTCTCACTCTGTCTACTCGGAAATGTAGTCCATATTATATAAGAATTACTACTAGTTCTCACAGAAATAATTTTCTCACCTAGAAATTTGCTTTTAAATTGTATGAATTATTCAAGGACTTTACAACAATTTTCGGAATAGAAGAGAATATTACAGTAGTTGAATCCACCTCTAGAAATTTATTGCAAATTCTTTCTAATTTATTGGCTAACGCCTACGCAGCACAATGTGTTATCAGAGTGACTCAGTGGACTTTAATAACCGTGATGATAATATTTTCTGATTAGTGTTGATGATCATTAGTCATAGTAATGATACTCGTTTGATAATGACAGAAAGTACATTGAACACTAGTGTGGGATGATTATTATGAGTTGGTCATCAATTCTATTTTCATTAAATCTTGCATTGAATTTATCAACTTCCAGATAATTTCAGCCATCACAACTTCATTCTCAAAGCCATATTATGAATGTTTACTTTGTTAGACTACTAATGTACTATCTATACCTATAAAAGCGAAATGACACTGACTGACTGATTCATCACCAGAACTGAAAATCCACTAAACCGAAAGCGTTCAAATTTGGCAGGCATGTTGAGTTGGACGTTTAGACGCGCGCTAAGAACGGATTCTAGTAACTTTTCAAGGATACGCAAAATATTTAATTTTTTCTATAGTTTTTCGGCGATTTCTCAATTTTTTCGAGAACCAATCGGTAGAAAGTGTTGATATTTGGTGGGCAGGTTCAGATGAGGTCTAGAAATTTTGTGTTCAAATATTTTTGCAATCCGTTCAAGATTACGCCAGTAATCAGGTTTTCAAAATTGTAGATGTGTTGCGGGTTGCATATCTTCCGCCTTGATACGACCAATCCTAACTGTAAATTCAATGGTTCAGCGAGGTTATACATGAACTAATTTGGAAGATATTGAATCAAGTTTCAAACTATGTCCGATATACTTCCCAAAGTTACGCTTAATATCAGCGTTTTACTATTTTTTAGAATTTTCGGAGTTTTTCTTATATTTTTCTAGAACAAATTGGCATAGAATGTTGAAATTAGGACGTAAACAGGTCCATATTAGGCGTAGAATTGCTGTGCTCAATAAATTTCGAATTCCTTCTGAACGGAGTTTGCAGGCGAGCGAAGCGAGCCTGTTTGACTCACTTGCACTGCCTATACTGTCGGGGGAGAAGGCCTGCCTATGCTAGGCGGAGAAGGCGAGCGAAGCGAGCCAGCAGGCTAGTGTATAATAAATCAATAGATAGTGAAATGCACCTTTTTTCAAGCCTTTTTCACGTGAATTTCGCTATTCATTGATTCATTATTCTAGTAGCCCTGATATCAAACATTCATGAATACAGTTATGTGAATGAAGGTGTGATGACTAGAGCAGCACAGCTAAAGCCGGGCGTCTCGAGCCGCGGTAGCTCGGCGAGTCGCGCGGGCCGAGCTGCCGCTTGGGAATCCTACCTTTAGGCTCGGTGCACATATGCGATAGCGGCTCAGCTTGACGCCAGCGGGGGCTCTGAGAAACCCCGTCAGCGGTTTGGCAGTACTAGCAATCAAATGGAGCGGTGCACAGTTCAGCGGTGCGATCATCGAGCGATGGCTGGATCGCGGCGGGGCCAAAACTGTCGCCGAGTACTGCCTCACCGCATTTCGGTCGCCGTTGTTTTCCAAGAAATTCACTTCTCTACAAAAATTTGAAATGCGTAAAAATAGAGATAGGAAAATTTTGATTCCAGATTTGGATTCAGCGCCATCTAATTAGTAAGAACTCACGTAATTGCTCAAAAATAATAAAAAAAAATAAGGAAGTTATTTTTTTCAATTTTATACAGTAATCTACTTGGGTTATTTCTAATCAATATCATAGTCATCATTAACATATATTACATTATCATGTTGGCCTATTATTTAAACTATGAGCTATCATTATAACAACTATTACTATTAAAAATATTATATACGGTATGTTTCTATGTATTATATTGATATAATATAATAGTTTAATATTCCGGTTTATAATAAAAGTTTCAACAAGATTATTTTCCCTGAGTTGAACAAGGAGTAATAAATTTTATTTCTTAGTTCAGCCCTTACTTAATACAAACTTCAGTCTCCTCTTCCCTGATATCTTATATTTTTGTCTGGTTTAATAATTTTGTCAAGTAAGTACAGTAGTGTGCGGATACAATGGATTCTTGAAAGTTATGTGTACTTTAATGGGAAATAGATTCATTTCATCCTATCTATAGGCGGTGTCACTGGGGGACCTGGCCTTGTTAAAAATATTCGCTGTATATCATATATACTATCAGCTACCCCAAGACTCTGATGCCCGGTTTTTCCAAGCACACTGAACGTTGAGGGGCCCTCAAATTTTGATAAACAGCTGACATTTTCCATGATAAGTATAGGAAATCTAGTAAACTTGAGGGTCCCTCAATTTTGAGTGTGCTTGGAAAAACCGGGCACTAGACTCCCACATGGGTGGTAAACTCTGCCCGAGTTTTTACAACGTTTTTCTCAACCCGCTTTTATCCAATAACTCTATGATTCGAAGTTTTATCTTTTGAAAGATTCAATAGTGGAAAAAGTTTTATGTCAATAATTTTGCGTGTGAGACCGGATCAAGTAGACTACATAGTACTGTATAGTTAATTCACAGAAGTCGCTGAACATCTTGGAAACAGTAACATTATTATAATTAAATGCAATACGTGACTTTGCGTATTTAGACCTATGATCAATCAATTGGAAAATGAAACTAGAGAAATAAGAACCTCGAGATCAGCAGTTCAATAGGAAATCATCATTTCAATGCAATATCAGAAATTCAAAGATGTAGGCCTATGTGTCATCACTATTATTTTACACAAAACTGCAAACTGTTTTGACTTTACAGTATCTTGATTCCCTGGGACAGTAGGTTAGTTAAAATAGAATTCCTAGTATTGGCTAAGCTAAAAAAAAAAACATTGAGCATTGTCAAAGAAACTGTCATGATCAGAAGTTCAGGGAATGGACCAGAGAGAGGTAATGAGGTTTAATTTTGAGAATAAAAGTTGATATTAAAAAAATGCAGTGTTTTGAATTTATAAATAAACTCCTCTGGATGTGTCGTCTAAGATTCAACATTATTATTGTTATAGAATAAGTATTTTTTATATAATTATTTCTAGGACTTTGGTCTATATCAGAAATTTTCTGCGCATCTGTTTGCGCATGCACATACACTTTGTAGTCAGTTTATGCTAGGCACTTAGAAAAGAAACATTGTCAGTTCGTGATGGAAACGTTTGAAACTAATTTATTTATTAGCGCCATTCACGTGCAATCAGCTATTTGGGATACTGCTTCCGAGTCCTATCACGATAGGAATAGGAAGAGAGCAGCTTGGGAGGCAGAATGTGAGGAGGTTATTCGCGGAAAAATCGGATGCAGAGAAAAGTGAAATAGGTATAGTCTGTCCAAGCAAAGAAGACACTCTGGCATCGATGAAAAAATGACTCCAGCTCGGTAAATGTTGGTTCAAGAATTATCAATTTGGTAGATCAGAATGTTTCCTACAATCTGAGACCAAAATAATCAATAATTTTTGAACCAATATTGACCGAGCTGAAGTCATTTTCTCATCTTGCCAGAGGCTCTTCTTTGCTTGGACAGACTATAAGTGGCTGATCTTTCACCATCTTGTAATTCTATAAGGCTAAAATTTTATTATCAGTTGTTGTTTATTTTTTTATGTTGTTGTTGTTAGCAAAAAAGTCGTAGCTTGTTGGAAACTAATTACGAAGTGCTCTTTCACTAGTCCATTCTGTTCGAATGATCAGCATAGACTAAATAATTTAATATGCATTGAGTCTCAAAAATATGTGTGGCTTTGAATCCGTTGGTGGGGAGCCCCTAGACAAAGAACATATAGGCGACCTAAAGATCAAAGTAATATTAACACAAATAAAATACAATGATATACACACTTTAAATTAGAATGGCATTTCCTCGAATGAAATTCACAAGAATTATTATTATTATTTCATTCAATTTTACAAAACAAGACTTTCTGGACAGACACAACGATTGCTTACTCATCAATACACATCAATGCACAGTTTCAAATCCTTAATTTGATGCCTAACTTATTATGATTGTATTCAACTGAGTTCAGCAAATTTCCACTCTAGCAATATTGTCTTATCTTACTGGAACGTTTCTTTTGGAACAGCAACTGAATTGAATTCAGAACCTCTGATTATAAGACCGGCGCATTCTCAATTGTTACACCAATGAGTCACACAAGTTGAAATTGGCACTTTGATGTCTGATTCAATCAATCTACAAAGCAAACATTTCTGCTTGAAACTATTATTTTATAAAAAATACTAGAACTTCCAAATATTCTTATTAGAGAGAAAATAAATTGAATTTTCATTTAATAAAAGGGGGAAATGAGTAGACTGCTATTATAAAACGACTTTCATAATGAAAAAAATTACTAAATTATTATTATTATTTCTGAACTCATGTAGGGAATATTACTAATTCGGGGGGCGCTGATTCCGAATCTGAAATCAAAATTCTTTTGCTCAGCTTGGTCGCTGCTGGATTAAAAAAAAATCAAGATTCAGCGTTAGTTTGTTCAATGCACAGTTCAGCGGCTCTCGATTGCGAGTCTCTAGTGGGTCCAATGGATAAATGCTCTCTACAGAAAGTTAAATCTAAAAAAATGGGAGTAGAAGAATTTTGATTTCAGATTCGGAATCAGCGCCCCCCGAATTAGTAATATTCCCTACATGAGTTCAGAAATAATAATAATAATTTAGTAATTTTTTTCATTATGAAAGTCGTTTTATAATAGCAGTCTACTCATTTCCCCCTTTTATTAAATGAAAATTCAATTTATTTTCTCTCTAATAAGAATATTTGGAAGTTCTAGTATTTTTTTTAATAAAATAGTTTCAAGCAGAAATGTTTGCTTTGTAGATTGATTGAATCAGACATCAAAGTGCCAATTTCAACTTGTGTGACTCATTGGTGTAACAATTGAGAATGCGCCGGTCTTATAATCAGAGGTTCTGAAATCAATTCAGTTGCTGTTCCAAAAGAAACGTTCCAGTAAGATAAGACACTCTAGCAATATTGCTAGAGTGGAAATTTGCTGAACTCAGTTGAATACAATCATAATAAGTTAGGCATCAAATTAAGGATTTGAAACTGTGCATTGATATGTATTGATGAGTAAGCAATCGTTGTGTCTGTCCAGAAAGTCTTGTTTTGTAAAATTGAATGAAATAATAATAATAATTCTTGTGAATTTCATTCGAGGAAATGCCATTCTAATTTAAAGTGTGTATATCATTGTATTTTATTTGTGTTAATATTACTTTGATCTTTAGGTCGCCTATATTTTCTTTGTCTAGCGGCTCCCCACCAACGGATTCAAAGCCACACATATTTTTGAGACTCAATGCATATTAAATTATTTAGTCTATGCTGATCATTCGAACAGAATGGACTAGTGAAAGAGCACTTCGTAATTAGTTTCCAACAAGCTACGACTTTTTTGCTAATGTTTTTAATAATATCATTAGTACAATAAGTTCTTTTCCATTTTCATTATATTATTATAATTGGTTGTCTCTATTTTGAAAATCATTTGTTTATTGTTAATTCAAATTGTTTACTAAATTAATTATAATTTTGGTTTTGTTCCATCCTATTGATTATTTTGTGATAAGTATAAACCTTGTAATATATTTCATGCATTGGCTTCAGCCTGGAAAAAATTGTCATGTAAAAATTAAATATTAATAATACTAAAATTATAGAGTAGTAGCCTAAAATAGGATTGATAATACCATGTGATTAATTTATAATGTAATTATATTATACGATACTGCAGATACTTTATTTGTCACTGATTGAATATCACCATTATATAATCTTGCTATGAATAGTTGAATACTTTGTGACTATAGGGCAGTAGAACTGCTGGAAATTCGACTCCAATCTGTAATAATGCTTTCTGTCCAATATGGAGTTGGACTTTCATTCGGTGTTTACATGACAGAGTTACCGAATATTGTAATTATAACAAAAAATTCAATGATCATTTGTGGTTGAAAAGTAAGCAAATGAAAATATATCAATAGCAATATCAAATTATTATTTCGACATTCCAACTATTCTAATAAAAAAAATTTTTTTACACTTGATAGAAAGTTATCAGTTTTGATCCACTTGCCATACATTGAAAACCTCTATTTTCCGGAATAAACAACAACTGATAATAAAATTTTAGCCTTATAGAATTACAAGATGGTAAAAGATCAGCCACTTATGATCTGTCCAAGCAAAGAAGAGCCTCTGGCAAGATGAGAAAATGACTTCAGCTCGGTCAATATTGGTTCAAAAATTATTGATTTGGTCTCAGATTGTAGGAAACATTCTGATCTACCAAATTGATAATTCTTGAACCAACATTTACCGAGCTGGAGTCATTTTTTCATCTTCGCCAGAGTGTCTTCTTTGCTTGGACAGACTATACCTATTTCACTTTTCTCTGCATCCGATTTTTCCGCGAATAACCTCCTCACATACTGCCTCCCAAGCTGCTCTCTTCCTATTCCTATCGTGATAGGACTCGGAAGCAGTATCCCGAATAGCTGATTGCACGTGAATGGCGCTAATAAATAAATTAGTTTCAAACGTTTCCATCACGAACTGACAATGTTTCTTTTCTAAGTGCCTAGCATAAACTGACTACAAAGTGTACGTGCATGCGCAAACAGATGCGCAAAAAATTTCTGATATAGACCAAAGTCCTAGAAATAATTATGTAAAAAATACTTATTCTATAACAATAATAATGTTGAACCTTAGACGACACATCCAGAGGAGTTTATTTATAAATTCAAAACACTGCATATTTTCAATATCAACTTTTATTCTCGAAATTAAACCTCATTACCTCTCTCTGGTCCATTCCCTGAACTTCTGATCATGACAGTTTCTTTGACAATGCTCAATGTTTTTTTTTTAGCTTAGCCAATACTAGGAATTCTATTTTAACTAACCTACTGTCCCAGGGAATCAAGATACTGTAAAGTCAAAACAGTTCGCAGTTTTGTGTAAAATAATAGTGATGACACATAGGCCTACATCTTTGAATTTCTAATATTGCATTGAAATGATGATTTCCTATTGAACTGCTGATCTCGAGGTTCTTATTTCTCTAGTTTCATTTTCCAATTGATTGATCATAGGTCTAAATACGCAAAGTCACGTATTGCGTTTAATTATAATAATGTTACTGTTTCCAAGATGTTCAGCGACTTCTGTGAATTAACTATACAGTACTATGTAGTCTACTTGATCCGGTCTCACACGCAAAATTCATTGACATAAAACTTTTTCCACTATTAAATCTTTCAAAAGATAAAACTTCGAATCATAGAGTTATTGGATAAAAACTCGGGCAGAGTTTACCACCCATGTGGGAGTCTAGTGCCCGGTTTTTCCAAGCACACTCAAAATTGTGAGGGACCCTCAAGTTTACTAGATTTCCTATACTTATCATGGAAAATGTCAGCTGTTTATCAAAATTTGAGGGTCCCTCAACGTTCAGTGTGCTTGGAAAAACCGGGCATCAGAATCTTGGGGTAGCTGATAGTATATATGATATACAGCGAATATTTTTAACAAGGCCAGGTCCCCCAGTGACACCGCCTATAGATAGGATGAAATGAATCTATTTCGCATTAAAGTACACATAACTTTCAAGAATCCATTGTATCCGCACACTACTGTACTTTCTTGACAAAATTATTAAACCAGACAAAAATATAAGATATCAGGGAAGAGGAGACTGAAGTTTGTATTAAGTAAGGGCTGAACTAAGAAATAAAATTTATTACTCCTTGTTCAACTCAGGGAAAATAATCTTGTTGAAACTTTTATTATAAACCGGAATATTAAACTATTATATTATATCAATATAATACATAGAAACATACCATATATAATATTTTTCATAGTAATAGTTGTTATAATGATAGCTCATAGTTTAAATAATAGGCCAACATGATAATGTAATATATGTTAATGATGACTATGATATTGATTAGAAATAACCCAAGTAGATTACTGTATAAAATTGAAAAAAATAACTTCCTTATTTTTTATTATTTTTGAGCAATTACGTGAGTTCTTACTAATTAGATGGCGCTGAATCCAAATCTGGAATCAAAATTTTCCTATCTCTATTTTTACGCATTTCAAATTTTTGTAGAGAAGTGAATTTCTTGGAAAACAACGGCGACCGAAATGCGGTGAGGCAGTACTCGGCGACAGTTTTGGCCCCGCCGCGATCCAGCCATCGCTCGATGATCGCACCGCTGAACTGTGCACCGCTCCATTTGATTGCTAGTACTGCCAAACCGCTGACGGGGTTTCTCAGAGCCCCCGCTGGCGTCAAGCTGAGCCGCTATCGCATATGTGCACCGAGCCTTAGCAAGATCTCTTTGCTTTCCCTCCTCGCCTAATCCAGTACTATCCAGTATATTTGGACGAAGTGAGTAGACAACTGTGGGCAATTATTAAGCAGAACTTCACTCGCCTATTGAGAGTTTAAGAGGAAAGTTGAGAGTAGTTGGTTATATATAATTATAGTGTTGTGTATCCATTCTTTTTTCCACTTTAAAATTTAAAACTTCAAAAAATCACTTAAAAATGGAAATAAACTTTCTTAATAGTAGTTACTATAGTTTCGACCTGTTGTGTGGCCATCATCAGACTGAACAGTAAACTCTGTTTAGGTTATGTTGTGGAAGGTGGTTGGAGGAAAAGGGTGGGGATAGTGGTGTGGGGGTGTAGTTGTTATAAGGGCGGAAATTTTTAATTTTGGTGAATTTTGTCAAAAAGGGTGTGGGATGAGAAGTTCAATTGATCATTCAGGATATTGTTGGGAAACTGTTTTGTGTGATTGTAGATTTCAAATTGTTCCAATATGTTTAATTTTCTGCTTTTTTGTTGTATGTGGAGAATTTCAAGGTTGGTGTTTATGTCAGGATATGTGTGGTTGGATGTTATGAGGTGGTCAGCAAAATTTGAATGGAATGTTGGATGATTTATTGCCCTGATGTGTTCTCTGAATCTCAAATTGAAATTTCTGCCTGTCTTCCCAATATATTGTTTATTACATTCATTGCACTTTAACTTGTAAATTCCTGGTTGGTCAAATACTTGGTTGTTTTTTGGCTGTTGGTGGAAATGTTTTCTTAGTGAATTTGTTGTTTTGAAAGCAATTTTATAATGTAGTTTTTTGAAGGATGATGCTATTTTTTGTGATTTTTTGTTGTGGTAGGTGAGTGTGATGAATTTCTTGTCATTATCTGTACTATTTTTGTTTCTATGTTGTTTGGTACATATAATGACAAGAAATTCATCACACTCACCTACCACAACAATTTCAAGTGATTTTTTGAAGTTTTAAATATAATTATATTACATTTAATAATATCCCATTATACAATAACCTTGAAGATGGTTTCACATTATTTAAATATTGCTCAACAATAATAGGCTTCACATGATCTATATACATAAATTATTATCAAACTTGAATGAGCTATTAAATTATTTCCAAATCCAGTATACTCCTCCAAGGTGAAATAAATAAGTATGGTAGTAATAACATTTGCGGAGAATGAGATAGAAATTCCTTAAATAATTAATATTTCAGCTAAAACTGTACAAATAATCAATCAAATTGCCTACACTCGTATCAAAAGTTATCACATCAGAGATTTGTATGGCGATCTCAATTTTCCATTATTAGGAGCAGAGCGCAGTTGAGACTGTGCTGCAACGGTCATAGCAATTCATGAGATGTGGTTGGGTTCAGGAGCTCACTGATGATGATCCAGGTGATGTACGTAAGTTAGGGGTGTCGGGGTAATGACTGTTGGTGAGCGGGAGGATGGTTGGGGGGAACGAGACAGCATACGAGCCGTGAAATGTCTTCCGCGTTTATGCACTCATGGGCATGGTCTGGTCTGGTCGGGCCTAGTCTGACGTTGTGTTGGCTTCCTGTATTTTCCTTGCGGCCATGCCAAATCGGTCCCACATTTCCATCTCACGCTCCCTGGCTGCTAGGCCTTCAATTAGCTGCCTCTAGCCTCAAACACACGCACGCACTCTCACGCACAACTCCCATAAGCCTCAGGTTGGTTTCACTATCTCTCCCAACCATACACCTAATTCACTAACTTGGGTTGTTGGTTCCACTTTCCCTTGCTTGCCCCGCGAGATATTGTTCGTATCCTTCCAAATGAAAACATTCTAAGATTCACTTACTTCCACCTATGTAAGTTTCATCCTCTGTGCTAAACGTGTTATTATTTTTCGTTAGCCATATTAACGCACCAGTAGTCCCTGTTTAATTTCATAAGATGCTCCGAAACTTCATTGGAATGAGGAATAGCCTTGAACTCATTTCAATTGAGTTTCGGAGTATTTTGCAAAATTAAATAGCAGAGCAAATGAAGTACAGGAATAATTTTATGGAGTTGCAGAGTTTGCTGCTAAATTAATCAGAGCCTAATACATTCCTGTGTTCTATACTATAGATCATAGAAATCATAGACTTACCTAGATAGTTGTATTTTTATACTATTTGCTGAGTAAAAGAGAATTTGAATCATTTGAATCTACTGCAATAAACGTGAATAGGCTATATTGATTATCTCACTCATCCGTTCCAATTCCTATGTATCACATTCAAGTGATACATAGTGATCTCTTTGTTGCGGTGCATGGAACAAATCTCGAACAAGACTTCACGTAACCAAACGTCCTTTATCCAGAATTGAATAGAATCAATCATGTCATTCTAGTGAGCTGGCTGTTAAGATTAAAGGAATGCAATTGGAGGATAAACGTAGTGGAATCAAAACTATTGAATGGGGCATTGCTTTGCCATCTAATAGCAGTTAGTTGGCCTGTATTCCATCCAAGCCACAGAGCCCTATTCAATAAAACAGGGTGGATACTGCTGTTAGCTTTGGAGTTTCTGGTGGGAATGTGTTTACTGTGATGTGCTTCTAAGAGAAGCAAGATATTTGCGGGAAGCAGTTGAAGTCTGTGATGGTGGTCACTGTCAAGGAAAGGGTTGTTTAAACTTACTACTCCCCCGCTATCCATTTTAGATTGTAGTGGAGGAGATGATGAAAATAGGCAACTGTTTTCAATGCCTGTCGGAGACGCGTTGCTGATTGCAGTCATGCCTGCCCACCTGACAGATGCCCCAAATATTCATTGTGCAAGAAAATGAAAGCTTAATTTCATAATCCTCGACCAGCGTGGTAACCAACCTTCACTGACCTAATGTAATTACATGCAATTGGCAGTCTGAACTGTTCGAAAACTGTTAGTCGGGCTGTGCCAAAACTGTGTTCTACGTCTCAAGTTATAAAATCTATTATTCGAAGCCTTCCCCAGTTCCCAACTTACACGCTAAATAAACGAAACTTCCTACCGCAGAACAGCGCTGAAATTGAAACAACGCCATAAATAAGTTTTGCCTGAATAGAATTGATTGGGAAGCTAAATTTTGCAACTCGCGTCGATAACTTGATTAGTCTCACCGGGTGATATTTGAACTGAACGTTCCATTCAATTCATGGTGAGCTCTGTTTTATGCTTGGATTTGGTTTTGTTTTCTATTCATAACTAAATAGTACTGGAGCTCAGGTACCATTTGGTATTTGAGCTGAACCATCCGAATGTACAGAATAAATAGTCTCACTTTCGGAATTAATATTTCACGATTGAACGAAAATTCAACCATACTTCGTCAATCTCCACCATAATCTTAATTATTCGGTCTAAGTATGAGCTTATTATGAGATAGAACTGAAGATTTTTCACAAATGATAATATTATATCCAAACTTTCCTGTAAGCCTTGTCCGTAGCATATCAAATCAAGTGTGTATTCGAGTCAAGTAAAGATATATTCTACTGTGATATTTTCATATTAGAGCTTGATTATTCTACTATCGTTTGATTTGTGATCCATGAATCGAGTGGAGTGAAGCTACAGAAACCTAGTTGCTACAGGTACTACTGTACTACAAAATTGGGATATTATAAACTTTACTATGAATAATAAAACTTGAGAATGATGAATATTGATAATTATTATTACAAGTGGAGGGTGATATTCAAGTTACATTCCAAATAAAGTCAATATTGGGGAGTCCAATCCCACTAGACGTCAAATCTGCCACCAAGTGGAAAAAACCAAATAATATTGAAGTAAAATGAAGAAAAACTATATTGAAATATATTCATAATGTCACGACTCTGTTAATAATTCATGGTGAATGATTTTTTACAACTCAATTTCTTGAATCAATCGATTGATGTGAAAAAATTTATTGGATTGGAGAATGTGAGGACACAGTTAATCATTTACGCAGTTAATCAGGTAACACAGTTATTCATTTACTGCTCGTTACCAGTAACTATCTTAACATTTGGCGTTGGCCTACAATAGAAACAGGTATTAAACTAAACGAGCGCCAGATTGTCACCGCTACTTTCACGACACACGTTATACTGTGTGCGATTTCTACTCACGCGCTAAACGAACCCACCGAACGGACGAACGAACGACCGACCAGTGCTTTAACAGGAAAAAAACTAAACTCGCTCCTAAACAATCGTAAAGCGCTAGTTACGAGTACGTTAAGTAGTTGCAAACGAAGCTATAAAACAAGCTTGAATGCTTGCTTTGTTGCCGATCTCGAGTCTGCAACTTGAACGTGGTGGATTCGATGCAACAAATCTTCATCGAAATCGGACGCTTCCTGGAGAGGTCTCTCAAGCTCCATCTGCACACTCGAATTCAAACCAGCAGCTATTAAACTATTCTGTGATCTATTATCTACTCGATGGAGGACGAGCGGAGGAGTATGAGACTGTCTAGTGAAGTATCATAAGATGCCTTCACATGATTTACTCTGGTTGCTCTTGGTGTTTTATTTCATCGGTTTCTAATATTATTCTAGTAAATCCAATTCATGTAGGCTACTTGGAGTGTGAGCTCAACAACATGAATTCTATGTAGAAAAACATTGGATTCTCGCATCGGTGCATCATAAGAACATCTCGGAAATAGAACTTGATAATGTGATGTCTTAATAATAACATTGTTGTCTTGTGGTTTATTGTTTCATGATACTCAATATTTTTTCTTGCAATGTGATTGGTTCAGTTAATTATTTGAGTATTTTCGCAAAATAAGTATTCATTTTCTGTACATTTTCCCCCAATCAATTGAAAACCTTCAAGACAATGGGATATTCTTTGTGGGATTTGTAATGATACTTCCTTTATTTCGAGAAAGTTTACTACATATACAGTAAATGTCTTTCTAGGTCAAATTCTTATATAGAGAGATAGGAATGAATTAGAAGTTCTTGTATCATTGCATTCCAGAGATAGAATGAATTTTACATTTAGATATTGGGTGATCATAAGTCCAAATATGCATCAGAATATCTTTGGATCGACAAAAATTATCCATTGATCGAATTATTGTAATGTGATGGAGTTGTAAAAATGTATGAAATGTTGGAGTAGAACGACATCCGGAAGAAAAGAGAGAAGCGAGGGTGAAAGTAAACACAAATTGCTGAGTAGATATTTGTGAAGCGACGGGCCTTCTTGAAAGTTTTGTTGACTTAACATGAATTGAAGCAAACTTCTGAAAAGCTCGCCTTTTCTCATGCAGATTCCGCGCCGCTCAGGGAGTCGACCCCGGGCCAGCGAAAGGAATCGAATGGAGGTCAATTGTTTCACATCTTTCACTCTCTCAGAAAAAGTTTGCCACTTCATTCATTGAGAAGATTGTTGACAGATGGTGGGTTGGTGTGAGTGTGGATAGGTCGGATCGTTTCTCGATTTCCAGTTGATTGTTTGTGAAGCTTTCAATTGAAAGTTTCCACTAGCCGAGATTACTTACTACTGTCTCTCTGATCGAACTTGGCAGATTGTGTGCTATCGACCCCATAACGCCTTGAGATAGACAATGATATTTGTTGAAAAGTTTGATCGTGTTGCAGTAGAATGAGATGGAAGCTCCAATTCCTTGCAGAAAATTGAAAGGTATCATTTTACATATGTTCAAAAAATTATCATCCACTTTATAGGCTATATCACTAACTAGTCGGCAGGCGCGCTACAATCTTCTTATCCGTCTAGCATAGGGAATTCTCTCCCTGGACTCTCGGCAGTGTTAGAAGTGTTAATAAGACAAACAGCCTTGCTTCGCTCGCCTGAGAATTTCCCGGTAGTGTCAGCGGTGTCAAGAAGACATTGAGGCTCGTTTCGCTCATTCTGATTCGCTTTGTTCATCATAAAACTCAACTGGGTCTTCTGGGCAACTTTTTGATAATTTGAGAATCCTTCAAGTTAGTTCTATCACCACAGCTCAATCTGGGTTCGTGATTTGATCGTATTCAGTTCAGTAGTTTTTGTGAAATCTGCAAAAGTGCGTAGAAAACTTTGAAACTCTGATTACTGGCGTAATCGCAGAATAATTGAAATTGTTTGAACATAGCATGTATAGATTGTATTGTCCTAATCTGAACCTGCCCACCAAATTTCTCTATCGATTATTTCGCGGAAAAAGCTGAGAAAACGTAGAAAAACTTGAATATTCATAAGTGTTCTTGGAAACTCGAAAAAAATTCAACACAACATTCCCGGACCTAATCTGAACCTTCTGAATAATTTTCAACATTTTCTGCTAATTGGTTTCAGAAAAAGCCAAGAAAACGTCGAAGAACTATAGATAAATTCAAATATTGGGCGTATTCTGGAGAAGTTTCAAAAATCCGTTCCTAGTGAGCGTTTCAAAAATCCGTTAAGTGATTATGAGAAGTTTCAAAAATCCGTTCCTAGTGAGCGTTTCAAAAATCCGTTAAGTGATTATGAGAAGTTTCAAAAATCCGTTCCTAGTGAGCGTTTCAAAAATCCGTTAAGTGATTATGAGAAGTTTCAAAAATCCGTTCCTAGTGAGGAAGGTCCAACTGAACATGCCTGCAAAATTCGAACGCATTCGGTTCGTTGCATTTTTAGTTTATGCTGATCAGTGGATAAGTGAGTGCAATTTCGCTTTTATATAAATTGATTACTGATATAGTAGCAAACTGCCAATAGTCCAGTCACTTTATACATGAAAAAGGGGGGTCTACTTGCAAAATGTATTGTAGTTAAGATTTTCTAGTATCTTGTTTGGATACATAAGAGTAGTCTTTAACCAATTTTTTCACCAAAAAATACCTTGTGCTAACTGCGCCATCTTGAAAAAACGACGAAAAATCTGCTCATTTTTTGGTTTTAGCCAAATAACTCAAAAACCATCCATCGCACAAAAATGCCCCCACCCACTCAAGCAAATTCGTTCGAAATGGTCTCAAAAAAATGTGCTTGAAATGTGCTTTCAGGATATCATATTTTTAAAAAATGTGCGCGACTCCTTGACCTTGAAAAATGCTTTCAAAGTTATGATGCTGGCCCCACCCATTCAAGCAAATTCGTTTGAAATGGTCTCAAAAAAATGTGCTTGAAATGTGCTTTCAGGATATCATATTTTTAAAAAATGTGCGCGACTCCTTGACCTTGAAAAATGCATTTGAAGTTATGATGCTGGCCCCACCCACTCGAGCAAATTCGTTCGAAATGGTCTAAAAAAAATGTGCTTTCAGAATATCATATTTTTTTTAAATGTACGCAACTCCTTGACCTTGAAAAATACATTTGAAGTTATGGCGTCACAATGCTGGCGGTCAAATTGGTGTGAACGAAGAGTGTTGCTGTTTCTTGAAAGATATTCCCTGGAATTTGAGATTCAGGGATGTCAACTTCAAGCTGAGAGGAGCCGTTGGACTCATTCCACCTATTAGAGACTCTGAGGTTGGCCATTACCGGGGGTATGTATTACGAGGGAGTGGAGATTCGGAAATGCACGACAACTTGAGAGACGCTGTCATTAATATTGATGGGGATGTAGGAATAAGAGCTCACGTCCTAATATTTACAATTTGAATTCATAGCTTGTTTTCAAAAACAAACAAACAATAGCTGAGTGAATGCTAGATTACATAAATTTAAGAAAAGATACATAAAAACAATTTTCAAAAAGCACTAAAAAGAGAAAATAAGTTTTTTGATCATACAGTTTATAAATTCTAAGAAAACAAACAGACTAAAAAGAATGATTTTACCAATTCCATCATAAATTCCTCCTCTTATACATACTTCTGAATAAATTATTCAAGTACAACTCAAACAATATAAAATTCAGCTCAAAACTATAATTTTGAAAGTATTTCTTGAGCAAATATTCCAAGTCTATAAAGCTTAACTTGTCTTGAGCCACACGTTTTTCGTCAGAGTTGTATTTGAATACTTTATTAGAGGTAGAGATTGTAAGCATTATAACTTGAAGATTTTTTATCAACCAGTGGTGTGATCAAAAAAGTTATTTTCTTCTTTCTAGTGCATTTAGAAAAGTGTTTATAATGTCTCAATTACAGTTAGGTACTATGAAAATACATTTATATAAACCTCATTTGAAATATTTTCTCACACTAAACACATTTTAATAACTTCCCACAAATCCTAAAATAATAACAGATGACTGGAATATGTCCAGTATAAAGCCACATTTACACCGGAATGTTATAACATTTGTTAATAACATTTATATAATAAGTTCTATAATATATAAGTCTATATAATAATACGTTATTAAAAAAAGTTATGAACATTCCGGTGTAAACGTGCCATTACGCGACTTCCACATAGGTGTAGGCTATTGTATCATATATTAAGCCTTACATTATGAAATTCATCTTTATAAAAACATATTATATCATAATCAACACGTGTTATCACAGGGAAAAAAATGAAATATGAGGCTGGATACATGATACAATACACACCTGTAATGTGAAAGCAGACTTAGGAATTTCACTAATCATACAAAGCACATTAATTGGTAAATAAAATGAAAAATCGAATACCCTTGGTCTAAGCCAATTCTCAATGTTTTTAGAGTAATAACTTACTCACATTGAAAATGGGCTGAGACCAGAAACATGTCTGTGTAAAATAATACTCCTAATTTTTTTTAAAAAAAGCTTATTTTTTTTTCAATTTATTTACCAATTAATTTAAATAGGCCTCAGTTTAAAGTTTCATTTTCAAAGCATATTGAGTTTTGACAGCTCTTGAGTAGCTTATTCTAGTTCCTCGGTAATGATCCACCCCTTTCCTAAGTTTAATATTATATTATTATTAATCAACCTTCATTATTTATTATTGATTGAACCTATCCTAAGTTCAATATGATATTATTAATTAAATTATGTGAATTTTTAATTGGTGAAATTAAATGAATAGGCCTACACAAAGATTTCGTCACCTGTCACAGAGCATACATGTTTCCACTCATTTGAGTCATCTTCAGTGTCAGACTCATAAAGGAGGCTCGAATGAGTTGAGTCATGTTATATTCACATAAATTCAGTGATGATTGACAACTTATTCGTTAGCTCATATTTTAATAAAATTAATATCACTACATCTTCACCTGACACTGTGTTAAAAGTACAAAAATTGACTTTCTTCGGTAGAAGACTACCAAATTTTAACTGGTTAAAATAAATCATGACACAGAAGTGATTGAGAATATCAATAGACATGTATAAGGAATAAATTGCTTATAAAAAATATATCAGTGTTAAGTATTAATGTGAGGTTTGAACATGAATATTGCTAAGAGACTTGTCTTAATATTCTCATCAATAATATTTATATCATGAGACTCAATTTCATAATAAATTTGGTAACTTCATAATTTGAATTGTTGCTTCTTGGACGGCGATTTCAACAGTTGAGCGCGCATATGGCAATATATCAAATTGAATTGAATTGAATTGGATTTTAAGTTTTGTGACATGACTATGCAGACGTAACGATTTTTGCATTTTTTTAAAAATTCATGCGTCCAAACTTCTCTTTCTTTAATAATAATTCAAATTTGAATTAATCATATTGTATGCTGAAAACTTGTACGGTTTTTTATTCATTGTAAAAAATGTAATCTTGATGCGTCAATTTTAGGTACACTAGACCCAACGAATTTTATGAGACTTGACCCAATAGGCTACTTTTTGGGAATACCACATTAGGTTTAATATCTTAAAACCAAAGTTTAATCTTAACTAGCCTACTAGATTTTATTTGAATTGCATTATTTAATATAAGTACAAAGTAAAAAGTTGAATAGGCATAACTTACTCTAGGAGGCTGATGTAGAATTATATTTTACTATTAAGTTATTAAAGTGAAGTTATTATAGTACCGGTATCTTAATATTTGCTATTCAGATATAAATACTATGAATTAGTTGGGATGGGATAACGTTACCAAGAAAGAAGCACTTTTGAATATTTCAGTTTACAGAGAATGAATACTTTTTGTCAAACTAGTGTGTAATAGGAAACTTATGGGAAAGCTGCTCTAATCGACTGCCTTATACATAATGTAACATTAATGTAACGTACGTTAAATATTAACTTGAACTCTTACAGGCTATACTCAACATTACATTTCCTGTTCCATCTATGAAGATGTCATAATTAGAATTCTTAAAGTGATCGATCTTGCATCTTCAGATAGACTACCTTGCGTGAGTTGCAGTCGGACACACAGTCGAAATCAAGGGGTGAAGTTTCTAATAAATGGTATGATTCCTTGGCTCATTACAAAGCACATCAATATTCTCTAGTATATTCTGTTCCAGCAAAGAAGACCCTCTGGCAAGAAGGGAGAATGAATCATTTTTTTTTTAATTATTTATCTTTTTTTATTTTATTAAATAAAAAAATTATTTATCTTATTTAATTTTTTTAATTTTATTAAATTATTTTCATCTTTTGTCTAATTGATTATTTTCACATTTGACTACTCATTATTCAATTTATTACAGTAGAAGAGTCTTCATTATTCCAATAGGCCTCTAGTTGATTAATGGTTGAGTAAACACATTTGTATTAGAAGTCATGGATACAATATATTTTTTAAGCTTTGACTGAATTTGGAAAAATTGTAAGCATTTTGTTTTGTAACTGTATTAAAATTGTATGTTATCAATGCCAAAACTGCTACCAGCACCTTTTATTGACTTTCATGCCTCAAATCACATTTTAAGCACATTATTTGTCATATAAATAAATAAATAAATAGTTTTATTGCAGGAACAAATGAGCACATCAAGTGTATTACAACGTCAAATGAAAATTTACATGTCTATAGAAAATATGAGACACAAGTCAGAAAAAATACAATAGGTACATCAAATAAGAATATCACTACAATAGCCAATTATTGTCTACAGAGAGATAAAAAAACCCATTATGAACTTAGAAAATAGTGCTCATAAACATTTATATATTGTTATGACCCTTAAGTGATCATTCCCTTCCAAAATCGATTTGAAAGAATTCATCAATTACATAAATACAATTGTCTGACAATATTTTTTTCAATTTACTTTTGAATTTAGAAATCTCCAAGTTTTTAATTGAAAGAGGTAAAATGTTGTAATATTTTATTGCTAAATAGATGAATGTTTTTTGAGTTCTAGAGTAGTTTACCTTCATCAACCCTAGAGTACTCCTGTTTCTAGCTCCATAAGAGTGATTCGAGCCCAACTCATCATATAAATGAATATTTTCTTCTATATACAAAAGGCTTTGAAAAATGAAAAGAGCTGGTACTGTCATAACTCCAAGAAGAACAAATTTCTCTCTACAATGAGCTCGGGAAGGGAGTCCACAAATGAGTCTTATACACGTTTTCTGCATTCGCAGTAGCCTGATACTAGAGGGCCTATTGCCCCATAGTAAGGTCCCGCGACTCAAGTGGCTGTGAATAAATGCAAAGTAGACCGTCCTTAATACCCGAGAACTCACACAGAGTCTCAATCTACGTATCAGAAATATACCTTTGCTGATCTTTGATTCAATTTTAATTATATTCCTCTCCCAATCCGATCTCTCATCAACCATGAAACCTAGAAAATTCACAGATTGCCTTAAGGGTTCAGTATTATCTCTTGTAATGTAATTTAATCCTAAATCTTGAACTTTGCCTTCATTGATACATAAAATATTAGCAGTACACCAATCTTGAACTGTTTCGGAAATAGATTCTAATTGCCTTGTCAACACTTCATATGAATTTGACTTTATTCAAATATTAATATCGTCAGCAAATAGAAAACTTTCTACCGATGGATTTGATAAAACATTAGGCAAATCATTCATATAGATTTCAAATCATTAGTTTTCGATGGTGGGACCGCCATCGTGAGATCAAAAAATCTTGATCAAATTTTTGGTTCAATTTTGAGAGGATGTGCTTGGGTGAGTGAAGCTGACCCCACCCAATATAGGATCATATATCTTCACACATTAAAATTAGGCTAACATTTCTCAGTTACCGTACCCGATTATAATCATATTATTTCTATTATAGACAATATTTCGATTTATAATTAATAGGCTATATGATTACCTCATGTGCAATACCGTATGTGAATCGCCAACTGCAGAAAGGAGACTTATTCAAAACGTGTAATTCCAAAGGAGAAAAAACTTAATAAATTTTATACAATATGGATTTAAACATCCTCAATCAGAAATAAACAATCATTGAAGTTGTACTATTGGACTATCAGACAGTAGAAAAACTCAATTAGATGTTTTAATAGCCTATAAATATTATATCAGATCTAGAACATTATTTTATCTATCTTCTGAAAAAAAAATTGTTAATAGATGGCTTCTTCCTGCTAATAACGATTCACATATTCAACATCAGATTCTCATGTATTAATTTTTCGATCAAAGTATTGTCAATAATAGAAATAGCCTAGTGAAATGGTAGTATGTTGGGAAAGTTGTGCAAAAGGTTTTTGTGAACGGTTTCATATCTATGATTCCAAATTCGCAATCTCCTGACACTTTCCTTTGGGACTTTTTCCAGTGGAAATTATTGTACTCATGTAATTATTTCTTATTTATTTTGTCTATAATAAATATATACTTTAGTATAAAAATTTTTTTGGTACTTCAAGTTCTACTCTCACTTGAATAATTTTATTATTACAAGATACACCTTACAATTCTATATCTACCTACAAGATAGTTGAAACTCAGCGCATTTTCTCATCAAAACTATATTGTTTGCTGATATAGTTGTGTCAAGCACAGAAGAGCCTTTGGCAACATGGCTGCCATTCACTGCTGCCAGTAGTCGAAATGGAAATTGTTCTAGTATAACCAAATTTAGGAAGAAATAGTACAGACTTAGACTAATTTTTCTGACTCCGTTAATAATTATGTTATGATTTGTGCTATCATATGTAATTAATTAGAAAAATAGATTAATAAAGAAATATTTTCATTCGTTTAATTAATATGATTGCGATAAGTGTATCAATGTAGGTTGACTGAAGTGATTTTACCCTGGAATTCTGCACATGCGTAGTTAAACTCTCACTTCCCTAAGCCATCTTGCAAGAGGCTATCTGCTCTTGGAACAACTATATTAGCCAGATATGATTGGACCTCTACGGTACCATTTCAGGAGACCATTTGAAACAAATTTGCTTGAGTGGGTGGGGCCAGCATCATAACTTCGAATGCATTTTTCAAGGTCGAGGAGTAACGCACATTTTTTAAAAACATGATATCCTTAGAGCACATTTTAAGCAAATTTTTTTGAGACCATTTCAAACGAATTTGCTTGAGTGGGTGGGGCCAGCATCATAACTTCGAATGCATTTTTCAAGGTCAAGGAGTCGCGCACATTTTTTAAAAATATGATATTCTGAAAGCACATTTTAAGCACATTTTTTTGAGACCATTTTGAACGAATTTGCTTGAGTGGGTGGGGCCAGCATCATAACTTTGAATGCATTTTTCAAGGTCAAGGAGTCGCGCACATTTTTTAAAAATATGATATTCTGAAAGCACATTTTAAGCACATTTTTTTGAGACCATTCCAAACAAATTTGCTTGAGTCGGTGGGACCAGCATCATAACTTCGAATGCATTTTTCAAGGTCAAGGAGTCGCGCACATTTTTTTAAAATGTGATATTCTGAAAGAACATTTTAAGCACATTTTTTTGAGACCATTTCAAACGCATTTGCTTGAGTGGGTGGGGCTGACCGTGAAGCTGGCCCCACCCACCAACGGTATCAATTTTCAAGGTCAAGGAGTCGCGAACATTTTTTTAAATTGTAATATTCAGAGAGCACATTTTAAGCACATTTTTTTGGTACCATTTATAAAAAATGTGCTTGAGTGGGTGGGGCCAGCTTCACGGAGCTTGAGTTTAAGAGTATTTTCTTGGCCTTTGATTTTCTCACACCTTGCTGGATTTCTTGACTGACATTGTGTCATCTACATCTATAAATGCGAAATGGCACTGACTGACTGACTACTACCGAATGCGTTCAAATTTGGCAGGTATGTTCAGTTGGACGTTTCGACGCACTCTGAAAAAGGATTTTAAAAACTTCCTAAGGATACGCTCAATATTTGCATTTTTCTTCTTGAATAGAATCGTCATTGTCATATTATGTTATTTCCAGATCTCAGGAATATTGCTGCATGATTTTCCATATTACACAGAGCAGAGCATTTGAGTCCCATATGTTTCAGAAGCTGCAACTACCATTGTATCCCATTTTACTCTTGCATGATATTCTTATCAGGAGAGTTTGTGGAACTGCATCTATGGTAGTGCTGTTGTCATGAAAGGTGTGAGCCCATAATGGTCAAGTTTCCACCCATATTAATTTATATCAGCTCCCATACGCTTTTGAATCTGATAGTGGCATTTCGAAGCATGCAGACACTCTGCATTTTTTCCGAATACCAATTATCATACACTGATCTATAAGAAAGCTCCGTTTAAAGCAGACAATTGCTCCTCGGTTAATTCCATTGCTATTTCCTCTCCATCACTTGTTCGATTTTTTTCGTCCAACCATTGAATTAGGAACAAATGTAGGTGTTCTTGTAACACATCCGATGATAGAACACATCCGATGAACACATCGTCGACGAACAGCATCGTCGTGATGATGAAGTGGTTGATAATGTAATAAATTTTCGAAATTTATTGCAAACTATATCATAACTACAAAATTTCACAACTTTTTTGAGAAAATTGCTTGTTTTCGACTGATGATATCTCGGTCGCCAAGAATCGGAATTCTCTCACTTATATCTCAAATTGTAGATAATTTTATGGTCTTTAAAAGTTTTGTGAACATAATTTTTGTGCGATGGATGGTTTTTGAGTTATTCGGCTTAAACCAAAAAATGAGCAGATTTTTCGTTGTTTTTTCAAGTTGGCGGAGTAAGCACAAGGTATTTTTTGGCGATAAATTAGTTACAGACTACTCTTATGTATCCTAACAACATACTAAAAAATCAGAACTTCAATACATTTTGCAAGCAACAATGTATAAGGTGACTGGACTACAATAATATCAAATAGATATTATTCTCTTACATTGGTTCTGTGATTTTTTTTCTCATTTATTCCTCTTTTCCAATGAGTAACCTATATTCTTCCAGATCTTCCACGTTTCACCAATATTTAATCCCCCGATACGAGTTATTAGTGGATTGTTGAACTACTTGATAGATTCAATCACACTTCATCATTGGAATTGAAACTCACCAACTCATTAGCAACAAGCATAAGTTTGTGTTGATAACATTATAGAGCACTCAGACTTGAGCGAATATGTGACATATTCAGTTATTCACATCTCAGGCTTGTCAGGATAGTAAATAGATATATTCATTGGACTATGTGTATATAGATAGATGGGATCTTCCTGTTCCTGTTTTGGCTCTCGTTCCAAAATCATCGTCATGTGGTTATAGATCACTTCAATCTCCAAACAACAACGATATTACATTACTGAACAGTATCAAACCTTGCCGTCAACTCTGTGTAAGGAATGGCTCACATCTTAGCATACTCACATCTGTGTAATACATCGAACTTCCAATCAATACTTGGAATTTAGTTACTGAACGGTTGATAATGACTCATCATCGAAGTTTCAACATGACTACTGATGTGATAATTAACGAATCCATCTTGCTATATCGATTTAAGTCTCTTACAATCAATAGAATGTTCCATGAGATCTATGCAGGTAGAATTCTAATTTTCGTGTGTCTATGAGTAACTGTCTCTTCATAACTATTAATGAATAACTACAAATAACTTAATTCTCACTGTTCAGTTAGCTCAACATGTTATTATAAGTGATTATTCGAAAAAATAATGAAATATGATTGGGTGCGAATGTTGACTACTTTGTAGATGTTGAATGTTAATAACATTTGGTGAAACTTCTGGAACAATTTCTGTCAATTGGCTATGGGCTTTTTGAATGTGTTCATTAGTCCATGGAGCAATTACACTGTGATTCTATCACTAGAGAATCTAGAGAATAGAGTGGAATTTTCTTTTTTTCTAGTATCGAAATACTCTTCAATAACGATGTTCACTCTACAATTCCTTTTGAATTCAGATAAAAATATTGAATTTAATAATGGCTTATCAGCATGAGGAGAGCATGTAACGCTTAGGTGACATGACATCCGTTCATAAATTGTCCAATATCAAAACACATCAGCAATGGAATTGATTTGAGTCGTGGTTCTCAATGAGTTCAATCTATTATTTCTATAGGAACTGATCATTTCGAGCCTGAGTGAATTTTCCCATCAATTCAGTCAGCTAATATATTCGCGGTTTGTGGTTATGACTGATCAAGAATCTAATTATTTTGTGACAGTAAAACATCCAATCATTGCATTATTCTCATTCATTGATGGATTTGTTAATCAGCCAACCATGCACCCTCTCCGACTAACTAATTTTTTATGGTTTGCTTCGTGAAATATATTCAATCGAATTTGATATGATTGATCAGCTCATAGATGTGTCAAATTCAAGAGTGAAATCATATTGAATCAAGTAGGCTTCTGTACAGTGTGCACTCCTCTGTCATTGAATTCGTCCCTTTCCCTACAGCTCAATTACAGCAGGATGGAGAGTATTGCATCAACATTGAGCTTTTTTAGAACGAGATGAGTGTAGACTGTACAAACGAAAAAGCAGAATCTTCTCTCTTGATTGATTGATTCATACCTCATCTTGGAATATCATTCACCCCTTATTTCTGAATCCTTACTTTTTTATGCTCTTATAAAAGAAAGGAACCAGTAAATCTTTTCAATGACTTTCAACAAGTTTGAATAGTTCTGATCAGGTCGTGCCTATGAGACAAAATTGAAATTAACACACATAATTATAATAATAATACATCTGGAGAGTAGCCTACATCACCTATGTTAGATTTCTCTCTGATCCCACCTTCACATTACTTATTACTCCAATTCCAGTCTCAATTTGAGAAGTATAGTTTCGTAATGACTTCAGTCCGGTCGATATTGACCCAAAAATTACAAATTCCGCCTTAAATTGTATAAAGAATCTGCTCTTAATGATTTTTGAGCCAATATTGACTAAACTGCAGTCATTTTCCCATCTTGCCAGAATTTCTTCTTCGCTCAACCATACTATACTATTTATCTGGGTTGAATCTCTCTGGGATCTTTTCAATCTTCACATTAATTTCACAAATTCCAATCAGTTCATCTCTCCATTATCGCGTTATAAGAAGAATATTATATATTTATTTAATCGAAATATACAAGATGCGGGAAGAAAAAACAGGCTATAGCCCAAAGCTTATTTTATTTTATAGTCGGCGCAATCTAAGTTGACGAAAACCCCCTCCACCCGAGAAATAGCTACGTTGCCAGATTGTGTGAAATTGGAACATCTTCGAATTCGCGATAAAACCCCATATCTAGACGTAGAATTTTATCCTTGATATTTCAGTAGTATTAAAAAAGTTCCTGAGTAGAAGGATTCAAAGGAAATTTGATTTATTTGAAAAAAATTGAAAAATCGCGAAAATATTACTTTCTTTTGTATATCACTTCTCTCAAAATCATGGGTTGTAGTGAAAATAAAGTTTTTTCATATCAAAATGACAAGGAGAATTCGAGCTTTCTAATGGTTTTTGAATTTTCTATATCCGACCAATAGTTATGTTTCAATTAATGAATATGTTTGCCAATGTCGAGTCTACTCGAACAGAAAACATGAAATTTTCGATGATCTAGAAACTTTTTTGTTTGAGAAGATAAGTGGGTGGTGAAAGCGAGAAAGTTGTTCAAAAACAATTGAAATTATTTTTCCAAATGTCGAAAATAATCGGAAGATCGTAATTTGGCCTCTCAAGATTTTCAAAGTAAGGAGAGCGGTATATGCATGAATCATTGTATGTTAAAGATTGGAGTTATTGAAGCTAATCGACTTGGATATTTGAGCTGCGAACAGCTGGTTTATCATGAAAATGGTGAGTTTCACAAAACCGCGGATTTTTCCGAAGCTAGACTGTCACTTTTAACATTCAGTTGAATGTGTTTGCGTTAGGAGAAGTTTCAATTTCACGCAAAATGACAACGTAGCTATTTCTCGGGTGGAGGGGGCTTTCGTCAACTTAGATTGCGCCGACTACGCTGTGTGCAAGTGGGTGGAAAGGATATTTTTGGCGATTGAGGCGCTATTGGCGGATCATTTCGGCGAAAAATTTAGCGAATTAACATTGGAGGAGATAGGGCTAAACCTAAAATAATGTCCTGGAGAATTTGTTGTGTTCTGGATTGTAAAAATAAAACACGCAATGGAAATTTCAAGTTCTACACTTTTCCAGTTGTCATACATAAGTTTCATCAATAGAAAGAATGGTTCACTGCATTGAATAAATATTGATAGGTGAAGCTAACCTAATTGTTTTGTTTACGTGCAAAAGAATTTATCGATCAAGTAGGACCATGGAGTGCTTCATTCTAACCTGTACATGAGGTAATGTACATGAATAGTTTTTATGTTAGTTAATCTAATAAGCTGTTACTATCAACGCAAAAACTCTATTAATTATGTTCTAATAAGGAATATTCATATCATTCAATTTTTCAAATAAATGTGAGCTTGCGCAAATTTTTCATTTTCATGTAAGATAACTTATCAGCTGTTATCTCAAAGTTTTTGTCGACTCTCAAATACATCTGTTTGCGGTTGTCTGCTCTCAAATACTTGAAAACTAGGATTTTTCTAATATAATGAGGTATAATACTATCAATAACTAACATTCCTATCCTAAATATCATGTTCTAATTACTGAGAAATGCATGAAGCAGCAATTAATACCATTCTAATTATAAATGCGTTTTTCCCATTTAGCGCTATGCTTTGTATGCTGAAACGCGTAGAAAAGTACACACGATAATCCACCAGAGCGCAGCACGGTAGATGCTCATAGCAAATAGTCACATACTAAGTTGTCCAAATTTTCAGGTTATGTATAAAATTTTGTTTAAATTATGTATAAATTATCATTCTTAAAATCACATAATAGCTTCCATTATTGTTCCTACAATCTTTTGAAGGAATTTATCATAATTAACTCAATAAAAATAGTTAGGATGCACTTACCATGATTCAATCCATGATTAACAATCAATTGTTACGTATTGTGATTGAATTCGGATTGGCGATGTTTAGGCCAATTGATCACAGCAGCAAGTCCATGATGTCGAGAGCTGTATTATTGATCAATCATGTCTGTGAGAATACACATTAATTTATGATTTGAATGGCATGTTGATTTATGTTGGCGCATTTGGTAGAAGGCAGAGCGGAATTCAGCGATCGGAGGCCGTTCTCTCCTGCAGATATAAAATGGCTTTTATGACAAGGGTTATGGCCGGGAAGAGCATTGCTCATTTCCCAGGAGACTCCATCGCTGGCAGTTGCAGTCATGATTCCCATTCTCAGGTGCTCACGAAGTACCGTACTGTCTCAGCCTATTCTGCTAACCTTTTCCAACTCCCTGCCAATCGGTTCCCCATCAGGTTGCTAGTCGAGTGATGTGATGATGGGCACAGGTTAAACATTGGCGAATATAGTCTGTCCAAGTAAAGAAGACTCTCTGGCAAGATGAGAAAATGACTCAAGCTCGGTCAATATTGATCAAAAAATTATTGATTTGGTCTAAATCGTAGAAAAGATTCTGATGTACAATTTGAGACCAAAAAATATTTTTGAACCAATATTGACTGAGCTGGAGTGATTATCTGATCTTGCCAGAGGGTCTTCTTTGCTTGGACAGACTATACGAGGTTAATTATTGACGCTAATTGACTGGTGAGTTCTACACGTATCAAGTAATGTAGTATAGTATTGCTTCCGAGGTATTGATCATGTTCGTGCGTAACATTGGTTCCAGTTACGGTACACACGAGTGAGCCGTGGATGAAAGTTGAAACTAGAGTTGTGATAGAGCACTAGAGTATGTACTCGGAGAGTGATCTTAATCAAATTCAACAATCATCAAGTAACAAGATTATTATCAGGATAGTGAGTTCATTGATCATATTTCGAACATTTTCAAGCACTTAATATTTTATCAGATTCTCAACTTGTGTTTCATTTTTTGTATCAATTTCAGTTTATTCTCTCAATCTATATCTATAAAAGCGAAATGGCACTGACTGACTGACTAACTGATTCATTCATTCATCACCAGAACTAAAAATCCACTGAACCGAATGCGTAAAAATTTGGCTGGCATGTGCAGTTGGACGTTTAGACGCGCGCTAAGAACGGGTTTTAGAAAATTTTCAAGGATAAGACAAATATTTAAGTTCTTCCATAGTTTTTCGGCGTTTCCTCAATTTTTCGAGAACTGAACGGTAGAAAATGTTGATATTTGGTAGGCAGGTTCAGATAACGTCTAAAAATGTTGTGTTAAAATATTTCTGATTTCCGTTCAAGATTACGCCAGTTATCAGTTTTTTTAGATTGTATATGTATTGCGGGTTGCATATCTTCCGCCTTGGTACAACTAATCCTTACTGTCAATTTATTGATTCAGGGAGACTATAGATGAACTAATTTGGAAGATATTGAATCAAGTTTCAAACTATGTCCGATATACTTCCCGAGGTTACGCTCAATATTAGAGTTTACTATTTTTCGGAATTTTCGAAGTTTATCTTGGATTTTTTGAGAATAAATTGGTAGAGAATGTTGAAATTTGGTAAACTGGTCCAGATTAGATCTAGAAATGCTGTGTTCAATGAATTTTGAATCCCTTCTGAACGGAGTTTGCAGGCGAGCGAATCAAGCCTGTTTGTCTCAGCTTACACTGCTGATACTGTCGGGGGTCCAGGGGGCTGGCTAGTCCTGGCTAGGCGGAGAAGGCGAGCGAAGCGAGCCTGCCGGCTAGTCTGCTATATATGTGTTTCATCTCGAAATGTGGAGAAATGAAATAATGTAGGGTACCGGCACACATCAGTTATGTGTGATTCGAATGGTTGGCACAGTAATAAATTAATAACATGTTATCCATTTTCTTTCTTGATCATCGAGTTTGTAATAATAGATTGTACAATAGTCTGTATTTTTAACCAATAAGTTTAATTGTTTCTGTAAAATGAATAAATAAATAAATTTCACAGTTTATCAATCAGTTAATCACTTCTATGATTACATAACATATGTAACTTGATCATTCTATCTGATTGGATATTCATTTTGGCCGTTTTGTGGGTTTTTGCAGCGTGGACGCGCGTGAACGCGACTTCAAACACGCCGAGCGCTGGTCTGACGAGCACGTGTTCAGCAACCGCGCCTACTTCATGCCCGAGCGGCAGCCGGCCGAGCTGGGCGTCGATCACATCAGAGAGACCGACGCCGGTGTCTATCGGTGTCGCGTCGACTTCAAAATTGCGCAAACCAGGAACTCCAAGGTCAACCTTACAGTCATAGGTGAGTAATTCTCTATATCTCTTATATAATGAGTTATTCTCTCACACCTATCTCTACAATAACACCTGAACTCATTAAACCTTCATTCACTTGTTGAATAATCGAAGTGATGAAATCAAACTAGTCTGAACCTATTCTTTCTCTCAGGGATTTCCGGCTTAATGTATCATTCGAAGGAAGAAAGTGGCGCAGTAGTTTGAGGTCAAATTTTTGAAGGCAACTGGGATCGATCCCAGGAACAAAGAATCCGAAGAAAAAGAATAATCAAGCTCATCACATAGACACTTCATCCCTTCCGGTTACCACTACTAATGCTACTCCTGTAATATTAGATGTATTGAATCTGGAAATATCACCAGCTGGTTGCCAGTTTCATATTCACTCCCACCAGCGCCCTGCACACGTGGACCGCAGCGCCGGCAAGCCGAACACGCGCAGCCACCCACAGCCCCTGTCATTGAGTCAAACAACAACTGCTGCGGCCGGCCACAGATACCTAACCGGCCGACACCACAATCCCCGCGTATAAGGCGCTATACAGTCCGTCCAAGACGACGGCAGACAGATCCTGGCGAGACAGGAAAACTACTCCAGCACGGCCAATACCGGCCTAAAAGCCATGAATTCTCAAACAGAACCCACAGCCCCGAACCAACAACGACCGAGCCGAATCAGTGTAAAATTTAGAGGGCAATGAATGAAGGATATTCGCTAGAAGATAGGTCATGAGAATAGAACGACTAGAAAGAATTTATATTCCAATAAAATCATAGATTGACCAGACACTAATATTAAACGATACTATGTCAATCCTCTTGATAGAACGATGAAATATCTTTGTCGATGCAGCTTTCTGTTGAAAGTTGAAATATGATAATAAGTGATACAGGAAAAAAAGAACTCTTGATCCCTCTTTCGTTGTGGGTACGATCGTGCAAGTAATTACAGTTTCATTTCAGAGTGCAGAATGTTAAAAAAAAACATTCAGAGTAGCTGTTCTCTGTGTTTTGTAGAATGCTATCCTGCATTATAAGAAACTGATTTAGGAGCCACTAGGCTACAAGCTCCGATAATAGCAAATATGAGGGCAAGCCTTCCCTGTTATTCGTTTTGCAAAAGAAACGAAACCTCCCTCTCTCATCCTTTTTCTCGCTTTGTATAGTCTCGAGCTCTCTGATGTGCCCCTTCCTCCAGCTGTCCGCAATATCCAGTATTTCTTTTTCTAGAGTAACAGCTGGTAGCTAAATCCCCCTCTCCTCTCCACTCTCCACAATTCAGTACCATCAGGACCCAACGTTCCATTCGCCAAAAAATCAAAACACCTCGCACCAAGCTAGTAGGAAATTAAACTGTGTTTGCCGCGTACTCTATCGGACAATAAATATTATTTACGATGTCCGAAAACTCGTTAGGATTCTTTGTTTTCGAATCTGTAAATACATATTTTATCTGTAATTTTCATACGTGGACCCCCTAACCCCTGATGAACAATAGGTATCGAATCTGCCGTGTATACTGTGTACGGAGTCGGGGTTGTCTCATCTGTGGACTAATTGAGGACTTTAACAGTTCCCAAATACGCGATGATGATATTGAATTCGAGTTGTGACCAATTAGGTATACGTTAAAATTATGATGAATTACAGTATATATCTACTGAAATATCAGAATTCAAATTTCATAAAATTTTATAATTTAAACTTATTTGAAGCTGCTTATCCGAGCCTCAGAATTTCAACCACACGAGTTATCATCCAAATTATTGTCTAATTCTGTTTTGAGCGTTTATCGGATTGATTTACTGTGAATAGGATAGCTCCAAATGCTGTAAATCTCATGGAACATTGGCGTTAATGAGCTATGTAAGAAATATAATAGCTCATACACAGAATTGAACTGATTTGAACAGTATGTTGAGTGCACTATTCATAATGTTCTGTGTAGGTACTACTAAATTCGGGGATTCAAAATTACATTGCTGTTGGTTCTAATTATTATCAAGAGTGTCAGTTTATTCATAGAACATTTTGCCGTACATATCGGAAACGATACATAATAATCAAGCATACAGCCGTCATAAAGACTACTGGCGCTCTCTGGAATTACAGTCTGAATTTGAATTACATGCTCGTTTGTACTGTCAAATATATTATTGGCGTCAATAATGAACTGATTACAAGCAGCGCGGTTTGCGGCAGCAGGCAAAAGCAGAGAGGAGAGTGTGTTGATAGCGTAATGATCAATTTATTCTTTGGTGCTCTGCGGGCATTTGGCAACGAGTCAGAAACATTGTACCATGCCATTCATCATTCTAGCTTATTGCTTGCTTGCTGTACTGTTCCAGCCTCGATATTTTTCGGCTTTCTCTCTAACTCTACGCTTCCTCAAAGAAATAATGATAAGAGTCTCGCCCCAACCCCTAACACTGAATCATTGATACTGAATTCAATCTTCTCGGGTCTATTTTCAAATTGAAAGATATCTCAGCCATTTGCTCTGTGAACAATATTTCCTTGGCCCTTTCAATTTAGTTCCACTTTTCGTTATTTGAGCTCGCTCCAGCTCGTTATTTGTACTTCTTCGAGACGTTCAATATAATGAGGGAGTACCATCAACTGCACCATTGAAGGAGGTGATCTGATACTTTGAATTCGCTATTCGTTGGACACCTACTCAATGAAGGGAAACCTATAGATGTCGTAGATATCTACCTTGCTACCTATACCATAAGATCTTATTACTAATTTCGAGATGGTCGAGAATCTATGAATTTTATAAATCCTCACAATACTTTGTCTAAAGTAAGTATTCTTACCTTATTCTCAACGCAGATCAAGTCGGCCGGCCTTATAACAATATCCTCTCAAGGATATATACAATCAGACAAGTTTTATTCTTTCGTGATCGTTAATATAGCCTAAAATATAACTTCAATTTCAATCCTTCTTATTAATTTGATCTTTTCCCATACGTTTTGAGCCTTTATTGCGGAAACAGCTTCCAGGTAATTTCTAATCGTAGGCCTATGAATGTCATCAAGCAGGCATTGGATCAAGTATTTCCAGTTTCTCAGAGCTGAATCATAAATATTCAAAAAGGATTGTTCTTGATGTATACTGCAACTAACTAGTTTAGTTTTCCAGTACCAGACCCTACGCACTCAGCATTTTTACTAGCTGATTGTTTGGTTCATATTGTAACTGATTGATCATACTATTTTTCAAGGTTTATATCATGTTAACGAGACTTGTTATCATCCACCCTTCAAGTTGAGTATTTATGTGCGTCGGAATTGAGTCAAGTGGTTATATGATAGGTAGTCTTCTAAATTAGAAGAGTCCAAACCGCACCATTATTCGAGCGCGTCACGCAAGCGAGCAATACGCTGTAAAATACCTGCTCAAAGATTGAGCGTCTTGACAACTCGACTCCATTGTTAGATGGTTGTTATTCGCTGCTCTATAATTATCAATGAGTGGTTGGCTGTCTGAAGACACAAACCAGGGTAGACGTTACTGTAACGCCTTCCGAGAAAGTTGCAGCTAAAGCTCACTAATGACTGTCTTTTCATAAGATAACTTTGTTGGTCGGAAGTTTGTAATGCAGCTTCTGACTTCATCCATTAAGCTCGGTCTAAGACGCGACTATTACATAACACATTTTCACTTCAAGATGCCTTCACTAAAATATTGCTTTTCAAACCGAGCGTCTCCACTCCTTTAGCTTACTCGCAACAAGTCGTTATTCGACATGGATACCTCAATTCAATTCATTCACTTGGGAATTTGCTCCAGTTTCTAACTGTATGGAACTCGATTTGATTCAATACTTCATGAAAATACTTCGTAATACAAGTATCTTCAAAAGAAATTAAATTACCTTGTATACAAATAATTATTCTAGCTTTTCAATCAATTCAAGAATTTTATGGGCATAATCAACCCAAGCATTATGGGTATTAGTAAGAAACCCTAGTTTTAAAAATTGAATTTAATTCTTACCTTGTATTGAAATAATTATCCCAGCTTTTTAAGTAGTTAAAGAGTTTTATTGGCATAATTCACCTAAGCATTATGGGCATGATTAAATAACCCAAATTTGTAGTTTCTGGTATGAACTACATCCGTTAAATTAACGCTGATTCATAAAACATTTAGGACTATAGGCTATACTGGAAAAACGGTTACTTTGAGTATTGACAATAGTTTCAACCTGTTGGTCATCACTATCAGTGTTCAATTGATAATTAATTAGAATACTTTTAGTGGAAATAGAATACTAATAGCATACTGACATAAAAAAAGAACAATTCATGCTTTCAGGGAATCTATGAGTTGATTAATAAGAAAAAATTGGTACTGTAATATAGATATCATGACAGTAATAAGAAAAGTCGATACTCTATTATCAAGACAATAGGCTGTACCAAACAGTATTAGTGGGAGTATCAGTCAATTCAATTTTGGTAGTCTATCATGAACCTGATACTCTATCATTGATAACTAATGGTGATTGATTACGTTGTCTTGACACCCAATAATTGGATAAGCAAATATAATCCCTGTATGATAATGGATAAGTTAATATCATCAGCCTAATAGTCCCCAAATCATCCACCACTATTCCAGTCTATATAAGTAGGTGGCAAATGATAATTATAATTTATTTCTGAGAAAAATTGATAAATTCCATCAGCTTGGATACAAATGAGGATAATTCTATGGGATAAAATGAATTATTAATTGGAATTGAATGTTTCAATAGAATTGAATTCAAAACAATAGAATTATTTATTATCTATGACAAACTATGCGATTGTCATTCCAAATAATAGTAGACCGTGGCGAAAGTGAATGTTCACTATAGGCTCGATGTAATTCATCGAGCTATTTGAAGTTTCTTTGAATACTCCAACTATAGGCTACAAAAAGTATTATTTCGACTGGTTCTGATGACAGATGATATGATTTTGATCGAAGTAGACTGAATTTTTTTTTTTGAGGGTGATGCCCACATGGGCTCTTGGGCCTGTGCGTGGGTAATGGGAAGGATGATTATGAGAGATGAATGGACCTACTGCTTTAGGTGGGTTCCGAACCACCGGGAAGCGATTTTTGAGGCTCATGAATTGAATTCAGAGGAACCGGTCACCGTTACAACAGTGTTGGTAGAGGCACGTCGCTTATCTAATCTCACCGATTAGACGCTCTCTACCACTCGGACAAATCGCTTCCTAAATTATCCAAATAGTCTCCATTCCACGTTACAACCATGGTAATTAGAATAGAGAGGTATTCTATTCTAATAACCTTGGTTACAACCACATCATCCTACATCCATAATAGGCTTCAAACACTGAACTTAGATTACTCACATAATTATACAATCAAGCTGCATATATAACGTAAGATCACTGTAATCGTTTCCAACAATATTTTTATCACGTGATTATTGTTGATTGAATAAGTGACTAGCTAACATAATAGTTTTCCTCAACTGATCGAAACCAGTAATTATGAGAATAATAAGATTTTAATCCATATTTTGACCAGAAGTGCTGTTTCAGACAATCTAATGAGGATTATCGCATTTTTAATTCGAGCTCAATAGTAAGGACGATTGGTTCAAAATTTGAAGCAGATTCGCTTTAGCAGCAAAATGCATTTATCTCAATTGCGCTCCCACGCACATGACCGCGCGTTTTTCGCATTGTAATAACAGCTTTCTTCGGCTCACCTCTCTTGTTGTTTAGCAGTGATTTACTAATACTTGTCCTGCTTCTCAGCTATACTGTATTTGTTCGCGTTGATGAACACCTAGAGCAGCAGGGGTGCGTTTGTTGTTCTCTGGCCAGTATTGTCCAAATTCTCTACCAGAGACCAGCACCGCCAGTCGAAAGATTTATTCGCAGTCCGCTTTAGCAAATACTGTAGCCTACGTGTTCAGGCCGGATAACACTGCTGTCAGATTGCTCGGCAACAAATTATAACCTGCAACATGTATTCCACTCTAATAGCGTCGGCTAATCCACGTACCATTCCGTCTGAAATATTTATGCCTCCTCATCCTCCTCCTTCTACACCTCCTACTCCTTCCTCCCCTTCTTACCTCTTCTTTAACAGTATCACACCCTGTTCAGCTTCCCGCCTTCCCCTTCCATTATCATGTTCGTAGGCTTACGTCGTCACCGCGCCTTCTGATTCTGCTCCCATCCAACCCTCTCCCCGCCAACCAACACCAGCATGTCAGCTGTGTGCCACCTTATTAAAGTTTGAACCCAGCCTCGTCTTCCTTTGCTAGCTTTGCATTCTTGGCATTAGCTCTCTTCATGCATTGTAATACTTGACGCCTCACTTGAAAATACCTTCAATCGTCTTTCTGTCTCCTTCCTAGAGATGAATTTTTTATACCGCATTGTTGTCATGCCATGCTCGTATTAGCAGATAATATAGTTGTTTTACTTTGATAGTTCAACTTTTGTGTGGGACGATGTTACTATACTGGTGGAAAATATTGGAATAGAAATAAGATTCCTCTATCACTTCTATTTTGAGCTACAAAGATAATCATAATTATAGGAGGATTTGCAATGAGAGTATGATATATAGTATATTATTGGAAACAGATTGATGTGCTGTATGAATTTCCACAACACAAGTAAAACCACATAAACAATATTACAATATATAATTACATATATATATATATATATATATATATATATATATATATATATATATATATATATATATATTACAATATATTAATAAACATATGAATGATATTATATGTTTTGTGATTTAGAACTGATCTTTCTAACTTTCACTCCTATATTCAAGTGTGAGCCTATTCAGGCTCCAACGAGTAAAAATCATAAAGCTCTTTTGGACCAGGTATGGTTTCTACCATTCCAGCAACACTATATAATCTACATACGCCTAAATTTTCCTCAAGTTTAAAAACATCCAGTTTAAGAATAAGAACATGATTCAGAATAAAACTGCATAGTGTTGAAATAGCAACTCTCTACAATAACAAGCAATACCATACTCTAAATGAAAACAATATTTTTAAAAATGTTAGAATTAGTGACTGATAAAAATAACATTAAAAATTGAAAACAAACATGAAAAATTATTGTTGTTTCTAAATTTTTTTCTTGGGAAAAAAGGCATGGGAGCACCGCTCCCACGCGTTCCCCCTGAAATCAAGCCCTGGTTAGTATTACGATATAATTATAACTACAAACCGGGAAAAGAGAGCTATAGGCCTATTAGCTCTTTGGGGCCTGAGCTCATGGGCCCTTGGCGACTGCCAGGTTACCACTCAGGACGGAGTGACTGAGCCTGAATAAATAGGAATATAATATTCTTTCACATGTTCAATCAATGAAGTTTTGAAATGTATTCCAGTTTTTGAGAAATATGTCTTCAAAATTAATGGTTGAATAGTTCAAGAAATCAAGTCCAATTCAATTCTAATTTTTAAAAAATGATAATTTTCATGGGCTGATTATTATGATCCTGTATGATGATTAAAACATTTTTTAACCCAATTTTTCCGGGCCCCTGCCAGCAATTTATGGGCCCGGGCCCCGGGCAAATGACCCGAGAAAACCCGTCTGTCTACAGACCTGACCTTCTTGTACTAATCTTGCTAAGAGTGATAATATTTGAATGAGAAATGGGAGGAGTAAAACAGAAAATCACACCAGGAATGGAGAAAGACGGATGAGAAACATTTATTATGGAGGACAATATGAAAACAAAAGCATAGGAAATAGGAGAAAAGTAATCAGTTAGTCATAGAAGAAAGAGGAAAAGAAAATGAATTGGAGGATGGGAGAGCAATTTCTAGAATCGGGATTACGTGAACTGTGATTTCTAATCCATATCAGGTATGAAATGGCGCTAAATAAGTGGAAATGCGTTAAAGCATGAAAGTTGAGTTTATTTACAAATCAAATCATTCATTCAGATGCTCTACTCACCAAGTAGAGGCGATGGAAGTAAAAATCGAATGAAAGAGTGATGATGAGAATGAGAGAGTAGAAAGATTGAGAAGATTAAGAAGGAATAGATTGATTGGGAGGGAGACGAAATGAACAAAAAAATGAGTAGAAGAAGTAGAAAATAGATGAGGAATGGGAAATGAGGTGGTTCCGAATAAGATGAAGTAGAAATTCTGTTATACGAGGAAGAAAGAATCAAGAAATATGAGAATGAGAAAAGGAAAATACGGGGAAAGAAAGTATATTGAAGTATTGTTGAGAGTATTTGAATGTATAGGCTACTGTGTCTGAGGAACTACCAGAGAGATATCACACAAGAGGCCAGAAATCTTTAAGGAACTACAGTATACTTGTTAAAAAGGAGAAAGAAATCAGAGACGAGTGAGAGCGATTCAATTGAGTGAAGTGAGCTGAAGGAAGGTTTCGTCATGAGAGACCGTTTCAATTTGCAAGCCCAAAATTCTTTTATTACTCGAGGGAGAGACGGAATGCGAAAAGACTAAATAGCGTACAGCGAAATTAATTTGCGATCCACTTTCTCAGGTGACTCTTTGCTCGCACAATAAACTAGCAGCCGAGTAATTTTGTCCAATCCAAAGCAACGTCGACTGTTCTGTAGTCGGTCGCAGGTGTGAGCTGGAAGCTGAAGTTTACTGCAAAGCACACAAACACACTCTGCCAACAGATTTTTGTTGTGGCCAAGATTGTGATTTGTACACGAATCTTGTAGATTGAACAGTTGTGTAGACTTGAAAAAAGAACTATTTCCAAAACAAAAAATAGAATTTGTGTCTCATTCAAATATTCTAATATTCATGCTTCAATTCAATATTGTAATGTGTTCCACATTAAATGATTGCGTTGATTGAATTGAATTATTTATAGTTGAGTAATTAGAGTTGAATATTACCATGATTGATCTATTGCATTTGAAATATTTCCGAGATGTTTATAATTTGAAATTATATTCGAATCTCATAACGAATTCATATTAATAATTTTCTTCCGGGTTCTTCCAATATATTGATTTCCAATTAATCCAACAATATTCAATTATTGGAATAATTCATTACTTTGCAGTTCCAGTCTCTAAGGACACATGATCACTGCAGTGTGTTGGAGGTAACTGAGGTTACATTATTCATTCAATGATAGTCGAACTCCTAATTCTGTACTTAACATGATACGTTTCGACACAAAAAAATATTACTGTAAACTAATTTTCCAAACTTTCTTATTGAATAACAATGGATGAATGGAGATTTTGATTACTTGGAATGGAAGAGAAATAATCACACAATGAATGGGGAAATGTTGAACAATGGTTTAAACTCGAATTCATGTTACTTTATTGACTCACCTTACGATTAGATGATAGCAAATTCATCGCATTGTGGTAGACTAGGCTCATCTATCAATCACTAGGCTTAACCATTCACAGTCAAACGAAATACTGCCAATTCTGGACAAGAATATGAGTTTGAACACAAAAAATTGCATAAAATATTGTTCTGGATTTTTCATTCGCTGGAAGGTAAATTCAAACCCATTTAGAATCATTAAGATCCAATATGTCAACGCATTCATTGTAATTGTATCTTATAAGCAGTTTAGACCAATCATCATATCAACTTGCATTCTATTACATCCCACTAACATCAATCAATATACTGATTCTTTGTACATATTGATTGGTTTATAATTTCAAGCATAATATAGATACTATCACAAACTAAATATCGTGTATAACTTGATGCGATGCTCTTGTCATAGAAGGAAAACTTTCCTTCTTGCCACTTATTCCAGGTTATAATTATGTGGAGCTACATCACTTTCTAATGCTCTTGACGCTTACTAGAACTTTTCTCTTTATCCTACTTTCGGAGCAGCCATGGAATGTTATATCGCTTCTTCTTGGAAATCTTCAACTTGCCTTTGACCTTACTTCATATTCTCAGGGAAATCTTCATCGTTCTCTCTGTATTCCTTCTCATTTCTTCTGGAAGTTTCGTTACTTCGCATGTCACATACTCAAGTTTCTCTTCTTTGCAAACTGCCAAAATAATCCACAAAAGTAATTCTTAGAACATCAACCAAAACTTCATGAATATCGTTTCGAAGAATTGTGTCAAATATTTTCCTCGTTCAAATTCTCCTCCATATCTACAATCAATAAGCCTGATACCACTGGCGGCTCGTGCCCAATAAACAGGTGAAGTGCTCGTGCACTGTACAGCACATCACCTGTTATGTGGGCACGAGCCGCCAGTGCCTAATACATTTTCGTGATTCCCAATAATTTCAACAGCGAAATTAACTCACTTGATCGAAAATGAAGGAATATCAGTCGTGATAATATCACTTATCTTCAATATTATGTAGAATTACCACCAGTACGAAGTTTCCAAAATACTTCCTTCTTCACAGAAACTCTCCAAATATTCTATTTCATGTATATTTTTGATTCTCGGATCAAGTATAGGCCTAATTATAATATATTCATGATATTTCGATTCTCGAATTAAGTATAGGCCTAATTATACTGTTTATCCATGATAAATCCATGATAGATTTCGCATGTGCGTTCCCATTTATCCGACTTGCAACATGGTTTTTTTCCATCTCGTTCCATCACAACTAATCTCGTTAATTTTGTTGATTATGCCTCAATTGCCTTGGATGAAAGGACCACAGGTGGATGTTATATTTACTGATTTTAGTAAGGCATTCGACAAAGTTAATCACCAAGTCATGCTTTCAAAATTAAACTACTATGGCTTCTCTGACAAATTAATTAAATTTTTCTCATCTTATTTGCATGGTAGGCGTCAGTATGTGTCATTCCAGGGTTTTGGTTCTAATGAGTTCACAGCGGGCTCTGGCATACCTCAGGGTAGTAATCTGGGACCTCTACTCTTCAATTTATACATTAATGATATTACCTTATCAATTAAATCACGATCATTGATGTATGCGGATGATCTGAAGATTTTTAAGATAGTGAGAGATGAATCTGATTGTAACCTTATTCAACAAGACTTACACTCTTTGGAGGAGTGGTGTGTGACCAATAAGCTCGAGTTAAATATTAAAAAATGTTGTGTTATGACAATTCATCGAAATCTTACCCCCTTTTATTTTTCTTACAAATTGCAAAACAGTATTTTGAATCGGGTTAATGAATTCGTTGATCTGGGTGTTTTAATTAGTAATGATTTGTCTTTTACCAGTCATATAATAAAAATTGTAAATAAATCTTTTAGCTTATTAGGTTTCATTTCTAGAATAGGTAAAGTGTTTAAAAATATAAATTCATTGGTATCATTGTACAATTCTTTAATTCGTTCAAGACTTGAATTTGCAAGTGTTGTGTGGTCAACAGCACAGGATGTGTGGATTGAAATGTTAGAAAGAGTACAGAAGAAATTCTTGCGTATTTTATACTATAAAACTCAAAGAAATTTGCAACCCTTCTGGTTGATAAGATATTCTGAACTTCTATATTTGTTCAAGTTTGAAAAATTAGAAAAGCGTAGGAAGATTATCAAACTTTGTTTTTTACATGGAATTCTTTCTGGACGTATTGATGATCCAGAGATACTCTCAAAAATATGTTGGTATGTGCCCGCGTATGGGGGTCGCGCTAGCAGGCTGCTCTATCCTGGAATGGCACGTACCGCTTATCATGCGGCTTCTCCTCTAATATCCTCTGCTGCCCTCTTAAATTCCGTGTCAGGTGGTGTTGATGTTGCCATGTCACCTTCATGTTTTAGACAGGCTTGTTCTCGAGAAATTGCTAATGAACGCTAGTTTTGTACCATTGTTTTTTGTACCAATTTTTAATGACCAATGATTTGTACTGTTATAAATTCATTATGTTTCTTTATGGAACGACGATATGACTTGTCTCTGATTTTTGTGATGGATGTTCTACAACGATTTTCCCCATTTGTACGGACCTAAATTTATCATGTAAAACATATCATTTATCATTATAAAACTTTCTGAGTTATTTCTGATATAAGTCGAACATGTGTTTATTCTGATTTTGTCGCTTTTTTAATTTATTTATTTATATTGAATTAGCGTATTTCAACACGCTCTCCCTTGCAGTAAATTCTAAGAAGAGTACACTGATAAATTTTAGTTTGAGACACAATACTGTTGAGCCGTTTTTATATCTTGGTGACGAATGTGTAAGCAATACAAATTCTGTTAGATTGCTTGGGCTGCACTTTGACTCTAAGTTTATGTGGGATGAACATGTTGATGAACTAGTTAATAGGCTTAGTAAAGATATCTTTGTTATTAGAAATATTGTGAAATTAGTGCCATTAACTGTATCTAAAATGGTATATTTTGCCTTATTCTACTCTCATGTCGTTTATGGTATAGAGTTGTGGGGAAGCACCGCTGATCTTCATTTTCAAAGAATTTTCAAATTGCAAAAGAGAGCTATTCGTTATCTGGCTGGCCTTAAGTATAATGAGTCTTGTAGAGAGGCATTTGTTTCTTTAAATATTCTTACCTTGCCCTCGATTTACATATACAAATTGTTACTTTTTATTCACAAAAATATTTCGAAGCAGGTCACATATGCTGAAATACATAATCATAATACAAGAAGTAGAAACAATTTAAGTTTGAGACAGCATAGGTTGCAACTATATGAAAAAAATCCATCTTACATTGGTGCTAAGTTGTACAATAAACTATCTGCCGAGCTGAGGTCCAAGTCTATGAGCGAATTTAAGAAGAGTTTGTACAAATTTCTTGCTGCAAAGGCTTACTATAGTGTGAACGATTTTTGTAATACGTACCGGTAATAGATTTAGGCTCCTTTATTTGTAGTAATTATTATTTCTGTACTTTATATTTTAGTGATGTGATACTACTTAAAATAATTCACGTTCAAATTCATTGTGATGACGATGTTCAACTGTTTATTGTTTTTTGTATGATGAGCTATGTTGAATAAATTTTTATCTTATCTTATCTTATCTTATCTTATCTTATCTTATTGTTTTTACACTTTTCTCCTCTAAATTGAGTTGTATGAATGAATCTTAGGCTCCTTCCAAGTTATGATTCTAATGCGAGTTGTTTTTCTTGTATACAATTTTGATTGTTAGTTGTGGTGTTATTATTTAGTTTGACAAGCCCTTTAATTGGATCTGTTGGGATCTGTTGGGCTTGTTTTTACAGGGAATAATATTTACTTATATTCCATATTATGTACATTATGGTGGTTTTTTTTATTATTACTTGTTTAGAATTTTTTTTTTCTTTATTGTAAATGGCAAACTACCAATTGTATAATTTTGTTGTATTTTTTTTTCCTGTAATAAAGTTATTATTATTATTATTATTATAAATAACTATGCAGAGTAATGTACTCTATAGCTATTCTCTAGAAGAATAGGTCTCCGCTATTCCGTATCACACTGTTTACGTATTCATCTTGAAATTTCGACAAGAATATCTCGTCACTTGGAATAATACTGTAATGGCTGGGTCGAGATATAACCAATTTTTAATTCTTAACTGAAATTTTCTGTAATTATCTGAATCGTGGTTGGTTGGGAGCTTATTGGTGGATTCGTTCATCCAAATGCCAGATATGCCTTTTATTTTGAACACCTATTTTAGCAACTAGTCACTATGAGCAAGGAATTTTAATAAAAATGATAGTTTGTGATCATTGAAACTTTGCAGATTTATTGTGATATCTTTCCATTTTAAATAAAATTATCTACTATCAAGTCATCTAACAAATCAGAATTTTGGAAAAAACAAAGTTATTTAATACGTAATTTCTTTAAAATTTCAATTTTCAATTTAATATTCCAATTTCCGAAAAAAACTGCTAACTTGCTACTTTAATTATTAAGGCCTCGGTCAAAGTACTACTAATTAAATTCAAATTTGAGCTAGAAAACTACAACAAAAGTTTGGCACTCACCATAATCATTTTAAACCACACAAGATACACCAACACTTTCATACTGAAACTGAAACTTTACATATGCCTACTCTTGAACTGAAACTAATACGGAAATAACTACGATTTGCCCCTCTGGATGAAAAACCCCATCCAGAGAGCCGAGGCCTGTTCATAACTACATTTTTGATGTTTCCGCGGCTGTGTCTCAAATCGAACTCTGCTTTTCCACTCAAAATTTGCCCCCCCTCCAACGACACCCGGCCGCCTGCACGAGCGCGGAGCCTATCTTAAGTGGAACAGCCAAAAGTTCAATGTTCGTACAATTTCCAAATACAGTAGCTTTTTCGACATGAAATTGAAACTGATACTTGGAAAATGCACGAAAATTGCACGAATTCTGACACCTAAGCAGAAAGTTAGCAATCTCTTTAAACTAATCAACATTAACAATGCAATATATTCTTCTTTTGAAAATCAAAGTTCATGTCAAAATTCTGTTTAACTCTAATTAAGTTCAATAACCTGAAAAAGAATATTATTAACTACACACACATAAAATTAAAACTTCAATAATACAACAACTCAATTTTCACCATATTACATTACCCCCTTCCCTAAACAAGACAATATCACTCAAATTTTTCCCATTCACACTTGATTCACTTTCACACTAGACACTTGACACTCATCTTCTGGACAACATCATCATCTGCGCCTGGAACTGGAACCTGGAACATCCCCTGGATGTGGATGGGGTGGTGGAGGAGGTGCACCCATGCACCGGATTGTAGTACCTCCCAGCTCGACGTAGGTGACCTCAGCTCGAACGCCCGTCCGATCTGACTGTTAACAACCGGTCAGCTGTTGGTGGAAACGCTGCCTCAGCGTTATCCGGACGGTCTGACTCTGCCCCAAGTCGTCCCCCCAGGAGCAGTGAACTACTGCACCAATGATGTCGTCATTTCTCATCACATTTATCACAACCAATTTCTCAAAATAGGGATGTGCCAATCCCAAAAAAACTATCAACTCTAGCTCAAAATATAATTGACCGAGACCTTATAAAATCAACATCATTGATTATTGACTCATTAACCTTAAAACAACAATTTCAGAATAAGCTACTTCATAAAACATTTAAATTATTCCCTACATCGATATCAATAGCAATATTTAAAAAATCGTTATCTCCTATCAAATTTCAAATAATTATCTCATATAAATTCGGCTCATTAAAATGAAATAAAAAATTATTCTATCTCTTTTCAGTCTAGGGAATCATAACTGCAAAACAATAGCTGCTAGCTTGCATATTTGACGACATCCAACTCACAGTCCACCTCATATTTACTGAATTAATTTGTATTATGCTTTCACTTATATTCCGTTTACTTGTACAACTGTTTATTTATTCTATCTTCTTTTTATTCCTCCTTCTCTCATTCTCTCCAAACATGATAATCACCAAACCTTATTTCAATTGTTGTCATTGTATAGTCCAAGGAGTATTTTATTCTATTTCTAATTGTCACCTAATCTCGCTCTCTCTGTCACACACACACACACACACACACACACACACACACACTTGTTGATTACTACACAATTTTCCATTTACTCTCTCATCAGATTACCCATCTCTCACCTTTTCTCCGGTCAGTAAACTGTTTGCAAGCCTTGGCCGCTAAATACGAGTATACTTGTCCATAAAAAAAAATAATTCCTCTCTCTTATTGTAGGGTCATTCTGCTACTGCCCTCTTAAGGGCCAAAAGTAGTCAAGAATGCCTATATTCAAGATTTCCCAAAACCATGGATACCCGACCCATGTTTATAACACCAGTTCACCTAACTGTGTTATCTCTCTCTCCCCCTCCTGAATTTCCCGAATTCAGTACACCCTTGGAATTCCCGATTCCAATACTTCTCAACCCTGTTGAGTACGGTACTTGAAAAAAAAATATTCATCTCAAACTTCATTTCGATTCTTAACAATTTCTGCCCAGAAAGATCCGAAATTACTCTAGTACGACCTACTCGGTCCAGCCATACCGGTGAGTATTCAGTTCAAACGGGCGGAAATTCTCCCTCTCATCATAATCTGTGTTCCTTCTTATCAATTCTACTTATCGATTTTTCATCCAACACAACTACATTTTCTTCATTTCATCAACTTTATACCTCCTTGGACTCCCTCACAAAAAAAATAATTTGAACATTTCTCACTCAATAATATCATAAAAAAATTATCAATCAAAATCTAAAAAAGTATTACCGCTTATTAAATCACAATTCAACATTAAAATATTTCTCTCTTAATTTTATTTAAACAATGCATTGTACGTTTTATGACATTCTGATCCAATGTTGCCAATTCTCTGGTTCACAGAAAATATCGTCTGACTAGCATTCTTCCCATTGTTTTCTGATTGGATTCAGATTTCATTTTCGCAATCTTAAACCGTATCATCCATTTCCTAATGCAACGTCAAACTGGATTTTTCTTTACTATCATTCTCAACTACCAGATAAATTCGTCTCCTGAACTAACTTCAAAGCTATCACAAATAAAATTAAAAAATTATTATTAGGCTACGTTTTCTACTTAATACCTCAAAATTTTCTCACAATAAACTTTTACTATTATGTTCCTGCTCGTGTTGCTAATAAAATTACAAGTGAAATGTGGTTCTCAACTTTTTGATACTTCTTATCGGAATTCTATCCTGATTAATCTGGCATTTGAACGTTTGCCATTCTTGCAGACAAACCCCACACACTTGACACCATTGTAATGGTTGGGCCGAGATATAACTATTTTTGAATTAACTGAATTTTTCTGTATCTATATGTAACGAAATCCTGATCGGTTGGGAGCTTGATTGTGGATCCGTTCATCCAAATGCCAGATATGCCTTTTATTTTGAACACCTATTTTAGCAACTAGTCACTATGAGCAAGGAATTTTAATAAAAATGATAGTTTGTGATCATTGAAACTTTGCAGATTTATTGTGATATCTTTCCATTTTAAATAAAATTATCTACTATCAAGTCATCTAACAAATCAGAATTTTGGAAAAAACAAAGTTATTTAATACGTAATTTCTTTAAAATTTCAATTTTCAATTTAATATTCCAATTTCCGAAAAAAACTGCTAACTTGCTACTTTAATTATTAAGGCCTCGGTCAAAGTACTACTAATTAAATTCAAATTTGAGCTAGAAAACTACAACAAAAGTTTGGCACTCACCATAATCATTTTAAACCACACAAGATACACCAACACTTTCATACTGAAACTGAAACTTTACATATGCCTACTCTTGAACTGAAACTAATACGGAAATAACTACGATTTGCCCCTCTGGATGAAAAACCCCATCCAGAGAGCCGAGGCCTGTTCATAACTACATTTTTGATGTTTCCGCGGCTGTGTCTCAAATCGAACTCTGCTTTTCCACTCAAAATTTGCCCCCCTCCAACGACACCCGGCCGCCTGCACGAGCGCGGAGCCTATCTTAAGTGGAACAGCCAAAAGTTCAATGTTCGTACAATTTCCAAATACAGTAGCTTTTTCGACATGAAATTGAAACTGATACTTGGAAAATGCACGAAAATTGCACGAATTCTGACACCTAAGCAGAAAGTTAGCAATCTCTTTAAACTAATCAACATTAACAATGCAATATATTCTTCTTTTGAAAATCAAAGCTCATGTCAAAATTCTGTTTAACTCTAATTAAGTTCAATAACCTGAAAAAGAATATTATTAACTACACACACATAAAATTGAAACTTCAATAATACAACAACTCAATTTTCACCATATTACAATACGGAAGAGCGTTACGCCCATAGGAATAACCTCTCTCGTATGTGGGTCAATGAACTTTGTAGAGATAGGATAGCCTCTTGCTTCCACTCGAGACAGGAGACCGACTCGTATTGTGTTCTTCTTGCCGATATAAGTATGAAGAGAACTAGAAGTACGCTTATGAAATTGAAACTTGAATTATTCTGAAGTTATATCTATGTAGAGGACATAATTTTCAAAATTAATGCAGAAAGAGACATTATAAAGTGGGTGGATAGGTTAGACTGAGAAAAGGTTGACTAGAGTGAGAAAAAGGTAGAGCAAAACTTGTCGATACCGGGATGCGCTAACGAGCACACAAACACACAAGCGAAAGAAGGTTTTTGTGAACTTTTTACACGCGCAAAACCGACACTACGCCATGAATGGTTGCTTATCAGACTTTGAAGTTTTTTTTTTGTCAACAGCTAATTAAAAGCGTCTTTCATGCGAGCATTGAACCTCTCAGCGCTGGCGGGCTCTGCTCTCCATCATGTCCTTATCACCTGTGTCCCCGTTGGGTACGCAACACTCTTCTACACGTGAATGAGATTGCGTGCATTACATCTTCAACGACCTCTCAATAGAGTACTATTACAGTACCTATCAAACGCCAAGATCACAAAAGATCGAATAGCGGTCGCGGTGGCTAAGGGTTACAAAGCCCAACCCATTAAAAAAAAAAAAACGCCAAGGTCGATTTTTATCCGTTATGAAATGCCAGTTTAAGTAATAAGTAAGAAGTAAGGATAGCAATAAGCTGCGTTTTCAATCATTAATGATCGAGAGATAAGTTTAATATCGAGTGTATCTGAATTGAATCATGAGATTGTATGAATGATTAGCCTACTGTTATGTGGAGTTTCATTGATAGCTTTTATTAATGTTGGGAAGTAATCATGATAGTCCATCATCACGAATAAAATAGTTACTGTTGGCAATCCACCTTCAATAGTATTGGATTAAATACCAATAGCCTATTTAATTTTAAAATTTTTATTTTTTATGATTCTGATGCAATATTTTCGAAGTTCCAACCAGATGAATGTATGATGAAAGATGGAATGAGATAGATCATGTCATAGGAATTAATAGTTCTTGAACATTGAGGCATAGTAATAAGTTCAATTATACTAGGTATAAGTGGAAAGGGGTAATATGATTTTTCCCACCTGCCATTTTCACGGTATGGTCGAAAGAATTGGAAAATGGAGAGTAGCCTACTGGTTTCTGAGATATTAACGTTACATAAATAAGCAATTAGTATTTTTGGGTATATTTCTTCTACTCTGTGTACAGTTCACTCAAGGTTTGAGTGGCGGACATGATCCGAACACTGGTCTGGTGTTCATCATTCTAGCTACCACTTGGCAATTTGTTCTCACAGTATCGTCAACTCATCATCTTCAGGCTATTCTCTGTATTTCATTTTGTTCTGATTAATTGAAAAATCACGCTTCAAATAACTACCGGGCAGCACCACATTCAGTAAACAACAAAAGCATTCAAACTCCACCTAGTTTTATCCTGCCTATTGATATTATTAGATTGCCTATAGATATATTATTTATCCTGCCTATTGTTGATGTAGATTTTGTGATAATCTGATAATTTATATTTTCAAAAAACAATGATTATTTCTAATAGATATTTGATAAAGGTATAACTATGATAAAAGTGTTACCGAAGATAGTTCGGAAATAAAGTGCTATCGTTGAAAATTGCAAGTGTAAGCACTTCGGTGTGATCGTTTTGAGGATGATTGGCTGTTGAAGGTTGGTTTTCACCGTTTGCGCGACAATTGGTTTCGATGAGATTCCTGTCATCAAAGCTTCAGAGAGAAGATATTCGATTTTAGAGGAGGGGGATTTTAGAGAGGTGCAACGCTCAAAAAAGAAGACAATCAATTCTTTCAATGGTTTCAGTGAAGCTCTGACAATCCTCCTGCCAAGAAACTCTTCAACTTGATTTTAAAATAGTGGATTGATCTCTGGTTTTATCACCTTAAAATACTCATTTTATCGTTTTTATTGATATCTGCTTCGAATAGTCTGCATTCCTTACATTCTTAAAATGCTCCTTATTCCATATATTATATGAGATATACTAATATAAAATATATTATATTTCCTCAATTGACATGATATTATATAACATGCCTCACATCGAATAACAATAGGTCTACTAATTTTTATAATTCAATAGATCACTATTTTTTAACAATTAAGATCTAGAAATTATATAATCAGTCCGATTATACAGTATCTATACTCAGAATAATAATGACAACCTTTTCGGGATGTTGAGGTGGAATTGAAAAAAATAATTACTTACTGCAAGACAAGTGAGAAATAATGCAATGAATTCTATTTAAATGCTTATCACTGTTATTTTGTTAGAGTAAAGCACTACAATAGATCGTAGAGTTGCTATTACAGTGGTGGAAGCCTAGTAAAACAAACTTGTAGTTACTGTGTGATACTGATACATTTTATACATTCATATTAACTAACACATTTTCTCAACTTCTGTCATTAATTAAATTTGTCAGAATGAGGACTTACAATCTGATCATTCTCAATTCAATCAAAGTCTTTGAAAAGTTCTTTTATCGTACATTTTTTAAAAAATAATTTAACAAATATAATATTTAAAAGAATAAATATTGCCTTCTCAGTTGGACATAAATTGCAAGCTTGAATTCGCAGCGTCAAATAACTGTCGATGAAAATTTAATTTGGTTGGCATTGTTCTAGTTGTAATAAGAAAACAATAAGTCGTGTTGCTTAGGAGGGTGGAGGAAATTTGTGATAATAGGTACGAGAGAGGCGGCGGTGGAGGGGGGAGAGTTCCAAGCAGAGCACCTCCTCACAAGGATGAGGGTGGCAGATCAATAGCAAGGCACTAAACACAGCAGCTAGGAGGAGAACCAACACAGAGTGAGGTTGAGGTTGTCCTCTCTACTACTCTGTTTGGAGAGTCAGTCCTCTCTCATACTCTCAGGTTTCCAAGCGCCTGGACCTTATGCAAGTATCTCTTTCCTCTGGTAGACTTATCCTGAATATATCCAAGGTAACCTCGCTTAAACATATACTGCACAAACACTCTGTCCCAACCTGTCTAGGATCCCACACGCACTAGAGGTGCTGTACAACCCTGCTTTATATCCCGACCAAAAGTTACATGAATACCAAAGGCGGCTTGTGTGGCCTACTAGTGAAGGTTGAAACAGGGTGCGTTGCGTCGTCTCCTGCTCAGAAAACATTGGAATTCTTCTCCTTGTCTCGAGCCTGGATCAACAAGTTCCTACCACCGAACATGTTCAAATCTTCGTTGGATTCTGGGGAGCGAGTTGATGGAAATTCAGTTCTGTATGAACTCAATCATTCGTGTTTCACGTGTGTGAGATATTGAAGAGGTTCTACATTGTGGGATATGTGGAGAAAATTAAACAATATGAGCAGGTATGATGTCGTTAATTTTTTACATGAGGAGAGAAGATTGAAGAAAGAAAAACGTATACACGTGAGTAAATGAAATCAGAAGCCTTAACCTATATCCTCAAGGTAGCGGTTGTCAGCTTATTTTAAGAGCTCAACGTGCTTCAGATCTAATGCTTTCATGAGTTCAGCTACTAAACAAGGTAACAGGAGTAATAATACTTCAGGAAGAATACACTTACTTGAATTTAAACTCCAACCACAAGAATAAACATTTCCACTCCTACTCATTATAATACAAAATTGTGTATGGAGTGCAGCAAAACAATACTTTGTTGATTTGTTGTGCAGTTTTCAAACTGAAATTTCTCTCTCATACTGAAAGTTTTTCAATGAATTGGATAATAATTACAATTTCTATTTGTTCAACATGTGATGAAGGTAATGTGAATGATTAACAGAAAAATCTTCTCCATGGTATTGTGATGACAAATAGCTTTTTTCTATACGTAAACTTCTGAGCAAATGCATTTCAGAACCAAACTTTGCACTCCAAGCTGCTTAACAACGAATGAATTATATGAAAGTTGCTATTCCAACGATGCGCTGCCCCACCGAATGCATCTTCCTTGAGAAGTGATAATAGAATCAGTGGTTTTCAAAGTAGAACGAGGTGCAGCATTGAATAAGAAGAAGCTTACAAAGTTCTAAATTCTACACTACTCTTCAGTTCTAATGGAGCTTTCTTTCTAATGGTTCTAAAAAAGCTCACAATGATAAACATAATGGTTGTATAAATTGACATTATTTGATTCTATTGTTGTTTTGCATCAAGTTTGGTAGAATCATCAATCATCTGAGCTAATAAAAGGAGTTATGATCAATTTCTATGAATGAATATTAGATTATTTCATTTGATTGGATATCAAAATTCAGCTTGTAAGCTTCAAGTGAACGTTACAGATAAGTGCTCCTTCATCACGAATATGCATTTATCATAATAATTACAATATATGTATTGTACTAACAATGATCACTTCCCAATTGAATTGCTATATTGAAAGAGATATGAAGTGGATGTGAATAAAAGCCTAGAGAGAATCATACTCATGACATCATTGCATGGAAGAGAGTTGCTGAATCAAAAGACTTCCAAGTTTTGTTCACAATATGGAGTTGAAGATAGACGTGGAGAAATACGTTTCAAGCATAGATGAAGTGAGATAGAACATGGAATGGAGGAGGAAGGAGAGAGTGAGAAAGCTGTTCCGTACTTTCGCTCTCGTTTGAAGTGGGCCGGACTGCCATATAATAATTATTGTCAGCACTAGAGAAGAGAAGTTGATCGTGGAACTTTGTCAACGAAAGAAAGAGTAGTTGATGCTTGAGAGACAGAGACAGAAAATTTAAATTGGAAAGACTAGAGATTTAGAAGGAACTCTCCTTCTCTGTCTGACCCATAAAGAGGGTATGTGCGGACAAGGGTGTAGGTTGGCTCCAGAATGTAATATTGAGAGAAGATGAGAATAATAGCATACTGTCCTCGTTTTTAGCGAAGATATCGTAGAGTAAGAGGGAGAAAAGGAAGAATGTGTGAGTTGAAGGTGAGAAAGAAGGGGTTGCTATCCAAGAAGAAGAAGAAGAAGAAGAAGAAGAAGGAGGAGAATTTTTCTAATTCGATGATAGAGAAGGATGAGAATATGGAAGAGGAAGAAATCTTGAAAGCTATAGAGACTTTCAAGAGAACAGAACAGGTATAGTCTGTCCAAGCAAAGAGGATATTTTCGCTAGATGAGAAATACGGCCACTTCACCGGTTTTGTGGGTACGAGCCGCCAGTAATACATGCTTAACAAAGTGTTTGGCTCTCCAGAGCTTGAATAATAAGGTCTTATTTCTTTGGCGAAGAATATTAAATAACGTAGGAGGGACGGAAGGTGTAGAAGATGAAAACATATTATGAAGCAGAAAAGAATGAGATAAGAAGGAGATCTGATGAGAAAGATTAGATTAGATTAGATTAGATTACTTTATTCAATTAGGTAACAAAATTCGGCTTAGATTATACATTGTAATATAAATGAGTAAAACAAAATTATTCTATAAATTTCACAAAATAGAGACTTCTAGTAAAAATACAAAAAACGGTGATGTAATGAATGCAAAATTTATACAGATTTCAAATTGGAGGTTCTGCAAAATGAATAAGGAGTGTAAGTTATCTAAGTGAAAAGGCGAAGTTTAGACATATATATGTCCATTCTTGGGAAAGGATAATAAACACTTTCCATTAACACTTGGCCTTGAGTTGAGAATTCATAACAAGCTATTAGAATTACTAAAGATAGTAAGAAAAACTATTATAGCACTTAAAAACTAGATTTAAATGAATTAATACGATATTAATCAATAATTGAATTATATTATAAGATAAGTAAAAATAAAAATGATAGTGGTAATGGTAATGGAAATGGGTAACTCATGGAAAGATAACTCAAAGTAAAATTATTTACAAGTATTTGGCAGTGAATGAAAAAATGTGCGATGAATGACAAGAGTTGGGTTAATATTATAATAAAGGTTTGGATGGTGAATATGTGATGGTGGTGTACCTTAAATGGAAGTTGAATTTATTATTAAAAGTATGAAGAGAAAGTGAATATGGTGTGTGATGAGAGTCGGATTTATTCAAGTATGTAATGGGTAATAATAAGGTGAATTATGGAATTTGTCATGTTGCTCTAGGTCTGGACATATTCGATCATTTTTTCAACAAGATGTTTTCTTAACTTCAAGATGAAGCTCGCTCGGCTCTCAATATACCTAATCGATTCAGGGACGGCATTCCATTCACGGCAGCCTGAGACTAGAAAGGACTTAGTATAGATTGTAGTGCGGTGAATTGGAATCCTAAAAGTATTTTCTCTAGTTCTCGTGCGTGATACATCTATTCTCCTACCCTCAGAAACAAATTTAAAATCGTTTTTGAAATAATTAGGTTTACCATATTTTAAAATATCCCTGACAAGCTTGACAATACGAAAAAGTCTCTTATCGGTTATCTTTAAGGTTGAGCTTGTGATATGTGCTTGGGTGATTCTTTCATGGCGTTGAAGAGAGTAAACAAATCTTAAGCAATAGTTTTGACAGCGATGTAGTTTATCATTGAGTGTTACTGTCATGTCATTGAGTACAGAGTTACAATACATAAAGTGTGAGAAGATTAGTGATTTAACCAGCAGCAATCTGATATTTCTTGGTAGGATGTCTTGCAATTTCTTCAATGAATGCATGGCTGAAAATACATTTTTACATGTTTTATCAACCTGTTCTGACCAGTCTAAATTTTTATTCATGATGATACCCAAGTTTTTAACAGAGCTACAGTAAGGAATTTCATTACCATCGATTGTAATTTTCTGTATTGTGTTGAAGTTAATATTATTGATGAGGCGTGAGTAACCAATAATTATTGGCTGTGTTTTAGTGGGATTCAGTTTAAGACCATTTTATTTGTCCATTCAAATATTGATTTTACATCTTGATTAATTTTATCTATAGTTTCATTGATTTCAGTGATAGGGCAGCTAGCATAAATTTGAAGGTCGTCAGCATAGGTATGGAATTTGGAAAACTTGATAAAAGTAGGAAGGTCATTTGCATACGAAGTAAATAAGAGGGGACCTAAAATGGAACCTTGATGAACGCCATGTTTTACATTTTTCCAATTTGATTTGTTATCACCAACAGACACATTGTTTTCTGTTTTTCAAGTAGGAATTGAACCATACTAGTGTTTGATCACTAAACCCAAGTATAGCTAGTTTGTTAAGCAGAATTTCATGGTCAACAGTGTCAAAAGCTTTGGAGAAATCAAATAAGGTCAATACAGTGCATTTTTTCTGGTCCATAGCTAGCCTGATATCGTCAGTTACACGTAGAAGAGCTGTTTCAGTGGAATGAGATTTGCGAAAACCAGATTGAAAGTCATGAAGTTTGTTATTTTGTTCAAGGAATGCTACAACTTGGCCATGAATGAGTCTTTCAAGTACTTTAGAAAGATCAGATAATTATGATAAAAAGACGAGTTGGAGAAGTACAACTTTGAGAGAAGAGAACATAATAATATAATATACGGAATTGCAATAATGATGAAGACTATGGTGTTTTGTACACTGATCTGCTTCTACAGCCACTTCACAAGAATTTGAGAGACCCTTGGCAGCACGGGGCAAATGGGGATTGGTGTGGATCGGTCGTTGCGACCATTGTTCTTCTATTGCTGCTCTATGAAGCCTCTACTCACTCAAGCCTGCATCACAGATATCTGCAACCCAGATATTGAAATTCTGCACTTGGATACGACTACCCAACACTTGCATGGCAACTTTCTTTGCTATGGTTATTATATACAAATTATTTTATTCTCTGCTAATAAAATTTGCTACATATAAAGTGCCTGTAAATAGTCGTCTTCATTATAGCTATTATGTAAGGAGTACAATGAACATACAGTATTAAGAAACAAGTCATGTTGTAAGCTTTCAGTCAAACCGAATTTCGCTTAATGAGTAGAACTTATTCTTCACAACAAATTTTGGAAGTTTTTTTTTCGTGAACGGAACATTATTTTCAATCAACTTCAAGCTACAGTATCTTGTATTCGGCTATATTTTCTATTTCATGTTTTCAGCTTTCGTTCTGTATATGAAACATTATTCATATACTTTTTCATGATATATTATTTTTTATGATTATACTTGTTTCATTATTTGATAAATTGTATTGTTGTGTCAAAATAAAGAAATATTCGATTTGATTTTAATCACAGTTGATAAAAGGGTTGTAGCTCACCTGTTAGGCTCATGAAGAATTCTAATGGGAAATATCAATTAAATTATTATTTGAAAAAAACATAATTCATTGCACAGACATTCTTCTGTTGTGTCTAGATTGGAAATAAACTACGTTCTATCAGCTCATTTCAGATCAGAAAATGTATTCAATGGAATATTGACATTCTACATCAATTGCGTCAAAGTGGATGAGTCCTCATTAATTCTTAACATTGCGAAAAAGTGTGATAACGTTAATTATTTTCAGTATAGGGGGTAGCATAGTTTAAAATGAGAATGATTATGTGAGCGATTCTTGATTAGTTATGGGAACCGAATTGGATAAATTCGTTTCAGTACATTAGAGATTACAAATATTGATTGGAAATATTTCAAGTTGCTTCCAAATATTCAATACCTTTAATCAGAAATAGTATACTACTTGCCTTGGAGTCGATCTGTCGTTGATATTGCTACCTTTCACACTCTCTCTCACTACCACGCACCAAATTCCCCTACCTTATGAGGTTATCAAATTGAAAATAAATCATCCATTTAATCATTAATGGAGAAATTTTAAACTCATTCAGAGAAATATTCTAATGAAATAGTTATCAAATACTGTACGTATTTCCGAATTATCACACAATTATTTTCTCATTTTATGCCTTCACAATATGTTTCGAGTTGATGCGTGGATGGATCGAATCCAAGAGGAATCAATGAAAATGGAATATGCCACTGTGGAATTCCCAATTGGTTCATCATTATAATGTTGTTCAGATAAACAATATCACCATTCCCTTTTGTAATGTCAATGGAAATATGACTCCAATATTCATTCAATATCAAAATCCATGCACAAAATTGATTCATAAACATGAAGCCAACTTTGATTTACAGAATCACGCATGTGTGCTGCTCATTTATTCAAGACTCTATCAGAATTCATATTCAATGATCTGAATAATTATAAGTGCTATGTCTGTTTTTTTTTTCAACAAATAATGTAATTTTATATTCCATCCGTGCTGCTATATTCTGAGTTTTGTTTTAGGTCTATCAATCGAATGAAAGAAATCATTATTAAATTTATTGGAAATGTCCATTCCTGCTGAATGAAACTTGAATTTTTTATTCTCATAATAAATTTTTAAATTCACGACGTTTCGTTATTGAGCTGAAACAATATTGAAACGATTTGGGTAGAAACGTCTGTTTTGAACACATAACAAGAAAAACAAAGGTATTGGTGATTTGTGGAATTCTCCTGTCAATGCATTATTTTTTTTAAGTGACGAGGAAAAGGTGTCACATGATATTTCTCTTCCATTTACAATTTCGTTTCACTAAGGGAAGTTTTATTGAATTTCAGTTGTAACTGTCATCCGTGTCTCTCTCTCTCCCTCTCCATCTCATTAATATTTGATTACTCGATCGTAATAGTTATGTTGACTGGATGTATTCTGTCGACTATAATGGTTATTTTGTCACCATAAACATTTTCGTAGCGTCTCTACTAAATTCAACGCTTATTTTTCTGTATTCTCTCAGAGAACCGTACTCATTTATTCTCAACTAGCTCATTTTTATTGATTTCGTAAGTTCCAATTGATACAAAGAATTTTAATTGAATTGAGTTATACAGTTTGAACTCAACATATTGAGAAGAAGCAAGAAATATTCCATTATTCTTGAGTAATGGGATCCTCCAAATGATATAAGTTTAGAGATATTAATGATAGCTCAACATTCGAACCTTTTCTGAACAAAAGCTTCGAATACTACAAGTATTTTATTGTTCTCGGAATTTTTTATAGTGAAATTATTAAGAAATAAATCATTTAACAATCTCAAGTAAACGTAGTATGTTGTATATTTATCTAATAATAATCCATAACCCCTGAAAGAATCAATTCTTTGCCTTTCCTTACCTGATTCCTGCTGATTCCTGCTTACTCATGAATGCTATGATTCAATAGTGAATAATTCTTTTACTTACATTTTAATGTTCGCTGTAACATATATCATATAATGAGTTTGTGAGCTGCTGTCTACTTGAATCAGAAAGGAATGACGTTTGCAAAGAGTGGAAAATAGTTCTGAGCTCTTTATAGTATTTCACTACCACAATAATGGAAAAAGCTTGAGGAAAATTAGAATATTTTAGTCATGTCTTTTGTTGACATGAGAAATGGTGGATTAGGAAGAGATTACGAGATGATATGACAAAAATGTATTATTGTGAAAAGCTGTAGTTCCTTGGCTCCCAAAAATGAAAGTCTCTCCCAAATATTATATTTGCCAAGATATCAAGACGAGTGAGTTCTGAAGAGGATTAGCTTGTAGCTTAGTAGACAAACCATCAACCATTTGTCTAGTTGTTATGACGGCTGGCATTCATGAATTATAAGAGAAATAATCGCTCTCTGATTATATAAAAGAGGTTTCATATTGCAGGACAAGACCTGAGTCACAAACAATGGATTTCAAGGAAGGAATAGTCTATTTATATTCTGAAAATAAAAATTTGATAATGAGGTTATTTTATAAAATGATTCCATTATCCATGCCTACTCATCATCATACGTGAAGGGTTATCATCTTCAAATAACAGTTAATTCAAAACGAATAATCAAAATTTGAAGCATTAACTGTAAGACCTTTGAGTATATTATATAAAATACAGAAATATTTTATAAATATACTACACAACAATAGACTTTCGATGGAATTTAAGATTATTTTTGTTGATGAAATTTCTTTCAAATTCTTTTCAAAAGCATCAAACTAATGAATAAATAGCGCCATATAAAATTGCCTGCATGAATTCATTTTTAATATTTACATTCTCAATTGCATTGATGAATTGAGAATTATTTGGAAGTGTATCATGAGTTAGTGTAAGGTCAAATAGATTCTAGCCTATAGGATCCTACTGGTCTCTTATCACCTCATGTGTACCCAGCCTTCGTGAACATTATGCGTCAAGTTTCTGTGTAGCCTATTACAAACACCGTTCAAAATAGCTAATATTTGCCGAGCTTCAACACCTGAGCTCGAAATCCAGCTTGAAGAAGACAAGGCTCACAATAATACACGAGATTGCTTTTTTGATCTATCTTTTGAAGTATTTTGCTTGAGTATCTCAAATTGTAATCTCTATTTATTCATTTATTAAGTTGGATGGTTCCTCATGAGAATTGAATATCATTTGATTTTACATTCAGAATGTTTAATAATACGAGAAAAGATTGTGAGAGCCACTGACTTGCTTTTATCGGTTACGCTCCACCAAATTATAGAAATCAATCTCTGAAATGAATTCCAAGTTGAGCTTTCTCAACCGAATTAGCTGGAAAGAGAACCAACAAAGTTTTCATGCTGACTTCAGCTTTGTCAGTCAATGAGTATTTATCAGAAAAAAATGCTCTGTGAGATGCTACCACTCCAAAAATATATTTTGATTTATATTAACAAAAAGTAATTGTCTTTTTTCTGTCTGAGGGATGTTCGCTTCCTCTCCAGGCCGAAAGTAATAGATGAAGCCGAGTTTTATGGAATTTCAATGCAGTTTGTCGAAGATTTATTACCGTGGAATTCTTTTTGAAAGCATTTATCTCGCCCTCCATGATTTCTTTCTCCAATCCATTTCATCCTCACCCCATTCATCCATTCATCCGCTCTTGCGTGAAGTTGACTTATGTTTTAACAGTTTCTTCTCCATTTTCCCAACCAAATAGAATCTTCTCGGATTTGCGTGCTGATTCGCCAATATCTCTCTAAAACTTGTTTTGACTTGAATTTCATACAAGGAAATTTTCGGATTTCATTAGATGCCTAGACTAATGTGGCAATTGCCCGCTAAGCACATATAATTGAATGAGAAACTATAATTGAGTTTTAGCAACAAGTTCTGGGAAAATAAGGATTCGTTAATGCTGACTATTTTTAGCTGTTAGTTTCTCTCTGGAGATTTGTGCATCCTTAAATCAAAAAATTCAATAAAAATTTGATGCCATTATGGTATTTAATTTTTTTTACTTCATGGTATTTGAGAGTCGAGTTCATTCAGTTCTCATTCATCAAAAAGTCTACTCCAATATTATTCGTTATGTGGAATGGTGGATTTGTTCAACTTGACGAAATATATTCCAAAAGTCGAAATAAATTTCATTCCTTTGTGGATAAACTCAATTTGGATAAACAAAATTCTCTGAATTCTGAAATTTGAACCTCCAATGTATGAAATATGCATTAATTTCAAATTCACAATTAAAACGCTTCGTGTGAAACAAAAAGATGAAATAAACATTTTGAAACACACCAAAGGTTTGCTCAAGAAAAGAAAGGAAAGTTAAATTTCAAGGTACTCAATTAATTTTGAACTCTCATCTGATTGAATAGGGAGCAGGAGGAAAACAATGAAATCCATAATTAGTAGTCGACATTCATGTATTTAAACAAACAAAAAAAATCAAATAAAAATCTTTACAAAATTATATTCAGAAAATACCTTGTACGTAGATAGTGTGAGCCCAACACTTTTTTAATATTTATTTATACCAGTTTGCGATGATACGATGAATTTGATTGAAAGACCAGGGGTGCACCTTCCCCATGAAGATGTAATTTGGATGACCACGTGATGATGGACCGTTGTGTCCAACAAACTCTCCACAAAGATGAAAACATCCGAAATTAAGTCAATGATCCAATTTCAAGGAACCAATCTCAAGGAACCAATTTCAAGGACCGCTTTTAGGAAAAAAAATAAACTAGGATATTACTCTATTCTTAATCCATTTATCCTGTCGAATACAATATAGAATAACAAACAATACAGAATACTACTATCAAAACGTTATTAATTCTTTTTTTGAAAAATTTGAGTTAATACAAATCTTCAAATAACTAGCACAATAGCTTTACTAATTTAAAATCAGGTAATAGATAAGTTCCAACACTCCAAAGTTTAGTTTACATCATACATAAAATACCAAATATTAATGAAAATATTCTGATCTCAAAAGAAACTGTATGGATAATTCAAGAATAATCATTGAGATATTACCAAGCAAATAATAAAAGTAGTGAAATTGAGTTACCTTTTGAAGCGGATTTGCACATTTCCAAAAATAAAATAAACTGTTGAGGTCTCTTATAATATCATTTGAAAAAAGGAAAACTCGACTACTAAAATAAAATTTAAATTTCAACTATTTACATTTTACCAAATAGAACTAAGGGAATTACATCCTGAATGGAAATTCAAATTTAAAGAGACTTTTGTAACAATGCAACAAGAAAGATGTTGACGAGACCAGGACTAGTAGCAGAATGAATCGTCTGTCCGACTAATAATTCACAATCGATAATTAGAATGGGATGAAAAAGCTTCTGTCTCTGTCTGACAATTCATAACAGACTATATTTTCAATAAAAATAGTAATACATTAGAGAAGGCTTTATACGCTAGAGAAGACTTTGATATCTAATCTTGGTCAAGAAAACTACCAAAACAACTTGAATTGATTTCCAAAATAGAATTTAATTTAATTGAAAATTAATTATTTTGAATGAAATCTGATAATCATAACACAATAAATTTACTACTCTCATAAGCTTATTTTAAAAGCGAATGAAATTATTCCACATAAATATTTTCTATCCACTTCCTCTCCTCAGTAAGTTTTTATCACCCTGTAGATCGCTTAATATGCTTGTTAAGATCATTGATTAAGCACTAAAGAGGAGAGGTTGGTTCGTCCATTTTCTTGAGGAGCATTTCGTAGTTGATGCGCGATAACAATTTACTACGGTCGAGTTAGTAGCGGAATTTGTGTTTGTATTTATCACCGGGCGGCAAGGGTCGTTTTGTGTCTAACTGCAATGCAAATAAGGCTAGATTGCAGTGCCAGCTGCCAGAGCCTGCAATCGTTAAACCAACCTGTTTATAACTCACTCTTAGTTTATGTTGATCGAGTAGTCTGCAACGGAGATTAGGCTTTGACTGTTCGTTCTTTCTGTTGATGTTGCACTACAAATTGGCCAAATGTGTGTGATCATCCAACTTCCTAATGGGCAAAGAGTTATCTCACGACCCGTTCAACTTTATACCTTTGAAATGAGGCGAAACTTGCCTTCACCCGTAAGATGACGACGCGGAAACCTAATCTCTCAGCTTCAAAGTTTCATTTGCATATGATGTTTGTGAACGAGTTGGGAGAGTGCCGGTGCTGGCTTTAAAACAATTCCGTTCGGCGATTGCTTGAAAACGTTTGTCTTGCGACTTTGCTGCTATAAATACCGGCTATTCGTAGTTATGATACACCGTACTCAATAATGTAATGATATATCTTGAAATGCTCCCTCGATTAAATCTGTAGTCTTATTCCTTAATTATAATAGTGATTTTTAGAAGGTTAAGTGATGTTGTGAGTCTTCCTACATTGATGACGGTGTTTCAGTGTTCTTTTATGTCTCTGATAAGATATAGTGTTCTGTTCTGGGGTGGCTCTGCATTGCGAGATCAAGGCACTACGAATAATTTAAACTATGCTTTAGGGAGAGTTGTAGAACTCACTTAAAGATGAAACAGATGTCCCAGCTCTTTATATCCTACAGGCCCTCACCTCTTACCTATCTGATAAGGCTGGAGATAAAATTAGTCATAATTATTATACAAGAGAGCGCGATCTCACTTTGAGGTTTCGTTCTCATAAGCTGAAATGATTGGAGAAAGGACCTCATTATATGTCTATAAAATTATTCAATTGACTATCAACTGATTTGAAAGAAATTGGAAATGAGAGACAGTTTAGGAAGGATCTTGAGAACGTTCTACCCATCTCCTCCCCCTATTCACTGTCAGATTCTTTAAATTTTATAATCATAAAAGTCTCCTAGATAACTTGCTTCCTATGTTATTTGCTTCTATGTTATCTAGTTTATGTAAATTGCTTCTATGTTATTTGTTTTGTATTATTAACTTTATCTAATGGTACTAAGTATTTCTTATGATAATAATGTATTGTGTATCTTTCGTAGGCTATATCTTTTATGACGTTGTATGTTAGCTTGGTCATTGACTTCAGCAAACTGTACCAATGATTGAATAAATAAATTAAATATGATTATGTCATGATAATAATTATCGTCCTCACCTATTCCATCATTTTCTCCAAATTATTCGATGAGATCCATCATATAGATATCTAATCAATGTATATCAAATATCGTGTTTAAAGTCACAAAAACTGATTATCGACAATATGTAACATTACATACGTTCAATACTCATCGCACAATTTTTTGAACGCCTTTTAATTCATGAAAATAAATAAAATGAAATAAATTTGAATCTTAGCTGAAACACTTACATCTCATTGTTTAGTTATAGGTCTCTCCAGCAATGAAGATATTGGTAACTTACTGTAAACTTTTTGCAATGCCGAATTCATTATTCCCTTCCTAAACTCTCACGGTATCAGATCCATGGTCGATTTCTGATTGATGATTCCCCTCGTTGGTGTTATCTTACTCTCCCTATCTAGTTCCTTCATCTATTCTTGCTCTGATTATATAACGTCATTCATTTCGTGATTCTCTCATTGAAATCTTGTTGATTGTAATATGAGATCATAGAAGAATTATTAGCAATTAACTCTTTCAATGACCAATCTTATATAATACAATGAAATAATCAACTAATAAACTATGATTATACTTAACTCTTACCATTTTATGAGACATAAAGTTTTCATAGAAATTTTAGTGAGAATAATACATCCCTTCAATGAGATACGTCCATTGTTCAACTAGCTATTGCTAGTGGATTCTCCCATTCCAATGAGGATTTATTGGCTCTGAAGGCCCGTTCCGTTAGCTTCGATAGATGGGAGAGTAGGCTGCGACAAACGTATAGAAAGGCTCCAATTCGCTCATACCCCTGTCTTGCTCTTGTTGTACGCGCACTTTTCGGAAGCTTTTACCTTTCGGACGGGCCCAAACTGATGGAGCTCGCATGTTTTTCTCTTCGCAACAGAAGATCCGGGTCACGATAATTCACTTTTCAACAAAAGCGAGCGCACTAAGATTGAACGTCGCCTATCGCGCAGAACGTGAGCAGCGCATTCCCACACATACACTGTCTCACACACACACTTACACACACACACATACACAAGTTGATTACAACGTTCGGTCGTTCGCTGCATCACCCGGCAGTTGTCGCCTGTCTACCAGAAAAGAATCAACCAAAAACACGATCCGACTGCAAAAGTCATTTCAGTTTCACGAGGTCACCACCCCTCCCTCACACACCACGCAACATTTTACCAGGTGACTTCCCTATTCAAAACCGCCCACCCAACACTTACTTACCTCACCACCCTCAACACAAATTTCTTCTCCCCCGTCCTCAACAAGAGAAGCAAGCAGCGACCGAATTAATTCAATTATGCGACAAGTAAGAAGACAACCTCCTACCGAAGAATACCCTGCTACGACCACGACCTCTGTCAATTGAATTAGCCCACGCAGACCTCCCTACAACCCCCCTGCCCTTCGTCCACATCTTCTTAACATTCAAAATGGCCGCTTCTTGCTTAGATCTCCTCTTAGCCAGCCCCAAGAGGCCTCACTGCTGTTTTGTTTGTTGGCTGTTGAAAATTTGAATAAATTAGTTTTCTGATCAACTTTCGTATTTTATCTAGGAATTTTCATCGCATGGTTTTAGAATTTTTTCTTCTTATAAAACAGGAGCTACTGATTATAAAAGTGTAGTGGATTGAGATTCTTTAGGTAGAATATCTGAGAATTAGGTTGAATTAGAATGGATTGTTGGCTCAATCCTGTTAAATTTTTATCAAGTATTTCTTGTGCCAAATAATTGAACCTCAAAATAACCAAGATCATTATGAGAATACTCAATCTTAGTTTCTTTATCAGAATCCACGGAAAAGAAAAGCTAGAGCTTTATTGCAAGGTACTGTTCTTCAAGTGCAAAAATCTGAATGGTTCACCTCACTCATTCCATATTCCCAAAGCTTAAATTCTATCGCAAGATTGAATATTTGGATAATTCCTCGACATTCTATAAAGTTTACAAGTTATATTTCCCATTTATTCCATGAATGAATCGATTGATTGATTAATTGATTGGCTTCCCTGCTATGAATAAATCGATTGATCCATAGATCGACTGCTCTGCTATAACTTATACGTTGGAGTGATTATTCAAAAACACATCACGATTGAACAGGAATTCCCACGCCCCTCTAATTGAAGATCTCAGGATTACTATTTTATTTTGTAGTGAGGAAGTGGAAATTTATGTATGTCGATGGTCCTCTATTCATAGATAGCCTATCTTAGAATAATGATTTTGGAATTTTTTATTAATGCAGATTAATAATGATGAAGATGAAATTATATCATCTAGAACATCAATACTTCTTGATGTCAGGAGAGTGAGTTGAATGGCTGACAGAAGTCAGGCTTTTGGTGTTGAAGTCAACTGTTATTAAGGCTGTCGTAGCAGTACTACTACTAGCACTAGAGAAGATGGCAGAAGCAGTAGGAAACACGTCGAACTGACTGCGCACTTATTACTTTCCAAGAGTGTTTGGTGAGGCCAAGTTCTTTCATAATTGGTGACGCCCAGCATCAGAAGAGAAGGAGAAATTGAGAGTTGATGAGAGAGTGAGATAGTGTGAGCCTGAGGATAAGTGAGAGAGTCATCCCGCAGAATTGAGAGTTAGTGTAAAGTTCTCCATCAACAGAAGCTGAGGTTGCGAGTTATGGACTCTTGAGTGTCCTACAGAAGTTTGCTTTCGCTTCCTTTTTATCAGGGCTAAGTTCTTCTATCCACCGTAAGAAAAGAAGAATGTCTGAAGTTGCGGGGGAAAGGGAGGTAAGAGAGGATTTGGGGGTGGATGAGCTCTTATTTGTGTGTGTGTCGTGGAACCAACTTTGCGTCATTCTTTCGACGCTCAAACTCTCCATTCCTTCGCTATGAAATTCAAGGATGACTTTTGTGGTCGAAAGATTCCCCTCTCGACCCCTCTCATATAAAATCACCGACGACCACCTCTATCCAAACATGCATTGCACACAATCCACTGCATTATTGTTTACCACTCAGGTTTTCTGTAGTTGAAAAATAAATAATAATCTCAGTTTATTGGATATTATTATTATCATCGAAGAATACATTGACAACAAATTGTTTAATGATGTTTGATCAAGTTTTCAACAATTCATAGATTTCTACTCGTCTCAATATCTTGTTTAGAATATACTTGGAATCATAAATACATCCCATTGGAACCCTCTATTCGGCTAGAATTTTATGTAGGTAGATATCAGCTTTTGTGAAGAGGCAGTAGTAGACAGTAAGTCCTATCATATGCAGTATTGATACATGTACATGTAGCCTTATGCAGTTGTTCATGTAACATGAAAGTCTCCTTTTCCTTAGAGTAATGACCCATTAGCTTCAGACTTGTGCTTGTCTTGAGAGAGATAAAGACAACTTTGTTCAATTATCATATTCAAGTATTTTCATTACATTAGCGTTCAAAATCATCGATGAGAACTAATTTGAAATCATTAATGAGAACATTAATTTCTATGATCAAAGTCCACACTAATTTGATATGTACATTTTATTGAGATGAAACTCATGAATTGTCTGTATTAATTCCATTCGGTTCTCGGCAATTGAGTATGCAACACATACAAGTTTGAGCAAGGAAGACACATATAGTCTACAATAAATAGTGATATGAATGAGGATAATCAATTTTTTAAAAATTCTAGTAAAGAAGCTATATTAATATGGAGATGTTCAACGTGCGAGTGTCAACTTATCAAACTATTATTGATTTAAATTCAACATTGACAATATCATGTCAATGACTTTATTATTAATATGATAATAATAATATTGTGGGACATTGCTGGCTAAGGTCTGGTGTCAGAGTCGTCTGTCTGGCGTAGGTCGCATCTGATCAATTGTAGGGCCTCTGTCATGATCTAACTGCTGCTTTTTAGGCAGCCGGGACCAAGAAAAATGTATTGTCCGGGCCGGGATTTGAGCCAAGGCCTCTGAATTATAAATCCAGCGTCCAATCACTCGACTACGGCCACTCCTAATTATTAATGATAACCATATTGATGATTGTCCAACTACTAAGGTTTAAGTAATTTATAGTTTTTGTGAACCCTTCGTTAATTTTTAAGGTATTCAGTATTATATTTGCACGATATTCCATAATATATTGGATTTTCAATGCTCTCACATTATTGATTCCTCTATCCTGTTAATAGAATTCCCCCTTCCAATGTTTGATCTTGCCTCAGTTCATGACTGATTGATGAAAACCATCAGGGGATCCAATTGTCCGTATTGTTCGCGTGACCTTTGTCGCCTAGTAGCTCTTGAATTCAAGTTGGGTTCAATAGCCACAAAGAACCCTGGCAGTCAGTTGATGGATTGTCCACTCGAATGCATATTATTGTCACCTTCATATAATGAGAAACTCTCTGTGGAGCTCTCTTTGAACCAGAAATTTGAACGTATTCCTGAGTCATTGAATCACTGGCGGCTCGTGCCCACGGAACAGGTGAAGTGCTGTACAGTAAAATATACAGTGCATTGAATATGTATTCCGATCCAACATTATTGATCCGTCCATTGAACTATTAAACCTTATTCAAAATGAATCCATTTTGTTTGAAGTGATCAAGCAAAGCCTAGTAGATCGGCCTAGCAGATTTCAATCTTTTTATATATCCATCACTGAGTTTCATGTATGAAACGTGTAGGCCCATAATTCTCATAAATGGGGATCGATTATCGAATTATCAGAGGCATAGAAACTCCCATAAAGAAGACCTGCACGGGCTAGTATTCGAGTGGAGTAGTTATTGGATATTATTATTGTATGTTTTCAATACAAAATAGCAAAAAATGAGGTTCTGAAAACATTTTTAATCAAACACTTTATGATTCTCTATTCAGTTCTAGTTCTATGATTCTAGTTTCACGTGAAGTAATGAGGACAGTGGAGAATAAGAATAGGTATTTCCAGAAGTTACTCATCCAAATAATATTATAATAATTTTTGACTATGTGGATTTTTGTCATCCAAATAATCGAAGCTTTAATTTAAATCTCTTCATTTGTATTTTCATTTTCTAAATACTCTATTATCCAAATTATTTGTGATTATGTTTTGACTTTGCAAGCTCAGTAACCATAATTGAGAACATCGCTTCAAACCTCATCCTACTCATTCATCCTTTGATCACAAAATTTTATTTCAATTTCATTGGTTAATACGTGGCTGGTCTTATCAATTCGTATAGAATAGTTCGCGCCGGCGAAACGTAGCTGCTTTTCTGGGTGATGTTGTTTTGGAGGATCGCATCTTGGTAGCTGGCTGTTTTGTGTGTATGTGGGGCAGGAAGATTGCCCAGGGCAATGTTGGTTGGGATGAAGAAGCGCCAGCCCTGGTTCTGGTCAGGAAAGCCCGTTGCTCTCTCATTATTATGGAAATAGAATCGCAGGCGGCCTCCTGTCTTCTACCCAGACCCTACACACACATACACAACGCTGGCTCATCGCTGGAAAAACAATCTGACTTATTTATGCGAGCAGCTTCCATGATGGGATTTCTTTCTTCGAAGGCGCCTCACTTTGTAGCGCGTGTATAATTTTTCCCTCCCTTTCAACTGAATGCACACATTCGACTCTTTCACCCAGGTGAAAACTGTTTCAATGAATTGAGTTCGCTCTCTCGCTGGACAAGTGTGACAAGCTACCCGGAAAATTGTTTTCATCAAAGTATGTATGAATTTTTGTGGAGCCGAGTGATATTTGGTACGGCAGTCATGTTTTTTTAGCGAAAAGAACATTTTTCTTCCTTCACCAAGTGAGTATAATCAATATTTATTACAGTACATACTGCTGGCATATTATATAAATTGAATAATTGGATTCAATCAAATTGATATTTTGTGGAGAAAAAATGATCATTTTCAAACCCTAATCAGGATAACCGTGAGACTAATTAGAACACCGTGACTCTAATTAAGTGTTTACAAGGTCATCAAATTAGTTTGAATATGAAATGAAAGTCTTTCCTTATTCAAAGAATTGCTTGTTCCTGAATCAAACATTAAAAAAAGGGAATATGTAGCTTATTACTGTATTGGCTCAGTAGAGACAATGCTTTAGAAAAACACGATTATTTCCACGTTACACTTTCTGAAGGAAAAAACAACATGGACGTATTGTTCTGAACTTTATGAATGGCTTGATTTTCTGTCTTATCTGCATCCTTTCGTGAGTTTTTTCTTCAGAGTTCCTATTGAAGAATCTTGAATTGAAGAACACAGCATAATCGCAAACTCTTTTGACGATAAAATCATACATGGAGTAACAGTGCGGAGTGGGGCGTTTCCTTCACTCACTAATGATGTAAAGCTGCTTCCAACCAATTGCATTGAGAAGTTTGTCCGCTAACTCTTCTCGAACACCTACATAAACTTGGCAAACTTTGAGACCAATCCCCTCGGAAATAAATATGTTCCGCCATTGGATGGGGATCAGCTCAAGCCCCAAGGCAGAAGGATGCTGCTTTTATACATAAACTTTCTTGATAAGAATAAGTTCTTTGCTGAATTAAAGACAGAAATTATGAAATGTGGTTTAAGGATACTACAAACAATAAACTTCACAAAACTTAGGTTATATTTAGTCCAAAATAAGTAATAGCCTACTCCGCCTTCAACGATTCTGAAAACGCTAGAGGAACCATGAAGGGAAGTTTATGAAGAAATTTATGAATAATTCATTTTCCTTCTCAACCAGCATTAATTGATTGAGGAATAACATTTGTTGAGAATGATGATCTGGAAATTTCCTTAATTTTCAAATTCTTTCTAGAAATCTTCAATACCTAAGGCATATCAATACCAAGGCATTGTGAAATTCTCTTCTTTTATACTGTTATGTATGTGATTTTTTAAACTCGTTGATAAATGTAGTGGTGAAAAAATCACATTATTACCGCTTCTTACTGAAGTGAGTAAATGAGTTTCAAATCCAAAGTGGTATTGAAGCATTGAAATTCTATTGCGAAAGAGTTCTACTCATTGTTGACAAATCTGTGTTTTGAGTTTTTGGCTTTTTAAGTAGATAAAAAACTTTGCTTCGCTCTGCTTCATTACATGCTTACAGGGGCTTCAAGGTGTTGGAACATCACTAGTTATCAATCGAATGAAATCCTTGTATTTCAGTTTTGAAGGCGTTTGTATCGTACCTTCGACTACTTCATCAACAATCTATGTAACTTTATCGATATAATAAGTCTTGAATCGAATTCAATCATCTACTGGCAGTAGAGCTCAGATGTTGTCCTCCAACCTAGTCCTTACCCGAGTTCTACATAATTCAGGTGCAGCAACGCGCACTACTGTGATGGCCTCGTCCATAATGTATAGAATGTTCTATGAATATCAAAGTCGACACGAAGCTACGATGCTTTGGATTAGTCCTCAAGTAACTAATTATTCCAAACTGACTATAGACTCCTCTCACAGCGGAGGCAACACAAGTACCTACTATTCCTCTGCCTTTTCTTTCTCTATCAACGGATTCGGTAAATGTACACCTTGTTCTTACTTAGGCTGTTTTAGACTGAATACTCACATTGTTGAACATAACAGCTCTGAAAATTTTCATACTTTCAGTCCCTTTCTATTTTCTATAATCTATAACATATCCCTCTTTTTTCTACAAATTTTTTCTACAATCTTTTCAACTACAAATTTTATTTTGCAACAGTGATCAAAATGGATTTTTTGGAAACTTCCTTTCCTGAATTATCCAACTGTTGTTTTGAGGTGACGTTGTATCCTTTTGACTAGATAGTATATGAGGTAGTCCCCACTCTTCTGTTTTCGATTTAAAAGGCTATCGCACTCATTTTTTCCATCACATTTCAAACTCTGTCTCATCACTTTCAAGTATTTTCTCATAAATGATACTGCTGTTAAAAATAATATTTTTTTTCATTATTCCAGGTGAGTACGGAACATGTTTGGCGATTTCCGAGTTGAGTGAGTAAATCCTTACAATTTAACATGACATTGTAGCCTTTCTACTCCTTAAAGCAATTTCAAGGTTATTACAAAACTCTTAGTCTTTAATAACCTTGATGCAATTCCACCAGTGAAAATGTAGGCTAAAACTGCAAGAAGTGGATTGCATACTTCTGAGAAGATTAAGTGAGAAGCACAAACCGCTTACATGTGTCTCATCATTTCATTTCACACATTTTTCTCTGATTTTACAGCACTATATACAGCGAAAGCTTTTTGATGAAACTAGCTCTTCTTATCATGTTGAGCTCTTCGTAGATGTAACTAGGATTAGCCAGGAGAGTGTTATTATGTGCGAGAAATCCAGCTATCATGAATGTTGTTCCATTTGCGGAAAGTATCAGCGCTCAGTTTCAAATGCAAGTTTATAATTGGGAAGGATGATCATTTTATTCAAGGATTATTCAAAAATACTCAATTTATTGATGCATCTTGATGAATCTGCACTGTTTTCCCAAATATTTCTATAATGGATGAATATTTATCCATGGATATAATAAATTATAGATACTCTTTATCCGCTGATTTATTTCGGTCGCATGGGCTTCTATCATACATCAGCATTGCAATTCAATTTTGAATCCATGATCATCAATCTTATATTATAATGGGACCCCAATAAAGCTATTAAATGAATAAAATCGCATACACTACCTTTTGCAGAAGAAATTCCCTGCGTACTGTGTACTTCATTCAAAATGGGTGGAAAATAACAAAGAAATAACCTTACCGATAGGATTTTTTTCTGAATGTGATACCTACTTGAGCTCAGAGGCTTGTGCACACGTGCACGAATAGCACTGAGCTGCACATTTTATTGAGATGAAACTCATGAATTGTCTGTATTAATTCCATTCGGTTCTCGGCAATTGAGTATGCAACACATACAAGTTTGAGCAAGGAAGACACATATAGTCTACAATAAATAGTGATATGAATGAGGATAATCAATTTTTTAAAAATTCTAGTAAAGAAGCTATATTAATATGGAGATGTTCAACGTGCGAGTGTCAACTTATCAAACTATTATTGATTTAAATTCAACATTGACAATATCATGTCAATGACTTTATTATTAATATGATAATAATAATATTGTGGGACATTGCTGGCTAAGGTCTGGTGTCAGAGTCGTCTGTCTGGCGTAGGTCGCATCTGATCAATTGTAGGGCCTCTGTCATGATCTAACTGCTGCTTTTTAGGCAGCCGGGACCAAGAAAAATGTATTGTCCGGGCCGGGATTTGAGCCAAGGCCTCTGAATTATAAATCCAGCGTCCAATCACTCGACTACGGCCACTCCTAATTATTAATGATAACCATATTGATGATTGTCCAACTACTAAGGTTTAAGTAATTTATAGTTTTTGTGAACCCTTCGTTAATTTTTAAGGTATTCAGTATTATATTTGCACGATATTCCATAATATATTGGATTTTCAATGCTCTCACATTATTGATTCCTCTATCCTGTTAATAGAATTCCCCTTCCAATGTTTGATCTTGCCTCAGTTCATGACTGATTGATGAAAACCATCAGGGGATCCAATTGTCCGTATTGTTCGCGTGACCTTTGTCGCCTAGTAGCTCTTGAATTCAAGTTGGGTTCAATAGCCACAAAGAACCCTGGCAGTCAGTTGATGGATTGTCCACTCGAATGCATATTATTGTCACCTTCATATAATGAGAAACTCTCTGTGGAGCTCTCTTTGAACCAGAAATTTGAACGTATTCCTGAGTCATTGAATCACTGGCGGCTCGTGCCCACGGAACAGGTGAAGTGCTGTACAGTAAAATATACAGTGCATTGAATATGTATTCCGATCCAACATTATTGATCCGTCCATTGAACTATTAAACCTTATTCAAAATGAATCCATTTTGTTTGAAGTGATCAAGCAAAGCCTAGTAGATCGGCCTAGCAGATTTCAATCTTTTTATATATCCATCACTGAGTTTCATGTATGAAACGTGTAGGCCCATAATTCTCATAAATGGGGATCGATTATCGAATTATCAGAGGCATAGAAACTCCCATAAAGAAGACCTGCACGGGCTAGTATTCGAGTGGAGTAGTTATTGGATATTATTATTGTATGTTTTCAATACAAAATAGCAAAAAATGAGGTTCTGAAAACATTTTTAATCAAACACTTTATGATTCTCTATTCAGTTCTAGTTCTATGATTCTAGTTTCACGTGAAGTAATGAGGACAGTGGAGAATAAGAATAGGTATTTCCAGAAGTTACTCATCCAAATAATATTATAATAATTTTTGACTATGTGGATTTTTGTCATCCAAATAATCGAAGCTTTAATTTAAATCTCTTCATTTGTATTTTCATTTTCTAAATACTCTATTATCCAAATTATTTGTGATTATGTTTTGACTTTGCAAGCTCAGTAACCATAATTGAGAACATCGCTTCAAACCTCATCCTACTCATTCATCCTTTGATCACAAAATTTTATTTCAATTTCATTGGTTAATACGTGGCTGGTCTTATCAATTCGTATAGAATAGTTCGCGCCGGCGAAACGTAGCTGCTTTTCTGGGTGATGTTGTTTTGGAGGATCGCATCTTGGTAGCTGGCTGTTTTGTGTGTATGTGGGGCAGGAAGATTGCCCAGGGCAATGTTGGTTGGGATGAAGAAGCGCCAGCCCTGGTTCTGGTCAGGAAAGCCCGTTGCTCTCTCATTATTATGGAAATAGAATCGCAGGCGGCCTCCTGTCTTCTACCCAGACCCTACACACACATACACAACGCTGGCTCATCGCTGGAAAAACAATCTGACTTATTTATGCGAGCAGCTTCCATGATGGGATTTCTTTCTTCGAAGGCGCCTCACTTTGTAGCGCGTGTATAATTTTTCCCTCCCTTTCAACTGAATGCACACATTCGACTCTTTCACCCAGGTGAAAACTGTTTCAATGAATTGAGTTCGCTCTCTCGCTGGACAAGTGTGACAAGCTACCCGGAAAATTGTTTTCATCAAAGTATGTATGAATTTTTGTGGAGCCGAGTGATATTTGGTACGGCAGTCATGTTTTTTTAGCGAAAAGAACATTTTTCTTCCTTCACCAAGTGAGTATAATCAATATTTATTACAGTACATACTGCTGGCATATTATATAAATTGAATAATTGGATTCAATCAAATTGATATTTTGTGGAGAAAAAATGATCATTTTCAAACCCTAATCAGGATAACCGTGAGACTAATTAGAACACCGTGACTCTAATTAAGTGTTTACAAGGTCATCAAATTAGTTTGAATATGAAATGAAAGTCTTTCCTTATTCAAAGAATTGCTTGTTCCTGAATCAAACATTAAAAAAAGGGAATATGTAGCTTATTACTGTATTGGCTCAGTAGAGACAATGCTTTAGAAAAACACGATTATTTCCACGTTACACTTTCTGAAGGAAAAAACAACATGGACGTATTGTTCTGAACTTTATGAATGGCTTGATTTTCTGTCTTATCTGCATCCTTTCGTGAGTTTTTTCTTCAGAGTTCCTATTGAAGAATCTTGAATTGAAGAACACAGCATAATCGCAAACTCTTTTGACGATAAAATCATACATGGAGTAACAGTGCGGAGTGGGGCGTTTCCTTCACTCACTAATGATGTAAAGCTGCTTCCAACCAATTGCATTGAGAAGTTTGTCCGCTAACTCTTCTCGAACACCTACATAAACTTGGCAAACTTTGAGACCAATCCCCTCGGAAATAAATATGTTCCGCCATTGGATGGGGATCAGCTCAAGCCCCAAGGCAGAAGGATGCTGCTTTTATACATAAACTTTCTTGATAAGAATAAGTTCTTTGCTGAATTAAAGACAGAAATTATGAAATGTGGTTTAAGGATACTACAAACAATAAACTTCACAAAACTTAGGTTATATTTAGTCCAAAATAAGTAATAGCCTACTCCGCCTTCAACGATTCTGAAAACGCTAGAGGAACCATGAAGGGAAGTTTATGAAGAAATTTATGAATAATTCATTTTCCTTCTCAACCAGCATTAATTGATTGAGGAATAACATTTGTTGAGAATGATGATCTGGAAATTTCCTTAATTTTCAAATTCTTTCTAGAAATCTTCAATACCTAAGGCATATCAATACCAAGGCATTGTGAAATTCTCTTCTTTTATACTGTTATGTATGTGATTTTTTAAACTCGTTGATAAATGTAGTGGTGAAAAAATCACATTATTACCGCTTCTTACTGAAGTGAGTAAATGAGTTTCAAATCCAAAGTGGTATTGAAGCATTGAAATTCTATTGCGAAAGAGTTCTACTCATTGTTGACAAATCTGTGTTTTGAGTTTTTGGCTTTTTAAGTAGATAAAAAACTTTGCTTCGCTCTGCTTCATTACATGCTTACAGGGGCTTCAAGGTGTTGGAACATCACTAGTTATCAATCGAATGAAATCCTTGTATTTCAGTTTTGAAGGCGTTTGTATCGTACCTTCGACTACTTCATCAACAATCTATGTAACTTTATCGATATAATAAGTCTTGAATCGAATTCAATCATCTACTGGCAGTAGAGCTCAGATGTTGTCCTCCAACCTAGTCCTTACCCGAGTTCTACATAATTCAGGTGCAGCAACGCGCACTACTGTGATGGCCTCGTCCATAATGTATAGAATGTTCTATGAATATCAAAGTCGACACGAAGCTACGATGCTTTGGATTAGTCCTCAAGTAACTAATTATTCCAAACTGACTATAGACTCCTCTCACAGCGGAGGCAACACAAGTACCTACTATTCCTCTGCCTTTTCTTTCTCTATCAACGGATTCGGTAAATGTACACCTTGTTCTTACTTAGGCTGTTTTAGACTGAATACTCACATTGTTGAACATAACAGCTCTGAAAATTTTCATACTTTCAGTCCCTTTCTATTTTCTATAATCTATAACATATCCCTCTTTTTTTCTACAAATTTTTTCTACAATCTTTTCAACTACAAATTTTATTTTGCAACAGTGATCAAAATGGATTTTTTGGAAACTTCCTTTCCTGAATTATCCAACTGTTGTTTTGAGGTGACGTTGTATCCTTTTGACTAGATAGTATATGAGGTAGTCCCCACTCTTCTGTTTTCGATTTAAAAGGCTATCGCACTCATTTTTTCCATCACATTTCAAACTCTGTCTCATCACTTTCAAGTATTTTCTCATAAATGATACTGCTGTTAAAAATAATATTTTTTTTCATTATTCCAGGTGAGTACGGAACATGTTTGGCGATTTCCGAGTTGAGTGAGTAAATCCTTACAATTTAACATGACATTGTAGCCTTTCTACTCCTTAAAGCAATTTCAAGGTTATTACAAAACTCTTAGTCTTTAATAACCTTGATGCAATTCCACCAGTGAAAATGTAGGCTAAAACTGCAAGAAGTGGATTGCATACTTCTGAGAAGATTAAGTGAGAAGCACAAACCGCTTACATGTGTCTCATCATTTCATTTCACACATTTTTCTCTGATTTTACAGCACTATATACAGCGAAAGCTTTTTGATGAAACTAGCTCTTCTTATCATGTTGAGCTCTTCGTAGATGTAACTAGGATTAGCCAGGAGAGTGTTATTATGTGCGAGAAATCCAGCTATCATGAATGTTGTTCCATTTGCGGAAAGTATCAGCGCTCAGTTTCAAATGCAAGTTTATAATTGGGAAGGATGATCATTTTATTCAAGGATTATTCAAAAATACTCAATTTATTGATGCATCTTGATGAATCTGCACTGTTTTCCCAAATATTTCTATAATGGATGGATATTTATCCATGGATATAATAAATTATAGATACTCTTTATCCGCTGATTTATTTCGGTCGCATGGGCTTCTATCATACATCAGCATTGCAATTCAATTTTGAATCCATGATCATCAATCTTATATTATAATGGGACCCCAATAAAGCTATTAAATGAATAAAATCGCATACACTACCTTTTGCAGAAGAAATTCCCTGCGTACTGTGTACTTCATTCAAAATGGGTGGAAAATAACAAAGAAATAACCTTACCGATAGGATTTTTTTCTGAATGTGATACCTACTTGAGCTCAGAGGCTTGTGCACACGTGATGAGATGACCAGTACTTCATGAGCAGTCGTAACCGATGGTTCAACATCTTTTCCCGAAATTCAGGTTTTGTCCCTTTTCAGTATTCACTTTGAAAAAAATCACTACTTACGAATACATCATTGATCTCTATATAATTTCAAAATTCACATTTTACAAATAACAAATACAAATGAAATATTGAATAATACAGTGTAGGATCTTTATTAGAAAAATATATGTAAATATATGCATTTTAATATTTGCGAATGTTTCTGTACACTGTACATTAATCTTGGTGATTTAGTGCAATATTGTTGATACTTTGCTTTTCAAAGTCAATTTTTCTAGTACAGTCTACTCCCATCTGAGCTCATTTTACGATGTGTCTGCACCACAAGTTAACAGTTCAATCGGTGGTCGTATCAATGCCATTCAAACAATACATCATTAATTGACCTAATTTGAATGTTCAATATTCAATTAGAACACAGTGTGGCCGTTGTGCTGAATCGAGGCTGATATTTTGATGTGGTCGCCTCTGTGTGTTTGCAATTGTTGGTGGAATTTGCGGCTCTCGCTGGAGATTGTGGATGTGGCTGTGTGGTTTCGTCTAGGATTCAGAATTAACAGAGTTGAGTGGCAGCCAAATTGTTGGCCTGTTGGTTTGTTCATTGATTTGCATTGATAGCGACCGTCAATAGTTCAATTTGTAACCTTTGTAAAGTTGAATTCGCTTTTCTCTTATTCCATTGTTAATTGAAATATTTATTAATAATCTATAGTATGATCTGATATTCCATGTTGCTATTGAATCCGATTGTTATCCTTATTATCAACCTTATATTATCGTTGGATACGTTCCTATGATAAATAACCATGTTACCATTGTACTAGGGCATTAACAGTATTAGCCTATAAATGCAGGACATTAACAGGTAGCAGGTTTACGTTGATGAAAACTGGTACAATAACAAATAAATCACATGCCTTCCAAATAAAAGGTATACTAGGCGTTATTGGCGTAGTGGTAATTACTATAAAACAATTACAGAAAAATAAATTTGTGCGTCCAATGCTGAAGATTGAATGCTAAAGTGAAGATTTATGATAATGACAAACTTCTGACAAAACCTTTGCACACACTAAACTAATTGGAAGTTGAAAATAGAATAATTACATTCTTTGTTGGAAGGAAGATTGATACAATTGAAGACTTGGTTCAGTATTAATAGTTTGATGGAGTATAAGTCAAGCAATATATTTTATAGCAAGTGTTGAACAAAGATTGACTTGATGCAGCTACAAATGCAACTTTACCTGTGATACTGTTACTGACTGAGATAACGCCATTTTGTTCCTATACCCAGTGGCGCAATGGTATGCAATGCGAATTCAGGTGTCAGGGCATAAGTCAAAGAGGGCACTTGAATATTCCGTTACAGCTTCTGTACAAACTGTCACCTTGACAAAGTAGAATAGCACTGAGCTGCACATTCTGACATATTCAATTAAACATAAATTTCGCGTCAAATTTCGTACGTGCGATGATGTATCCTACCTGCTGTCGCATGCCCAGCGGCAACTTACCGATGTATGAGGGCTTTTAGTGGCGATATCCGGTCACTGTAAGAGCCGCTTCATGGACTGACGACTGCAATCCAGCTGATGAAGGCCGAGCACAAGGGAATAGGAATACATTACATTAGCTCCATCGTCACTGCTGTCCTATCCTTCGTGATGTAGGCTATATACATGTAGTTTGTACTAGACGGTATGCTTCTCGATGACACTTTGATTTGAAAAGCTGTGTTGATCGAATTCGGTAGAGTAATTTTCATTTCATATGCTTTCATAAATAGTTATAGTTTTTTCGCTGTTATAGTGAGGAGTTAATTCCAATTTCTACTGAAAACGTAAAAACTAGGTTCCAGTGATGATAAAATGAAACTCATTTGCTTTGTGAATACGATTCCTAGTTAGTCTTGATACTATTAAGAATTCTGGTAAAAACAATGAACGAGATGTCATAGATACTCCCAAAAGTTCAATAAATTATGCTCTTGATATGTTTGAATTTCAACGACATAGTAATAAATGGTGAATGATCTATGATTTACTGGTTTTTTATTCCGACACATTTTAGGAATTCTCTCCATTATGAGTGAAATAACTGTATGTATACTAAATTACATGGGCTAGTTTGTAAACTAAATAATTCTATTATCTTCATTCATTAGAAAATTACATTCTTTTCAAAGATCTAGGCAAGTCAATAATTTCCACTCGACACAATCATGGATAATTATAATTTGGGAGCTGATTATTAATGCTAAGAGCAAAATACAGCAGTATATCAACAGGATTTCCCGATGAATGTTTCCTGTATATTCCCTCATCATTTTTAATATTTGATCATTCGAATTCAGTTTAGTATTCCAACTGTAATCATTCCATTATGGAGATGAAATGTCCCCGAAAAGGACTATACAAAAAAATATAGCCTACCGAATACCTAAAATATGCAGAATGATTGCTTTTTGAAACACTCTTTAATTGAGCAGTGAAGTGCAAAACTTGTGGAAAAAAGTGGAAAAATTATTTTCCATTCCATTCTGTGAGACCTACCAAAGAGTTTGGACCAAAATAAGCAATTAGGTGACTGAAACGAGGGAAACTTTGTCCAGAACCTAGGTTCCAATCTCGACATTAATACAAATTTCGTTCCATGTCGATAAATCAAATCATGTTGTCGAAAAGCTACATGTGTGATTTTGGTCTCTACTACTACAGAAAACAGAATCCACTTCTGGTAATGGAGTTGCAAAAAATCCACACAAGCCCCGAAGCCTAGACTTTTGATAGTGAGCTGTTGTAAATTCAACTGTATGCCACCGCCAACAGATTCAATCAGAACGAACAAGCGAGTAGCCTGGGCTGGCAGACTTGATAGGGCTCCCGCTGGTGGGGGTGCCACCGCAGCCAATGCCGATTTCCATTGGACGGCGAAATGTAGTGGGTCCGCTAGATTAATTGGAGCTTCTGACTGGTTTTTATTGCACCGTGGGCATGACATAGGCATCACATTACCGGGCTTGATTCATCTCTCCCCTGGCGGCAGCCACTCGCACTACTAAAAACACCAGCCACCACAGCACTTACATACCCCTCACCATCACAACCCATAACAAATCATTCTCTTTCTCTTGATGGCCTTTCAATCTCCATCTCACTCTTCTCAACATATTTTTACAAACATCAATTCCCGGGAATATCGCATCGCATCGCATTTGCCGCCCACACTCACATTCCCTGGTTTCTTCCATTCACAACACTCGCATTGTCCATCAACTCTCCCCCCCCCTCAGCGCACACTCAACCAACAGCTCCAAACTCTTTTTCATGAGCACCCCTTCATTCGTCCCTGTTATCCATCAATTCGATCGAGCTTCTTGTTTATTGGATTTATGTCTGGAAAGTGTTGGGTCGATACCCTTGTTGTAGCGTTACACAAATGATCAAAAGGTAGAGGGGAATTAATGACTATTCAGGATGTGACATGCACAAGCCGTACAAGCTTCATCCATTCTGAAGCCTGTACCTTGAATACGTTGAAAAGTAGAATTGAATTAATTTCATCTGGAAATTTTCATCATTTCATTTCATTAGGAAATATGATCCAATAACCTTTATTCAGTTTTTACGTGATGTCGTCCACTAACACCGATTAGAATAGAGAAAGAAAAATTCAAGCTGCAATGAAAGATCCAACAAACCACCTTCAAAATTTAGGATTTTTTTTACTTATGGAAGAGTTGGAAGTATGGGATATTTGGTCAACTAGCCAAAAACTGAATCAGTGTTGAGTGAATGTGCATGTGATTACTCATATTAAATAATGTATGGAATGGGTTCAATAGATTTCAGGTTCAAGATTAGGGCTGACACTAGAAATACATGGAAGACATCACAAGTCGCAATATAACCACTGGCGGCTCGTGCCCACGAAACAGGTGAAGTGCCCGTATCTTTTACTGTAGAGCACTTCACCTGTTTCGTGGGCACGAGCCGCTAGTGAATATAACGAGCATGAATTAAAATGTTTCGTAATATCTCAGTAATAGATATACTACTTCCAGTATTCTGTCAATTCAGCTCAGTTTGCGGCCGCCTAGGAACAGCTGAATAGTATATTACACCACTAGTTTTGAAAACGCCGTTTTGCGACGTCAGAGAATTCCGTATTGTTAGTTTCCGTTTTTTGTTTTAAAATAAATTCAGGATTCTAATTCCTAGTTTCCACGTAAGATATCAGTCGCTAAAATCAATTCCCAATCAAAACAAAAGGTTAGGTGAGGAATAATTTGGAACAAAAATTATTGCTTGAAGAAAATCATCAGCTAAATCGTCTGATGCAATCAACTGGAAATGTTTTAAATAGTCAACTTACCTGTTCAATCGACCAATTTGCATGGAATGCGCTGCCAAGTCAATGGGAAATTTTGTTGATTTTTCCTATCTTGTACGGCTATAAGGCTTAAATATCAGCCGTTTATTCCGCACTAGGGTGGAAAATGAAAGGTTTTAAAGCCTGTCAAGAAGATCGAAACTGTACATCACACTACAAGCACAGAAAGTAGGTGTTTACGGTATGTTATCGGGAATTACGGGAATATGTTATCTAAATACCGTAAACACCTTTCTGTGTGAGTTGAGTACGATACTTTTTGCCACACTGCGAGATTAAGAATAATAAATATTGTATGAGAATGTTTGCGGCGATCGCTGATTCGAACTGAAGTAGGCTAAGCAGTGAAGTAGGCAGAAAGCAGTGCATTGTCGCCCGATCTAGCGGCCGGATCAGTAACTACCAGTCTCTTTCTGTGCACTAGCTCCGAAAGAGCCCTCTTTCGGAGCTAGTAGCAAAACCGCCTGTAAATGGCGTCTTCGAATCTCTTTAGTGCACAGAAAATAGCTGCTTTCTGTGCAGTGTGGCGAAAATAATTTTCTTTTACTCCCACATGCTCACACGCTGCAGCTCGTCGCAACGAGCTAAAGGTGCCTAGTCTAGGTGAACTTCCCAAGCAGCAGCTCGATCTGCGCGGCTCTAGCTGTCCTGCTCTAGCCATCATAAATCTATTCTTATAACTATATTGAAAATGTTCACTTTGTTATTGAGGCTACTAATGTAGCCTACAATAAAAAAAACATTAAACTATGACTTATAATTTTGACTATTTTTATTGATTTATTAAACATCAGTTGTAGCCCTGTTAACAAAGTGGACATTTAATATAATTATGTATATAGATTTGTCATGACTGAAGCAGCGCAGCCAGAGCAACGCAGCTAGAGCCACGGCATTAGCTAGAGCTGCAAGCTCTTGGGAATGCCACTAAAAATTTCTCTTCTCTCTAGAGAAGTAAACTGATTAACTCATTGCAAGGAAATGTTCACGAGATACCTCTAGAGATGCCAAAAAACGAACTTGCAACAATAGATCACTTGCAGTCAAAATTCCATAATATTGTACATGATAATTCTAATAATTGTCCTTGAATAATCATCATGAGGGTAATTCGATCACATCATTCCAGTTATCATTATTTTGATGGGTGTCTTGATAGTAACAAGGTGTTTGACAGCTTATATTGCACTAGTAACAAGCAATACCTCTCGGTTGATGTGAGCAAACATTAAATCATCAGTGGAATCTCACCTTGATGGCTTGATTGGAACGATAATCGACTTTGCCTGAAGACTCATGGCCTATTAACACTGATCTTGATAGGATTGCACATAATTCAGTTGTTAAATGAGATTGATAACCCACTCGCATGATCGTTCTCATAATATTTAGAACACTCAAGAGCCAATAATGCGTCAATTTCAAGTGATAAGAGGCTCTTTCACAAAGCTTGCTCTTATTCAAGAACAAAAATATTTATCTTTGAAGCCAAGAAGAATCAGACTCACCAATTGATAATATTTTATTCTCTTAAATGATAAGAAATTAGAATACGAAATCATATTTCCATATGATTTCATAGACTAGTATAATAGGAATATTACCGTGTAATACCGGCCTTATTGAAGTAACCTATTGCGATAGAAAGTTCACGAGGTATATAAAAATACTATAATCCGATTGAGCAGCCAAAACGACGTCTTCCCAAAGACAGAAGGATTTTCAAAATTAATTATTATAGGCCTAGCTGAAAAATTATAGGAATGTGTCTTTGATTATAATTTCAACTACTTTGACATTGATTTTATTTTTTATTTATAATTCAAAATCTCCTAAACTCTTCCACCATAATACATGTAATGGTATAGTATGAACTAGAACAGCATCATTTCATCACAAACTTTATCATTTAACGTTCTATACCTTTGTAGAGAGTGATAAATATTGTTGGTAACAAAAGTTCCATGTTGACCTACATTCTCAGTAAATATTTCACCTTTATGAAGACGAAAACGACGGAGCGTCATGTAATTCATTTAATTGAATTCCGTTCCTATTCTTTACAATGCCGTTGATATATAATTTATGAAGTACAATGGAGCACAATTGAATCTTCCTGAGACGATATTGCGAGGAATGTCAAAGGGTCTTAGTGAAGAACAATTGGAAGCGCCTATGTGGATGTTGAGTGTGACGTCATGACGTATAAAATACAACTACTATAGTGGGGGGGGGGTGGTCGAGTGAGTGATGTGGGGGGGAAGAGATGAGTGAGGTCACCTGCCTCATCACAGATCTACTCTTGCTGAGGTGAAGTGGTAGACAAGAGGAAGGAACAAGACAGAAGTTTTGAGGAAAAAGGGAGGGGAAACAAGAAAGAAGTTTTGAGGACTGGAAAGAAGAGAAGAATAGTCATTGTTGACAAGGAAGCCGCTCGCTCATCCTCTTCTTTCCAACCTCTTCTTCTTCTTCTTCTTCTTCTCCTTCTTCTTCTTCTCCTCCTTCCTCTCATTTCCCTCCCTCTTATCCCTCTCTTCTTTTTTTCCTACAACAACTCATTGTGACCTTTTGTCACTTCCCAGTGTAATCCTTCCGTCGTCTTTATTCTCTCAACTCTTTCAATTTCCTCCATCTCCCATTATTTTCTTTTTCTTCCCTCCACTTTCGAACTACAATACACACCAGCTTCCCTCATTGTTCCTTTCTACTTCCATGAAAGTTCCAGACAATATTCTCCACTCCAATTCATAATAACAATAATTGTTCGATTATTGTGATGAACATCCAATTAATTATACACTCTTTTATAAAAAACCTTTTTATTTATCCTTGAGGTGATTATTAAATTTCTACCAAGAAATGAATCCTTATGCTCTTACAAGCAAAGAAGTATTTTGTGTCAATAGCCTTGATAATAAGAACAAGTTCTAGTTCTAAGAATTGAACAAAAAGGATATTATTCCAAGAATTGAATCTTAGCACATTCAGATGGAATTGAATCAAACTTTGTCACTAAATGTGAGCTTTATTCACTAATGATGAGCAACATTATATTCATAACAATGATGTTCAACGTAAAATTATAATTGGAAAGAAATGGTTTGTTCCACGAATTTCTGAAATAGGAACTCTAGAAACTAACAGGTGATTAAAATCTTCACTTCCATGAGTGATTCTATAGGTGATTATAACTAGATTTTGTTTTTTAAACTTCTGTTCATGGCATACATTCGGGTTGCGAAAAAAAACATCAAATTATCTAGTTTAATATTTCTAGTATTTAATATTTAAGTAGAGCCATTGAGGACCCACAACCTAACCGGGTTAATCATAAATATTTTTGGAAACCATCTAAAATTTTCTTCGACAGAAATCAATTATTGTTCTTTGCTCGGCTTTGCCCGGTTAGGCAATTGGCCGTCGTTAGCCAGAAAATTATCAAACTCAACACTACGTAATTAAAATTGCATTGAAATATATGAAATAAAACATCTATTTTTTTCCTTCAATTTAATTCACTAAAATAACTTGATTAACTTAGCCTATCTAACTTTACACTAACTTATTGAAATTACATTGGAAGATATGAAATAGAACATTTCTTTGTATGACTTGATTTTTATTAGTTATCATTTCAATAAGTAATTTATTAGCTAATTCAGAAATCAATCGAATGATCCAAATCAAATAATTCGAATTTATTGTCATTCAAGTTAATGGAGAACAAAAATTAAGTATTTTTTGAAGAGTATAACAGTGATTCATTCTGAACTGAATGTAATAAACAGTGTTTTTATAAACCCTATCAAATTTCATGTGGCTTATAATGGAATTAATCTTATTCCAGAGGCTAACATAATTGTCATGCGAAGCAGATTACTGAAATTCTCCAAATACTGTAGACCTAAATGCTTCCACTCGAACAGTGTAAGCATAGCACCTCTCTGCGTGGAAAAAGTGCTGGTGCAACTGATGGTAGCCTAACATTAGAGTGGGAGAGAGCTTGTTGAGTGAGAGAGGTCAGGGAGAGTTTTTTGTTTTAGTTGTTTGGAAGTGGGAGTGGGTGGGGTTGATGTCACATACGCCGCCATATTGCAACTCATATTTCCTTTTCTGTCCTGTGTGCGGCAACATTCTATTTTCCTGTCACCCGTATTGCCAGCCGTAAAATTCCAATTTCGTGAGCCGCCTCTGACTCTAGAAGACTAGTCTTCATCTTATAAAATGTAATGAATCATGTCACAAAAATGTACAACATAAATTGATGCATGAGGTTATTCCACTAGCGCGCAAATCATTGTCATCTCTCTTGCTGTTAGCGTTTAGCGGGATTGCCGAAGAAGGTACTCAAACTACTAAACATTGAGAGGACAAGTTCAGTGTTCCTCACAATATTCTGTTCTCAATTTTACTACTATTCTTCGACTTTTTGAGTTATTTCATGCGATAATTTATTTAAGAGTAATTTGTTGTTCGCCTGAAATTTGTTTGATCAGTTAATTTATTGATGTCGATTGATGAATGGACTGTAACGAAAGCATTGACACAATACAAGAACTTTTACTATAATTGTTTGTTCATTTTAGGTTCATGCAGTCGAGAGACAACCGAAACAAGCGATTTCTCAATGTGTATCTATGAAAAATATTACTTAAAGATACTTATTCTGAATTGCCTACAACAAAATTCGGGATTTCGGCATTGCTGTGACTTGTTTATGTTGTGGCTGAAACGAAGCCACTCCAGTCGCACACACACATGCAGAGCTTTTGTTTGTCTCGTCTCAAGTCATCGTGAATGGACTCTAGTGACTATATTTTCAATAATTGTGGAGAAATGCTGAATACATATATTATTAGGCTACTTCATATTATTTTGTATTCAGGCTGGTGATATTCAGAGCTATCGTAGTATTGGAATTCAGTAGTAATAATCCGGCAGATAGTAGCCTATTCCACCATTCCAATATATTTCAAATATATTAATATATTTCAAATATATTATTATTATTATTATAGTATGCCATTTTTAGTGGGGAGTCCTAGAAGGATGTTCCACCGGCAAAATAACCTCAATAATTATCCTCGATGGGAAATTGAGGTTTTTCTTGAATGATCCACGGAAATTTGAATGATTTAAAGTTGTTCCAATTTGAGAGAGTTCAAAAAACACGAAAAGATCACCAAAATCACTTCTGATATAGATCTTTCAAATATAGATCCCCCATTTTGAATACCAACAATATTCCTTGGCATATGAACTTATACCGGTTCTTGGAATTTGCACTGAGAATATAAAAACCATTGTAATTGAATTGTATGCAGAAGTATTCATTTTTTTCAACTGTTCATACGATAAGTTTAATAGCCTTATTCTATGCTGATGGTTAAGAGTGACTATCGTAAAAAAATTATTCAGTTATCTTGAAAGTTCATGGGAGTTTGAATGAGCTACCCTTTCTTCAAATAGATTTGGAAAATAACCCAAATGGAATCTGTATGCTCATGAAATGTCATCACTGCCAATCATCATACTCTACTAACAAGTCTATATTAGTTAGACTTGTTCTTGGAGCTCACGGTTATCTAACGAACTTAACTTACTTCAAGTCACATAGCTAACGATCTTCCTTACGACAACTGCGATCCCAATTGGATTACAATGTGGAGAATACGTGAGCAAGCAGCTAGAAATAGTGTCTGGCAATGTAGTGTAGCAGCCTCCAGAAATTCTCAGAAATCCGGCTCCAGCCCGGTGAATTACGTTTTAACAAGGTGAAGTGCAAACTAAGCGCAGAAATGGTGCTCTTTCCTGGGTCTGAGTCTGAGATGAATCGACTTGGCAAAGAACTTGGACGATTATCTAGAGATGAAATCAGACTTTGCTCGAATATTGTTTCAGCAGGACAAGGAGAGGTGGTGCCAGTTGGAGTGTGTGTGAGAGAGAAAGATCTACGAAATGAATTTGGCGCCAAAAGGCCGAGTCGTGAACTAGATCGGCAAAAGTGCAACCCGACAATAGTATCAGAAATCAGCGTAGCAAACAAGTTTCTCGCCTCGGGAAACTAAACAGAACTTATTGTAGAAGATCTTTCCAAGTTGTTTCACTTTGCGAGTAGAGAAACTCACCTTGGCTTCAGATTCAGATTTACAGACTGATAAACTTCTACATTGTTCGCGAAGCAATATTTTTTCCAAGAAATAAGACATATATTAGGTTAAAAATAAAAACCTATTTTCTTAAATGATCAAATCAAATCAAATTAAATTGTTTTAGAACGTTTTCTTCATCCTATGGAATACAATTCTAAAATACCCTCTAAATAGAAATCTATTTCCAAATAGCAAAGGTCTGAAATTTCATCTATCCATGTCTTCATTCTCATTTTTTATATTTCCATCATTATTGTGAGTTTGAGAAGTAAACTCAAGTTGAGGACACACATGATATGCTGATATTCTATGGCTATTCCCAGAGTTTGCATTCAATATATTTTATTGTACAATAAGGAATTAAACAATAAATTATCAATATATTTCTACCCTAAAGACATTTCTAACGTGATAGTAGAAATATATTGATAATTGATTGTTCAATAAGAAATATTGAATTCACACTTTGGAAATAGCCATATTAGAATACATAGAATATTAGCATATTAAATATGTCCTCAACTTCGACAATATGTGTACTTCGAGCAAGTATGGTTGCATCTTGTGCCTTCATCCATAGTTGATGTTTGTTTTGGATTCCTGATGTCCTCTGAGAAATAACCGATAATTGAATTTGTATTAACATTTGGGAAATTGCTATTCCCATATTAATTATTTCCGGGCTGAACTGTTACTAGAATCAGATTAACGTGACGCCGACCTCTGTTCAAGCGAGCTTCGTAAATTCAGCTACTCCAACAAAGGTTGAACGGAAGACAGGGAGGAAAATGAGAGAAGGATGGTAGAGAAGAGAGCCACGGAGGGCGGAAGCGACATGAAGGATGAGAAGTAAGGAAATCTGAAACAAACGAAGATGATATGAAATTATAAACGTGAATGGATAAATTTATAGAGATGACGATCAACAAAAGGGAGAATTGATGGGAATGAAGAAGATGGAGGATGGGGCAAGAGATTGACGGGAAATTGTATAAGAACTTTGGGATGAACAAGAGAAGAAGGGAGAGACGAAGATGAATAGCATTGGAAAACATAGAAATCATGAAGAATGTGTGGAATATGGAGGAGCTGAGGGAGATAAGAGGAAAGTCGAATAAGGGTGAGCAAACAGTTCTTGGAATAGGAGAATAATTATTGATGAAATGGATGAGGGGAAAGAATGGATGAGGAAATAAGAGGAAAATTTATGATTAAAACGGAATAAGAATAGTGTGGAGATAGTGATTATAAGGTGAAGGAGAAGTTAAACGTAGATTAAAGAGGAAGAAGTAAACGCTAAAAGAGATTGAGAAATGGAAAATGAATGAGAAATATATGGGAAACAGGTGCCGTAGTAAGAAAGATGGAAGAGCTTATGGTAGGAAATGAAGAATGAGGGATGTACAAGAACGAACATGGAGAGAATAAGCAGAGGAAGACGATTGTTACGTCGCACACTGCCTCTTGAGACAAGTTACCATGGATATGGAGAGGATAAGACATGTCTCATGATTTGATATCACGCTAGATTCATGCAAGTCGAAGCACAGAGCAGCCGTTATGTCTAGTGACCTTGGATGCATGCATATAGGTGGCGTTCGTCCCCACCTGTTCAGGTATTACTATTTGGTCTGGTGACAATCAACGGTAATTAAAAAATAAACTATCAAACTTTTCTCCAAAGGTGCGAATCTCCTCGTTTAACCCTTATATTTGAGACCCCTAGCAAATTATCCTGATTTTCACAACCAGCGGTGTGTAATACGGTGTAATCACGCGAATGTTAGAGCCCTATCTTTTTGCACATCAGACCCTCTGGGATGAGACAGCAGCCTCAAGTCAACATTGTTGAATTGTTCAATAGCAGTTATCATAATCTAGTTCTCTTGAGAGACCGCTTCGGAGCTAATTAAAACTGAGGTAGTTTGTATAGGGGTTTGTCTTTTGTTAAATAAAAGAGAGGTAAGGTAGGTAAGGTAGGTAAGGTAGGTAAAGGTAAAGGTAGATAATGGTCAGATGTATCTATTATTCACAAGTATTCGAAGAGTCGTCTCTTGTTCGGGAGATTACGGTAATGGTTATGACAACCAGTTATGCACAGATTCAAGAAAAATATGAAAGTAGACTAATGCTACAACTTCATAATTATACGAATGTTACAAATTGGAAAAATAAAGTTCGGGCATCAATGATTTAGCTCATAATTCGATAGCCATCGACTTATGATTTCTTATTGTTTTATCATGAGGAATAGAATATCAGCTCTTAATATTAGTATGTAACTAAATCGTACAATTCACACTCTATCTTCTCTATCTCATTACATTTGCAAAGATTTCGCTGGAAGAAAATACATACTACTTCTGAGAAATGAATAATTAATTTCTATAGGGCTCTTCAGTACTCACCACGAATGCTTTTTCAATCAATATTTGAAAATTCTTGTCTTTTTTATAATATTTTATCAATTATATTCCACCCGGTTTTATATATTTTACAGTGTTCTAATTGAATTTAAAGAAAAATTACGATTTTCAATTTAATTGAAATTCTATGACATGATAATATACTAGTTTTATTAATTCACAGGAATAGAAAGTAGTATCTATTCAATAACTGAATTCCGAGAACGTCGTGATACAAGAGGCATGTATTTTATTCCAATCCAACTGACAATGCACGAATTGACAATATACAAAGGTACAATATTGTCACTCATTCCATTGTGATATGTTCTTTCTATGGAATAAAAACAATTTTGTTTTCCATCGTTGGAAGTTTTTGTCTTCAGTTGCCTGTTTCTACAAGTCATTTATCACAGGAAGCTCGGCCTGGTTTAGAGTGAGTCTGTCCACTACCAATCCTCATTCTCCATTTTCCTTCGTTCTTTTTCCATTCCATTCTTCAAACAGAGGTGCAACAAAGAAGGAAATTGTGAAGCATCTCTCGTTTCCTGTCCTAGTCCACATTGCCAATGGTGGCTAACCGGGACTATGGACGACTCAATCAGTGTCTGTGTGTCCGTTGACAGTTCCGAAACGCTTTTTTCACGTGGTGCTTTTGTTCCCCCAATATCATGGAAACTGTTCAAGATAATGATTCACGTGAAATCCTATTCCATGGAATTTGAAAGAGATCTCAAACGAAATGTAGAAGGATAAATAACAATATAGTAATGAAAACATTAACTTTGAAATGTCGTCTCATGTCTCATCATCATTCATCATCCTTCTCATTGATAGAAAATAGTCTCGCATAAAATTCGAAAAGATAACATGTAATTTAAGCAGTCATTAATCCCTTGACCATTCAAGAATCCTTCACTCATCCCTATCTTCCGGCTAACTCCGAAATTAAACTGAGCGAGCAGAAAAGTTTTTCGTTGGAAAATTGAGAGCAGCCGCAAATTAAGGAAGTTTGCCTCGTCATTCGTTCCGTTGACAGTTAGTTACTGATTGTTAGCATCTCGTTGTTGGAAATGTTCGTCTTTTGGCCGTTTTGAAACGCCAAGCCCAACTAGCAGCTGAAGGGCGAACGCGTTACGTTTAATGACTGCTTTTCTGACCCCTCACCGCTCACACAAACGCCACTCCATAGCACAAGTATCCGGGCGTGCTTCCTGTGAGGAAAAAGAGATTAAGTACTTTGCAGAAAGTGATTGCCTATTGGAAATATTGAGTGGATGGCAATAGGCGATTTACTGCTATGGAGGAAACTTCAAGTTCACCGTTGGGCATTGAGAGTAATGTGGGCAGATAGGAGACAACAAGATTCTAAAAAAAGTATTTCTCAATTATTTATATGGGAGGATGACATCATTCAAGCACGTACTTTCAAAGCAATAACAATTACTTACTACCTGTCTAACTCACTATTGTTTCTTCAATAGAACATTCCTACATCGAATTTCCTTTTATAATTAGACGCAGCTGTAACCTGATCAACTTTGAGCTGATGATAAAGAAAAGAAGGGTCTATTGGTTTTTATTTGTACAATTAAAATATTTGAATAAGAAATAATATCTCAAAGGGAGAAGTTTTGATATTTCATAGAAGAAAGAAATATAATAATTATTTCTCATAGAAAGATCTAAAACCCATGAATGCTACCAACCAGCATGATATTTATGATAATATGATTGGATCATAGCTGATTAAAATCATAGCTTTACATTTTTCTATTCTTTGTTATACAATGCTCAATACAAGACTAACTTATTCTTGCATCAGTCTATCTATGATTCACTAGATTATTACTGATAATACAATGACATAATGAGGTGGCTTTTTTTATTCATAAGTAAATAAGAGACTTGAAATATTTTCTAGTTACTACCGGTATGTTCTAGGCTACCAGATTCTTGCCATGTCGTAATATATTCCAAAGAGAGATAATAGTAACGCTAACCCTATCTCATCACTACCACTATACAATACACTAGAAAGCTTTAGATGTTGATAGCTCAGCAATGATAAACCAGCGAAAAATAGTGTATTGGAAGAAGGGTATCAGGAAGAGGTTCACGTGTTGGTTTAATACAAAGTAGAAGGGAAGAGAAATTAATCTTTCTAGGATATTTGATCAGAGTCTGTCGCCGAGAGGCTGCTCCAGTCTATGAATAAATAATGTATTCGCGTGTAAGGGAGCGCTGGCTTGAAACTCTTCCAGGGTGGAATTTGCTCGTGATTTCTGTGGCGTTTCAAATTCCAATTTGTATCCTGTCTGGCAACTTTGCTATTTACTTCTACTTGTATCTCAAAACTCTATATACAGTCTTGATGTTCTCTATAGATCTTCGTAGCGCTTCTTTTACATTCATTTGGATCATTATGACAATAAATCATAATTCGAAGAAGATGATAGCAGATAGAATAGAATGTTTTATTGTATGTAACCGCTTCTGAGGTCTTCAGAAGAATTACGTCCGTCACAATATACAATACAGGAACAAAATTGAGCCTAACTTATTACAAAGTACAGTAACTTGATAATTTAGTCTAACTTATAACTTAGTACCTAACTTATTACAAAGACCATTGAACTCTAGATCATTGAACTCTTGTAAAGTGTAAAGAGGGTTACTTATTAGAAATAGTTTCAGCCTGCTCTTGGCAATTTGACTTTGAAAACCTCTCAATTGTTCCTACTAGGCCTACTTATTTGAAAGCTCATACTGCTAAAATCTTCTATTCAATCACACTACTAATTATTTCATTTGCTGCAACTTGCCTCAATCACCACCTTGACCGTCGCGGGTTAGGAAACCCGTCAACACTAGAATTAAAATTTGCTAAAAGTACATAAAAAATAGTGGAAAATGAGAATATCCATCTAAATCGGATTAAATCTATTTACCGTAAACTGAAAACATTACATCAACTCGTGTCTACGCACACTCGCACAGGTTATAATACCTATTTAGACGCTTTTCCTGTAATGATCCAATTATATTATGCAGTTTAAAGAAATAATGTCAATTTATATCATATTAATCACTTTTTTGTAGTAATATTTATTATGTATTATTGTCTATTCAAATTTGAATGTCAAGAATGTTTCTTTACTGTATTAATGATGTTTATTTATGGAAATAAAAGATTTGATTTGATGTTATTGCTCGAGCTCGAGTTAAATTTTCTCACGAGACTTCTTGAATTTGAATATTGTCCATGTAATTCATTGGGATCATGTAATTCAATCTTGTTTATAATTATGGAGAATATGTAGATTTAGTCATTTCTTTTGCATGCAAAGAAGGAAACTGTATGATATTATCTAAGGGGCTATCAAAATTTTTGCAATGCTCCAAAATCGAAATTAATGAATGGCAACAACTAACTTACACTGAAGTAGACTATATAAAAGCTTTCTCTCGAAAATCTGAGTGTTCAGTATTCATTGTAGAAACAAATGAACAAGCTCATCAAAGATTTAGTAACATGCTTGCTCTATTGAACAGTTGGAGTTCAGTCAATTACCCACTAGTAATAGGAATTGATATTTTCGACTATGCAATTCAAGATATACCGGCAATACGTATGTTAAGCTCTGTACTGGATAATGAAGCCCTCCGTTTTGTATTTTACAATCAAGGAATTAGAAATATCGATTACTTAGAAATACCGAGTCAACATAATGCTACAGAGTATCCAACTGGTTTTTTCGAGGGAGCATCAAAGTATGAAAGATATATTAATACGATGATAGACCTCCGTAACCTCCTGGAAAAGGCTGATGCTGAAAATGCTAAAATCTACAAGGGGATTCTTAAAAATATATGTGAAGGCGTGTCAAACAGAACGATTGGTGCAGTTAAGAAAAAAGATATGAACATATTTGATAATGTAATGAAGAAGTTTCTATTCAAAACAGACACTCTTTACAGAATGGGATACAGTCTGGAAGAAGGAGGCAAATATGTTGAGTTCGTGGAGAAGGAAAATAAGTTCAAAACCACTGAAAAATACATATTAGTCACTAGAGATACAGAACTCATGCTAGACGGTGAGCTAATTAGTAAAATAAACAAATATCACATCAATAAGCCTAGATTTCCACAAATAAGTTGGATAGAAGGAGTGCCTGGTTGTGGGAAATCGACATATATAATCAGGAAGCACTCTCCAGGAAAAGATTTAGTACTAACTCAAACTAGAGCAAGCATAAAAGATATAAGAGATTCGGTTTCAGCAAAGTACGCCAGTCAGAACATACCTATTCAGCTAAGAATGGATTACAGGACAGTAGCATCATATATTATAAATAATCCAGGCAAGAAATATGAAAAAGTATACATTGATGAGGGGCTAATGATGCATGCTGGTTACATTGGCTTTATTGCAGAATTGAGTGGAGCAGTGGAAATTATAGTTGTGGGCGACTCCAACCAGATACCATACATCGAGAGATCACCAGTAGTTACCAAGTGGAATAAAATTTCAGATTTCTGTGAACCTGAAGAATATATAACAGTAACAAAGCGGTGTCCAGTCGATGTATGTTTTGTACTTCAATCATTCTATCAAGGAATCAGCACAAAGAATGTCCGAGTAAGATCAATTCTTCCAACATTCAAAAACGGCGAAACCCATCAGCTCAAGGAAGATACTCTAATCCTCACATTCACGCAAAAAGAAAAAAAGTCCTCTGTGATTGCATGAAGAAATATAAGTCCCAGAGAATTAACACAATTCACGAAGCGCAAGGGCTTACTTCAAAGGATGTAGTGTTAGTGAGGATTGACACAAAAGACAATAAAATATACAACAGTGTATCACATGCTATTGTCGCAATATTCAGGCATACAGAAAGCTTCAGATATCTAACAACAGGCTACAATGATGCAGTGCAGGATATTATTGATAGAGTAAACGGGAGGACAGATGAAGAGCTTTTGGTATGGAACAACAAAAACTTAGAAATAGAATCCAATACTAAAAATTATAAAATTGATGAATAATCTGATAGAAGAGCTTGACTTAGCAGATGTAAATGATTTTTCAACTCTGGATCCGAAATATGTATGTGATAGCTTGAAACAGTTTAACCTGAAAATTGTCAGTTTTAATATTAGAAGTTACAACAAGAATATTGACGAGTTCCTGATACAACTAGAAGACTTACAGTGTGATTTTGATGTTATTGTTTTAACAGAATGCTGGATTTCTTGCAATACAACTCCGCGAGTCATAAGTAACTACAATCTATATGCAACCGAGAAGAATCAGCTGCAGAATGATGGAGTGATTGTATATGTTAAAGCTGACATTAACACTGAGGTTGAAGAGCCAGAAATTCAACACGCCAACTGTTTAAACCTCCGCCTTGAAACTGGAGAAAGTATATTTGTTGTAATCGCAATATATAGGTCACCTTCCAATCCGGATTTGACAGAATTCATCAATAGTTTGAGACAAGTATTCGAGGGATCAAGTCAACATTCCCATGTAGTTGAAGGAGACTTCAATATTAACACCATAGAACCAAACAAGCATCGACAACTGGATGATTATGAGAATTTACTCAGTGAATTTGGCTTTGTTCACTGCATCAAACAGCCTACTCGAGTCAACAACAATACCGCCACATGCCTGGATCACATCTTAGTGAACTTCAAAAAAGATCTTATGCCAATAATATTTCAAAACTCAATAACAGACCACTACACTACTATTCTTGGAATAAAAAGCAACAGAAACAACTTCATAAACAATGTGAAAATAATGCATCAAATCTCCAACTAAATCAATATTACAGAAAATTCAGAAACCTATTAACCAGAGTTATAGAAGAAGCAAAAAAACAATATTTCTCTCACAAGTTTGGAGATTTAAGAAATGCAAAACAGAAATGGAAGGTGATTCAAGAAATAACTGAAGTTCAGAGACCGAAAACACAAATCAAACAAATAGTTGAGAAGTACTTGATAGTCTTGAGAAGATTATCAAGTCTAGACTTATCAACTTCCTTGGAAGAAATAATATTTTATCACCGAATCAATATGGCTTTAGATCAAATTGTAGTACCGATGATGCAATCCACAATGTTATTTCACAAATATCAGAAAAAATCAATTGTGATGAGAAACCTTTGGCGATATTCCTGGACCTGAAAAAAGCATTTGATACAGTATCACTTGATATTCTGCTGGATAGACTCTACAACTATGGTATCAGAGGAGTAGCATGGGAATTATTCAAAAGTTACTTGTCAAACAGAACCCAGAGTGTCAGAGTCAATGGAAAAATAAGTAGCAAGCTCAAAGTGGATCATGGAGTACCTCAAGGTACAGTTCTCGGTCCAATACTATTTTTGATTTATATAAATCCTCTGTGCAGTATGGAAATTGAGGGGAACATCACCACCTTCGCCGATGATACTGTACTTTTGTTTTCAGGACCAACTTGGTCAATAGCATGGAATAAGGCTGAAATAGGACTACAGAAAATCTCACAATGGTTGAATCAGAATCTGCTCACCCTAAACTATGACAAGACCCACTTTCTAACTTTCTCAGCTACACAGCATGGACAGCCTACAGAAAACCTTTTAACAGTCAACATTTCCAACAGCACTGCATAAACTATCCACAGAAAACGAACAATAAAATATCTTGGAATCATACTGGACTCTTTCCTGCGCTGGGACCATCATATAGACACCCTATGCAAAAAGTTGAGAAAGACTATTTACAAGTTCAAAATGCTGAAAACATTGATAGATGAGAAGTGTATGAAGATGGTGTACTATTCCTTAGTCCAGTCTTTGATTACCTATGGGATTGTGGGATGGGGAGGGACAAACTTCGTTCACCTTGACCCTCTTTTAAAAGTACAAAAACTGATAATGAAAATTATTAAGCAGAAACCACTTCGCTACCCATCAGATCAGCTATACAATGAGTTCGGAGTGATGGATGCAAGACAGCTCTACTCCCTGGAAATCATTTGCAGACTACACAAAAACCGGAAAACTTTCAATGGAGAAACCACAGTCATAACACAAGAAATAGAAACCTGATCACAAACGTTGCTAGGAAGGCAACATATCAACGACACTACAACCACCTAGCACCAAAAATCCACAATTTACTTCCTGCACACATCAAGATGATAGAACACCCAAGAAATTTCAAAGCCGTCGTTAAAAAGTGGATTATAACAACTGGAAGACATCACATAGAAAATATTATTTCTAACAGTATGTGAGCTCACTTACCCAAAGTATTCGCACCCCCACCCAAAATTTACACCTACTCTAGCACATGGGGTTCCCATAGTTGAGTAGGTTAATTTCCAATAAAAATAAATAAAAAATTGAAACTTTATTATTTAATTCTTAAAACACTAACTGGATTTAAATTTAAATTCTACTCATTACATTTGCTTGCTGTTTTGTTCATTTTTGTTTTTTGTTTGTTTTTTAAGGAAATAAAATTATTATTTATTTATTTAATTGTTCATAATTGCTTGGACGGATTGTATAGTGGAGTGAATATGAAACTGGCAACCAGTTGGTAGGCCTAGGCCCTTCATAGGGCTGTTGCGCCATTGACAAACAAACAATTGTTCATAATTCTACATTTCTCTTGTTTCAGGTGAGCACTGAATAGGAATTTAAACTTATTCCCCATAAGTGAGTGGAGTTCTTCTGGTGAGTTTTAGGTTGGGTTATACTTAGGGCTCTTAGGGCCCTGTCACACTACGCCACTTCAGACGCGCGGCGGGTCATGTTACATTTTTTTACCTCGCGTTTCGACGCGTTTTGATGCGATAACCTTGGATTCTACAGTGTATTGGTTCGCGCACGCTGAGAAGAGACTCCGGCTCAATGCACCACTATTGTAGCGGCGTATCTTCTCGGGGTACGCGCCACTCGTATTTGATACTATAGGAAAAAATTGGATGAACCTAACGCGCTGTTACGAACGCGCGTCTGAAAACGCTTGAAAACGCTAGGCTGAGGCCGCACTGCCGGTGGGTAGAGCCTAGAGGGTTGTTGGTAAATCTATAGAACATAAACACACCATCCACAGTAATACATCGTATGAATGGTATGACGTCATTCTGTTTTTTGAGGTTATGTTGTCCATATTTAAGAATTTCAAGATGGCGGCTGAACACATACCATTTATACGATGTATTACTGTGTATGGTGTGTATGTTCTATAGATTTACCAGCCACCCTTCACCCTCCAGGCTCTACCCACCGGCAGTGCGGCCTCAGCCTTAGAGCTCTTATACTGTTGGGGTTATACTGTTGAAGGTTTCAGTTTAATACATAGGTCTATCTGAATGCCTCCTCATTTCAAAATAACGTGGTAAGAACTGGATTGTTTCCTATTTTCTGTTCAACTGTTCAATGCATGACGAAAAAGAGAGAATGAGTGTGTGAGTAATAGAGCGCGAGAGTGAGTGTGTGTAAGAGAGAGAGAGAGTCGTGAGGGAAAGACGGAGACGCGCTTCTATTCATGTCCAGACCTCTCTCGTCAATCGAGACAGTCTCATCATGCTACCAATCATTTCGCTCCCAATTCATTATTTTGAAGGAAAGAGCTTTGAATACTTGGTCCTTCATGAAGTTTGTTTGTTCTTTGAATTTTGGTCCATAAACTGAAATAAAAATCTCAATATTATCCAATGTAGATTTTAGAAAAATATCAACTAAATTAAGTTTTTCAACAAAATATATACATAAAAAAACTATTCCGTCAAAATATCATTTCAGTATCATTTTCACTCATTATTTGATTGGCGTCTATCATATCACCTGACTTATGTATTGAGGTATTATGTCCTATACGAAAAATAATATAATCAGAGTATAATAGCGAAGGCTATACTCTGCAAATTGGAGAACTTTGAAATATAATTTGAAAATGGATGCAGTTCATTGTGACCTCCATCACTTTTATTGGAATTGATCCAGAGATGAAAATTATCAGACCCACATCATAGTATTATATTCAGATGTGGAAAATATGCACGATTCATAAGGTCCCCCTTCACAACTAATTGATGTGATCAATAATAGCTCTAGGTGTAATCATGTATCATATTGTTCAACTATCTGTTTAATCACCTACATCAACAACTCTCTCAGCAATTTTGGAACAATGTGTCAATATAGTCCAGATAGCTATCTCATGATGTTCTAGATCTATAATCGAGCAATCATAACCTTGGAACAGTAGGCCTATCTCTATAATAATTATAGAAATTATTATTAGGATTATTATAAATAGAATTATTCCGAAGGTGATCTTGAAATGAACAAAGCTGTTCTACTTTTTCGCTTATTCATTTATTCTTAATTATTATTCCTCTTGCTTATCATATTGATTGCAGAACCTTTAGTATCTTTTCTCAGATTTTTGAGTATGCTCCATGCCTCCTTTGACCTTGTGCCACCTATATACTGATCCAATCTATCACAGACTTCCTCCCATTCTTCATTTTTCGCTTGCTGTATCTTTATTTTCACTTCCTGACGCTTTTGTTGGTATAATTTTCTGTCTTGAATATTTTTCGATATCAGCCATTTATTATAAAGTCTTTTCTTTTCCGTTACAATTTCATCTATTTCTTCCGTCCACCATCTGTCACTTTTCCTATATACCTTTTTCCCGCTTTCTCCTAGTGATTCAAAAGCTGCTTTGTGGATTGCCTCTTTCAATTTAATGTATTCCTCTTCTGCCGTTCCAATTGTGCAATTTGGTAATTTGGATGATAGTCGTAATTTAAATAAGAAACTTATAGAGTCGTGTTTCAGGTTCTCAGTCACATATTTCCTCTGTGTTAAATCACCAGATTCGTCATTGTTTTCATCTTCCCTAACCTGCATGCACTGTTTTCTATGAGGCAAATACATTTTTCACTTTTAGTAAATGATGATCAGTTCCACATTCTGCGCCTCTATATACTCTCACGTCGTGGACCTCAAGAGGTATTTTGCTTGGTGATTGCATAGTCTATAATGGATTTCAATTTTCGTGTTGGTTGGGTCCATGTAAATTTATGTATGTTACGATGTTGAAAATGACCATTTAATATTCTTAGTCAAATTCCTGACATGTTTCTATAAGACGAGTGCCATTGTTGTTAATTGTATCCTCTCCAAAATTGCCTATGATCAGGGTCATTTGTTTTTCTACCTGTTCTGGCGTTGAAGTCTCCCTAGTAATATAATTTCATGCCTCTGGTTGATATTATTCAAAAGAGATCTGTGAGCTTATCCATGAAAGCGTCTTTTGTATCATTATTTGAGTCGTCAGTTGGAGCATAAACCGCAACTATAACAACATCATGACCCCCAATTTTGAGTACTACTTTCAAAAGCCTCTCATCTATTTCTTGCCATGTTTTCACAGAAGCTTTTAGTTTTTTGCTAATTGCGATTGCAACTCCAGCTCGCGCCCTGCTACTTTTGGGAACGCCACTGTAGAAGAGAACATATTCATTCATATCTTCAAACCCATTTTCCTTTCTTCTTAGTTTCAGTTAGTTTGATAAATGGAAAGAATACTTCTCTAAAATCTTAAAAGAAGATAGACCGCAATATTTACAACCTGTAGATTTTGAGCCAGAACCGGATGATCAAATTCAGGAGATAACTGCAGAAGAGGTAAAAGAATCCATTGAGGATATGAAGAATGGCAAATCACCAGGCCCAGGAGGTATCCCTATTGAGCTATTAAAACACGCAACCTCCAGAACTCATGAAATACTTGCCTACATCTTCAACAGATGCTTATTTAAACACGATACATTGCCCGAAGATTGGAGGACTGGTTATTTGACACCAATACACAAAAAAGGACCAAGAGATGAATGTTCAAATTATAGAGGTATTACAGTGTTGGCTACAATGGGAGACTGTATGGACGAATAGTGAGAAAGAGAATTGAAAGAGAAATTAAAATTGGTGAAGAACAAAGTGGGTTCACTGCAGGACGCTCTTGCACAGATAATATGTTCTCATTGAAGCAGCTGATTGAAAAAAGAAGACTGATTAATTTAGAAACGCATTTAATTTTTATAGAACTTACAAAAAGCTTTTGATACAGTACCAATCCAACGACTCTTTGAAATTTTGAATAAGTCCAACATTAACAGGCATTATATTTGTGCAATAAAGAAATTTATAAAAACCAAACAAATGTAATAAAGATATCCAATAAAATATCCGCACCATTCGTCACAGATAAAGGCGTTCGTCAAGGCTGTTGTTTATCACCATCCCTCTTCAAATTGTACATGGAGCACATATTGATTGAGTGGAAAAGGAAATGTCGATGCATGGGAATTCCAATAAATGAAGATCACATTTATTCTCTGTTGTTTGCTGATGACCAAGTGATAATGGCGGGAGACGATCATGACATCATCTATATGTTTAGAAAGCTTGTAGAGGCATATGAAGAGAACGGTATGAAGATTAACTATGAAAAGACGAAATACCTAGTATCAGGTGGTGATGCAAACGATCTCTATGTAGGTGGTCAAGTAATTAAGAAATGTGAAGAGTATAAATATCTCGGCAGTCTTATAACCTCGAAACAATTCAAGAAAAGAGATCATCAATAGAATTGGGCAGGCTAGACGTGCCACACAGAGACTGAACTCTATGCTCTGGTCCAAAAAGTATTAAAAGCAGCACTAAAGTTAGAGTTTACAACTCCATTGTACAGAGTATTCTGATGTATGGCTCGGAAACATGGGAAATAACAAAAAGGGACAGCGAGAGACTAAACGCAGTAGAAATGGATTTCCTTCGAAGAAGTTGCCGCGTATCTCGGATGGATCGGGTCAGGAATGTGGAGATTAGAGAGAGAATCAGGAAGCAGAGTTCAACGGTTGATGAGATCAAAAGAAAACGCCTTGTATGGATGGGACACGTGCAAAGAATGGGTGATGAACGGTGGCCCAAAAGGATACTGAATTGGAATCCGCCAGGAAGAAGGAAGAGGAAGACCACCTGAAACTTGGATGAAGCAAGTAGGAAATGACATGCGCGAGAGGAATTTGGCGGAGGGAGAATGGATGGATAGAGTGAGATGGCATGTGGGATGCGAGAGACGGCTTGAGCTGTAAATAAACTCGCTATATATATATATTATTCCTCTCTATATGAGATTCCACGATTGAGTTTATAATTTTTCACAGTCATTACGAGTATTTGTCTCTATCATTTGAATAAAAATCTGAAACACTGCACTACTGAATGACTTACGTACTGGTTGTTGTAGAAGCGTGCTGAAAATTGGACTTTTATGAGCAGATACCTTTTCACAAATTCTTGCATTAAACTTGTCGCGATGAATACGACGGTGGTAATAATCATTTATGGAACATAACAATCCTATATTTTGCTTAGAAGATGAATTAAATAATAGAATTCTAGGATGAAGTCATGTTTATCATCCTCCCACAAACAAGGAATATTGTGGAAAGTCGGAGGCAGGTGCCATGCACATTTTAATCATTGAAAAGGATAGCACCGTCCAACACTGTAAAGAAACTGCTGGATTGAGAGTTGGCCTTCAGTGAAGTCGATCAAACCATTATACGCTATCAAGTCAGGTGTGGGAAACATACATCAAGAACCTCAAAACATTAAAAATAAGAACATAACAACTCGACTGGAGAAAAGGCCGGCAGCCAAAAATCAGTGAAGCGCCAAAAGTTGAAGGCACGAAAGCAAACAGGCTCTCAAAGAATAATGAGTAGAGAGGTGAGGAGGGAGGAAGGGAGAAGAATGAGTGAGAGGAATGTGTAAAAACACTTGCGATTCATAGAGTGCGATAAATTTGCGGAGAGGGGCCGTCAAAGCGTTTGGCGCTGAATCCGTTTTGGCGCGACTCTCATCCAGTGAAGTGACGGCGTAAAGTAAGTTTTTTCGATTGAATTTGGAGGCTGTAGTTTGGAGAGGGGGAGACGCGATGAATTGCCTAGCTCGTTTAAAATAACAGTGTTTTGATGTGGGTGGGAGGTTAAGCCTGGATTGGTTCCAGAACAGCCACCCAGACTAGGCAGCACCCTGTCCGCTACTAATACAAGTCTGTTCGGGCACTTGAAAATTTATTCGCATTCCCAACAACCTGTATTACAGCTCGAATTTCAAACTAGTAAATCATAACCACAATACCAATCTAGCCACACACACTCGCACACAAGCAGCCCCTGAATAGCTAACAGGCCACGTGGACTCGATGTTTGACCGTTGAACAGTTTATTGCTAGAATGTGCATTATACTTTCTAAAATTTTGCTGATTTATTTGTATCCGCTTACATGACATTGTGCTGTTTCACTCATTTTTTGCTCTATACTCTAGGGAAATTATTTAGCTTTTGATAGAGATTATATTTCCAGATAGAGAACACATCAAAGAACTGAGTTGAATGAAAAATCAAATGCTAATATAGTCCAAACATTTACGTGTCTCAAACATGTTCTTTTAATTTCTTCATTTAAAATTCTCTGTATAAATAAATTCTTTGTTTATCGTCAAACTATTTAATCTTCTATAATTTTTAGTATTCCTGATAAAGAAAGCTTTCGAAAACTTGGTATTCATATTCATAAGATTGACCCGTAGGCTGTATTGAAGACATCAAAATAAGTTTGCTGGCTTTGAGAAGCATTTGCAAGGCGAGAGCTTTACGGGATTAAGTAGATTTGGGAGGCGGCCCCCAGGGTGTGTCACTCTTGCTCTTTGTCATGCCCAGCTCCTCACCGGAGGCGGTAGCGGCGGCATTCTCAGGAAATCCATTAACTTGAAAAACAAAGCATTCATGTGAATTCCTTATCACAATCCAGTTCCTTCCAGATCCTGGAAGCAATGCTAGGCAAAGTGAATCTTGGTTTGCACATTTTGTGAGACTCTGGCACTGTAATCTAAATTTGTATTGCATAGATTCTAATTTCAAATGAGATGGCCTGTGGCTTAAAGTTATTTATATCTCATTAAGATAAAAGTCTACCTTCTGACTGGAATCAATTCAATAATGTTCAATTCTCGCTGGAGAAATTAGAAAAGATCTTATCGGACCTTCCTATCATTTCTAGAATACCTTATTTTCAATAAAATATGAATTTCCTTATCATGATCCCAGCATGAAAAACTGAGGATAATAGAATTCTAAATCATCTCAAGACAACTTGGAGAAAACCACTGAAATCCACATTGAGCGTTTTCCAATTTCGTCCCACAAGTTCTTCTTTGTGCAAAAGCAATAATTCACGAATCAAGGTTCAACTCGAAAAAACCCAATATAAAATTTTTGCATGATCTAAGCGATTCAATTGAATATTAATTTATTGAACGATGTCAATTTTTTCAAGTCGTAGCTAATCAGTTTAGTTGTTCACGGTACAGTCATTTTTAAAATATGATTGAAACATTCTTCATGTATTTCACATAATTATACTACATGTTCAGCCAAATTATAAAATTCCAAAGACCATTCTAGTATAGCCTATTACGAGCAATGCGTTTCTCCATTTTTTTGTATTTCTACAGTCAATGCTCTTCTATCACATTCTGTGAATACTTCCTTTTTCGTATTTTGAATGTTTATTTTATAAAAACTCTATATTGCTCTTCATATTAAACGGAATCGATGTATAAACATGTATAGGACTCCAGGAATAGCCTGGAACTATGTCAATCCTCCTCCAATCTCTTCTGTAATCGCAAAGAACAGCGCTATGACCATTCCATACTATGAGGAGCGATTAGCGATGATAAACGAAGCTGAGCGATCAACATGACGGCAACTCTGCAAACGATGAGCGGCCGCGTTTGCCGAAGGATTAATCAGTTATCTTGTTTTTGTGTCGGCCGGCAATCATTCATCTCCATCCACCTTCTGTTCTGTTGCCGCGCAAAATTAATAACCGAGCTCGATCAACTTCAACTTTTCACAGTTTCAAGTGATATTTTATCCGTCGGCGTCTTGAACGACGTAAAAGTGGAGCAACACGTTTACCTTGAGATAGTTATTGAGATGGTCATTAGCGAAAAGTACCCTGTACACATAGATATACAAACCATTCGTAGTATATACATATACAGCTTTTGACTTACTAACAGACTGGCTTACGTAACTCACTCACCCACTATCGAATAAAGCTGAAGCCTGATGCCTTTCACTGACTCATTCATTAATCATAGCCTCCACAGCTCTGCATCTCCCTTGGTGAGTTAAATGAACTCCAATTCCAACACAACCTGCTTCGCTCACTGAAAATTCGTCTTAATCAGTGCACTGTTGCGATTATATGGAGTGAGATTGATAGTTTGTCTAATTACATTAACAGAAGGTACCACAGGTTATAAGGGTAGTAACTCTGGATAAGAATAATCCAAGATGCTGAAGTTAGTTTAAATTCCTTGTTGATTTAATACCTCTGTAATTTCAACACATGTGAAGGAAATTCCTGCTTGATGTCGCCGTAAACTTAATTGTTCCTCTCTCCAATCTCATCACTTAAAAGTTATGCTGGAAATCGGATGAGCCTACCAGAGTTGATTTATTAAGCTATTAAGCTGAGTGGTTATTAAGCTCAATCTCAATTATTGCATATCTGTTATTGTTGAGCTAAGACTGGAATACAAATTGGAATAACAGAGTAATCTATTGTTAAGCATAATTGGAAACTGAGTTAACATCATTATCTGATTGTTAATTGATTTCCTCCCCAATTTGATACCCATCTCATACTCACTGCTTAGGAGTTTATACCCATTGAAGTGAGTAACATAAAGCCTATTGATTATTTCATGGACTGCTTTTTTCTTGACTTTGTCGATTAGAACTTTTAAAGTAGAAAATGATGAATTTGAGTCTCAGGACCTTTTGTCATTCTCGTTCTGGAATTATTGGCTTTATTGGCTTTTTATTGGCATTATTACATTCATTCATGCAATTACTGATTTTTTAAAGGTTACCTCCTATTATATCACAGAAGACAAATTCTACATAATATTTTGTTCCCCAAGAGAACTCTTCAGTGTTTCATTTTTCAATTTTTCAATTCAATGAACTCATTATTGATAAGAATATATCAGAATTACTAAAAAAGAATTGTCTCTTTGGCATGACAATTCATTCTTGTGTCATTTGATATCAATTCTTACATATATCTCATATCAGCAGTACCATATTGCCACCGCCGTTTTTCTCTCAGTTTCCCATCCAAGATGCAGCTACCCGCTAATCCGACACGGTTACCACTCTTAATGGCTACTGCTCGTTGCTGGTTATCGTTTTCATTCAACTGTATAAGCCAATTTTTCTCCAGTAGACCAGCCAGCACCACATGCAATGGAACAACGGTCATTTAATGTGTCTGTAACTGGTGCCGTAGGAGAGATGAGGGTAACGATTGCTCTCGCCTCATAAGGCTCCAGCCAAGCCGGTAATGGTCATGTTTTCAGCAGGAGGTGGGAGAAATTCAAGGGGATGGAGGGGTAATTCGAAGGAGAGGAGTAAGGGTCCAGGGTTCTGGCGGGAAGTAGCACTGCTACGTAGTCTTTGGTGATAAATGGTTCTCGACCACGATAAGTCCGGAATGAAAAATCTTCTCAAAGTTAATTTCGTTACAAGTGATTTCCGGGAGCTGGCCGGTAACTGGCCCCCGGAAATAATTACCAACAGAGGAGCTCTGTGTAAATCAAATCTCGAATTACACCCTTACTTTTGTACCTCACACTGTTCTACTCATTTACCCCCTCAGACAGCTACTTTAGCCGGCATCTCTTCATCATACACTGCAGGAAAACTCTTCACTGTACCAACTGCACTATCTTTCTTCCTGTCAATCCTTTTCTCTTCTTATCCCTCAGTTATCCTGTAGTTCTCACGATCACTCTACTTTGTGAATCTCCTATTTATTTTTTAATAAGAATTTCCTTTTTTTATATTTGTTCTGATCCTATCTCATCTTTCCACCATTTTCGCTCATTTGTTCATCACTGAATGAGGTGAAATATTCTTACTCTTATTTTTCTCCTAAAGCCTGCTGTAGACGGGGTAAGTAGTGGCGGCCAGTCGAAAAGATGTACCTAACTAGTAAGCCCCATGGGCTGAAGAACTCGCGCGAGAACTCTTGAAGTTAACTTAGGGTATGGCTTTGATAATTTGATAATGAAATTTTGAAGTCAAGTCCACTTGATCAAGTTTGTTGATGAGTCGTATGCCTCGAAGTCAAATAGGAACCACAAATATCACCAATACGTATATTAACACAATTCTAAATGGTTCATTCTTGTAAGGATATAGTTATGTACGGTATATCGTTTCCATTTTTTGCTATTCCAACTATCCGCAAATACGCTACTGCAGCCAATGCACTGCAAAAGATCACAAAGATAACTCTGAACGATTCATACTACAACCAGCCTATATTGAAACTACGTGTAGATATAGAGTTATATTGATAGCATTTTGTATTGTATTATGTATTAAATAGGCTTTTGTGAATTCTTATTAAATGTATCAAATTGAAAACCATTGACAAACATTTTTATTTAAAGCTTTGTTCAAGAATGGGATTTTCTCATTAAGATGAATCAAATAAATTATATAATTAAGATCCCCTCAATTTAGCATTCCTCAATTCCCATAGTGAAGCGAGGGTGATATATTTTTAGTTTGACTTCATGGAAAGCATGGAAATTAAATGGAATAAAGATATTTTTTTATAAAAATACAAGATAAATGTCTAATGGTAAAATAATTCACATCTCTGCCTCTTGTCAGTTGTTCTAATACATGTTCTATTGATCGCATTCCATATTGAATTTAATAGAATTTTGTAAATTCTAAAATATGAAGAATGGTGTAACGGTATGAAATAACATGATTCATTTATCTTGTTTTTCAACCAAAAACGTTTAATAAATTTTCCATTACTTGATAAAATTGTTTTTCGAATTACTCAAAAAACAACTTTATCATTGTTCTTGCAATTACAAGCTTATTCTTTTAGTAGATTTCTCTCTATATTTTTCCTCCTTTTTCATTACTTTGTATGTTGCTCGGTCGGTCTCTTTCTTGAACAAAATTCTGCTTGATCGACAGTTGCTTAGGAGTGGGGATAGCCTTGTACTGTTTGCTCCTCTATTAATTTCAATTCACTTCGAACCTAGCTCTCAACCAGTTCAGATAGACATTTTCTTTCTTCTATAAGATTTGTTGAAAGTTCTTTGAAGTACAGGATGTAGTCACATTAATTAAATTCTCATTCTTTTACATAGTAGCTTCATCCTGATTTTTTTTATTTAAATTTTTCATTGATATGTAAATTTACTAAGTTATTGGATTCTTCTCTCAAATTTAACCAATCTCCAAATTCGATGTATCAACCTCGATGTATCAACCTGGATGTATCCACCTCGCTGAAATTAACCAGGAAACCAATACTGTAGCATGGACTTCGCAGATGGATCGAGGGTATATCGTTAAAAACCCCAAGGGAACCTGGACTTCTACACATCAGGATTACAAAGAAAAACCTCAGAAGGATCAGATTTAAATTTCCATCGAAACCAATATTTTATCAACCAAGTGAAGTGTAATTAAAAAGGCAATAGTGATACATAGTGTGAAAGTTTATGGGGGCCCTCACCACACCAGGTATTTATGTATACTAACATATTTAAGTAATCTATTGTAACCCGTATTTCTAAAAATAATGTAATTTGTATTTCCGGTATCCAATTGCTATTTTCTTTTGATTTTATTTATTCTGGTTTTTAGAAATAAACCAAGGGATGTCGCTACTATAACTTTTCGTTATTAATTTATAATCACCTCTGTCACAATTCTAAAGATGAGATCCATTTCTTTCGTGGTGGTTTGATTTTGAATTCTCTTACATTCACGATCCCCTTGTATTGTGTCGGGTGTGTAATTTTGATGATTTCAGAATTTATTATATTAACCTATAAATATTTTAAGTTTTGATATCATCTTATTGCCCATCTGAAATAATATAAGGTCAGGTATAAATCTATACAAGGATCAAATAATTTAATTTGAAGTTTCTTCTCACCACCAAACGTTCACAAACGTTACAATGGAAGGGCAGTTAAACCATGGACAAACAGTAATTATGAATTTATAGAGCTTAATTTTGTCTAAGTATGGAATTCATTCAATGGTACAGTATTTCCAATCGAATAAATAAAATAAATAAATCATTAATAAATCTTCTTAACTCTCAATAGAATTTTTAAGATTCTGTAGTGAATCAGGGGTGGCATATAATATACTATAAGTTTGACGTATCAAAGTATGGGAAATATTCTAATGAAACAAAAAATAAAATCAATAAGAATATTAGAAAAATATTCAACGTGAAATCATTGAAATTTACCGCCTTTTGTCAGCAATTTAAAATAATAATAATAGTGAAATAGTCCTATTACATGTTTGAAAATAATTTTAACATAAAACTTCACGTAAGGAACTTTCTTGATTTGAAAACAGCTGATTTTTGAAAAGTTTTCTCGATTTGATTCTATATCAGCTGTTTCATTGAAATCAGATGGATTCTCAGAATTTTTTTTTTCAAATACCATATGAAATTTTTTCTAGCCGTGATTATTGTGTTGAAATATTATAAATACGAGAGTAGATATAGATATATTGTTGCTGAGAGCTTATCCTTTTTTCGCCTGAAAAAGGGTGAAGGAGTTGATCGATTTGTCCAACGAACTTGACCTGTATAAATGTTCGAAGAATATGTGTTCTGAATTTGAAGTTGATTAATTAAGGCGTTCGAAAGTTTTATTGTCGAACATACAAACAAACGAACGAACAGACGGACAACGACTTCGAGTCAAAAGTAAGAACTCGCTAACGCTCGTTCAATAATAGCCTTTGTCTTGTCATTGAGTTTAACAACAAGAGCTGTGATTGGCTACAGCTATTCGACTGTCCGCCACTACTTACCCCGTGTACAGGGTGCTTTATTCTCAATCCTGAAGACATTCCCCCTTCTTTTTTGTGGAAGTGATAATCATCCACATCTTCTTTTTTTCTTATTACTTGGTTCTGTCCTTTTACGAAAATCTCTCATCCTAGAATAAGTTTCCTGCCTATTACTTCTGCATTTTACCTAATTGCCCACTCACCTGATAGTCATAATAATTTATTGATTACTTACTACGGCTGCATCTTCCTCTCTTTATTTTCTTATCAAACTCCTTGATTGATCTTCTCCCTGCTTTTCTACCCCGGCTCATTGTCTTTATTTCCACTACAGCTGGAAGATTTTCTCCAAAAAAAAACATTTATTATCGAGTTATAGACTGCAGATAAATCTATTCTATAACTGTGAAAATAGAGTACGGTCCTGCGACAGTAACTGGAACAAAACGAGACCGATCTCTCTCACCCCTCTACATCTCTTCCCCACTCCATCATACAATTTCCTCCACACCTTTACCAACAACCAACCATTCTTCTCATTGATGTTTTTTTTCGTTCTCTTCGATGTTGCTTCTCCCATATAAATTTCATTGTACTAATGCATTTACTTGATGATAATGACCCTTTCTCCCTTTCTTAGTAGTGAGTAGAAGAAAGGCTGAGGCCTAAGCCCTTTATGGGACATTCATACATACACATGTTGAGTCATACATACACATACAATGGAGAAAAAGCTACTGAGCCTGGTGACAATGGAATTATAAGTGCTGGGCCGCATGTAAAATTGTTTTGGTTCAGTTGAGAATGATTTTTAGTTATAATACAATGAGTTTCAAGTCAATCACTCGGTCGCGCGATTAAGAGATACTTTGACAGTTTGGAATGATGGTCCCTCAAATTGTATCTAAATCCTATATTTAATATTTATACGTGATACGGAAATTCTGTAGTTACAGCTATTTGAGTACAAAGTAACTATTCAACTCTTCAAAGAATACAACGAAATCAATACACCACTTTCACCGAAAGAGGACTTTGAAATACACTATTTTGTGATCGGGTCTACACATTGTACGATTGGTCTTCGTGTCGTTGTGGACCGGGCATTTCGAAATTTATGCCGGTGGTATACATTTCTGTCAAGTATTTCTGCAGCTACGATAAATTGCAGGTGTGTGTGCGTGTATTCAATGGCGAAAAGAGTGCAGCAGTTGTAGTGTATTTTGGAAAGTTGGCAACATTGTGGAAAGGGCGGGATGAAGTCAAAAATGTCACCATAACGCGGCCTACAATGATGTATATTCTGTTGCCATGACAACGGAGGAGACGAGAAACGGAAATGGGATTTTCCTAAGAATAATGTTTCAGTTTTTTCGGCTGCCGCACCGCCTCAGCTTTTGGCCCAATCTAACCTCACTCACTCAGTTTTCTTGTTACACAGTCATTACGCCGAGAAGAATGCTGGTTTGAAGAGTAAATTGACTCTTGACACTACCTCATTTGTTGTCAAACTCGCAGCGTGGAATCAAATTGTCATCACTTCTCTGCCGTCTAGTTTGTCAACAGAAAAATGTTTTTGTGTTTGTTTCAGAACAATCTCTTTCTTTTTTGCAGAATAATGTGTCCTGAACTTGTGAGTCCATACTGAGAAATAATAAGACACAGATGTGGTCAATACCACCAATTCTTATCATACTATTCACAACAGTAGAGTGGTTTCATGGTTTTATACCTGCCCATCCTCAGCTAGATTTTTTTCATACTAACTGTTTACAACCAGTGAGAATATAATCAACTTATTAAATAGGATTATTTAATTCTATTCTCCCTGTTTACAATCTTAACTTTAACTCTATTAACTTTGCTTGAGCCGCATTGAGGAAAGTGCGACTGGAAATAACGTAATATGATCAATAGAAACGATAATAATGGAGATGTCACTAAGGATGTTGATCATGATTTTAGTAAAAACGATCATGGATACTATAATACTTGTAGGCCCATTCAGGTATCCGTTGGAACGATAACGTCAGTAGGATAGATGATAATTGTTCCATTAATAGGAAATATTCAAATCATAACTAATAATGAATGAGGTGATGATGTTGTTGTTATTCGATATTTTATTGATAGTATTTTTATCGATAGAGATGATGACAAATATAGCTGAGAAAATATTGATAAAATGAAGATTTGAATGTGAAAAAATTTATAATAATTATGATTGCGAATATGTTATCAATTCTCTGAGAGAGAATGAAAACGAATTGGTTCTACTAATTTTATATGAAAGGTTGCTCTAAATGAGAGGAGGAATTTGTTCAACGTGCAGGGTACAATAGAGAAAGAACAGGCTGAGCTTATTTTAATGGAATCATTATTATTGCATGTGGGTTCCACGTGTGACATGAATGAGATTCATTTTATGAAGAATATTAATAATTACATACAATGATACAAAAATACGTAGTCAGAGAAAAAAGCTTTGAGCTCTCACTATTAATAAAACAGATTTCAGAAGTATAATCCAAATTTTCTCGTTATGTCAAAATTAATGTTTATGCAAAAGATTTTTTCCACTTTAATAATAATCCAAACGTCATTGAAGACTAAATTTCATAATCCATTATCCCCTTCAATTCCACTGGTAGGCTACATGTGAAAAGAAGGTGTAAGGAGGCTCTATATGTTAGTGAGCTCCATGCCATTTAACATAAAAAATCATAACCTACTCTAGCAAATTAGTTTTCCATGATTGAGTTGTAAGTTACAAAATTTTATTTCTCCTCTAATAATCTCCACATAATTCTATTCCTCGTAATATAGATATGTGAGGAATATTATATACATATGTGATCATAACAATGAATTATTCATCTCGAAACTCAAATCAAAATCTCATGTATTAGAAATGTAAATGGATATAAAAATAAAAATCAAGTTTGCATTTTATTTCTATTCATCAATTTGAAGTAGCCCTAGGTGTGAATTTTAATATTTCGGAAATTTCAAATAAGAAAAAAGATAAAATTATACTGTCTTACAAATTCACGAGTTGCTAATAAATTTATTTGAATTTTTCTTGTGAAGATAGTAGTTTGCAGCTGCCAACTTAGTCAGTGGCAGAGGTGATTAGAGGTCGTTAGAATGTCTGGGGGTTTGTTAATGGTCTACCGATTTAATAGACGTTCAGTTAGTTAATATAGGTTGCTCGACTTCATATAAACTTAGTTTATGAGCTATGAGCTTAGCGTGGCACGCAAAATTGTAGGCGGCCATCATCGATTTTAATGGCGTGTAGATGGAGAATTTTATATGGCGGTTAATGCGCTTTGGGTGAGTATAAGGTCGACTGGGCCTGTCGTCTTCGCCTGGTGTCGAACTCAACTAACTTCAACCATCAACGCAGCCTAAGAGCCAAGGTAAGCTCCTTACCTACATTAATCCCCGTCTCTAATCATTGTCAACCTTTTCTTGAACCCCACACCGCTGTCGACTTCCAGCCCTCTCCCACCCAACACCGACATACGTTCTCGATCGAGCAAAATATCAGTCTTCCCGCTCACAACTTTCACCCTTCCGGCACTCCTTGACACCACATTGCACGAAACATACTGGGACGACTAAAATGTCTGACATATTCTTCTCTCACCTTATTTTTCCACGCTTTTCTTACTTGATGGACTCTCTTCCCACCTCTTCTTCCTTTTCTGACTCTTTGTCTTCGTCTCCTACCACTTCACTTTCTAGTTAAGCTTTTCACATTTATTTGTGGTTTGATATTTTTCTCCCTCCTCCACTCCCTCTCCCCTTCAATTTGCTGTTATTTCCTTCCTCTCCATCTCTTCTGTTATTTCTGAAATGAATTATCTTATTTGTAGTCATCTAATCCTTTTCTTTTCCATTGTCATCCACTTTTGAAACAACTTAATTTTCAACATTCACCTTCTTTGTAAGCTGTTTTGTTTTCTCTTGTCTTCTTACTGCCTTTGCCTATTCAATATTCGGGCTAATTTCTCTGTTTATTCCAATTTCTTCTCTAGTGAACTCAACTCTTCTCACTCTATCAAGTTGATATTTCTCTCTCGATCATCTTTCTCAACTAAAATATTTCCTTCCACACTCCACATATTTGTATATATTCTCACTTATTCTTCCAATCTCAATTTTCACTTCCAATTTCATTACAGCTTTTGTTTTCTCCAATTCATATTCCTCATCTCATGTCAAATTTCTTACTGCATATTTTTCTCAATCAAACCTTCTATTTCTTCTTTCTCGTCTTCTGCAAGTTGTTATTCACCTTCTTGTACCTCTTGTTGTCTTTTATCTTCCTTTCCTATTCCATCTACATTCACTACATTAACTAAACTAGAATACATTCTATTCATACGTAGTCTACGTCCACCTGCTTCTCTCTTGTCATTCTATGAGAACGTGGTTTTCTCCACCATCATATTCTGTTGTGAATGATGCGATAACTTCTTGTACATAGTAGCTGTGTCGTATAATACGCTTCTGCGGTTGCTTGAAATGCTTTGAAAACGGATTATTATCATGTGACATCTCAGCTCTCCTATATCCTGTCATGTTAGAATTCAACTTTCCCAGGCCATTAAAATATACCTCGCATAATTCAGATGGCATTGGCACATTGAAGCATCAAGATATTCACGTATCTTCTATCTATTTTGCGACTTCTTGAAGCTGGTTGTTACACTCGAGATTTATCAAAGATTTCATACCGCAACAAAAGCACGTACTTGAACGTGTTTCGCTATTCAATTGCGACACAGTTGAAATTTCTCTTGAAAGAATCTACAGAACAAGATCCTTGATTCATTCTCCAATATTCCTGTCGTCTTATTCAAGAAGAATTTTATTGAAGGAGTTGTATAATATCTTATATTTGTTCTTCACATACATAGGTATGAGGTACCGATCTCAGTTCAGACTATGAACTGGATGGTGAGGGGGGAAAATGTTATAGAAATAAAGTAAACTCGAGTCAGATATAGAGTATACAGTATAAACGCGAGGTCCACGAGGGCAACTTTCATGATTTACATTATTTTTAATTGAAAATCTTAAGTGATCTGGATTTAATTCATACAGATACAATATAAATGTATGGAGGCTAGATAATTCTTTTCTGATGTGTCTCATCTCGGCTCTCCTCAAACAAACGCTTATGGTTGGATAATTTAACTATACAATATACCTATTTCTAATATTAATTTATTAGAATCTCCATATACTGTATTGCTATATGAATAGAAAAGGACTTGTGCAACTACAAATATTGACCAATAATGTATCTTCTATCTTTGATACCTATCTCTTCTGCCTTCATGTCAATCTTTACCATGAATGCGATACTGTACTTTGTTGTGAAAGAGGGCTCAAATATAGTTGAAATGAAGAAGGTAGTTGGATAAAATAATATCGAACTTGAACAATACCAGTATCAAACTTGAAGCAGATCCTCGAGAAGCTAAAGTTCATGTTCATCATGGACCGAAAAACCATTAAACTATTCAAACTGCGGTGTACTTTTATAACAGCATCACAAAGCTCCACTCACAGCATGATAGCTTAGCATGAATTTTCAATTCCGCTAGACACCAAAAATCAATATTAATTACGAAGGCCGAGGTAAGCCGTTCAGGGTTCGGCTTCCTCGTGATTTAAAATCGTGATGTGAGTGGATGACAGAGATGGTGGATTTGCGAGCAAGAAAATGGGACAGGTAATGAAAGGACGAGGTGAGGAGGGCTGGAATGATGCATGTGAGGGTCAGAGCTGGGATGAAAGCGAGTTTCGCCGTAGATTAATATTCTCTAGCATGAACTGATTCGTTCGGCGGGCTATGCAAAAAACGAGATTGGTTATTAATTACCATCCATCCACTTCTGTATGCGAAAATGTGTGTACGTACGGGGAATGACCCGAACGCAGTAATAAAAAACGACTTATCAAAATATTAGTCCAGCCAGAGTATTTATTATCCATAGACGGGCATGTAGAATGTATGTGGCTAATAAAACCCCAACCGCCCGCCAGCCAGTGCTGGATTATTTCGCATAGAATCAATCGTTCTCAGTTGGAAAACTAAATCACAAACCTTTAATGGAAATGGATGGCGCTGCTGAAATAATCATTCCAATATCAATTTCTCTTTTTATTCTCCTTTCTATCAGATTGAAGAAGATTTCATTTTTTATCTCATGATTCGTTACTCATCATTCGTCGAACTGTATCTATTTAATCAGAGTGATTTTTCCAAATTCATTATGGAATTAATTAGTTTTTTCATTGGATAGCGGTAGATCCCAAGCTTTGGTATTATTCTTCACATTCCACACCTCTATGACTACATCAATGTAAATGCCATTTAATTCTCACCATTATTTCCATGTTCATGGCTTTATTCTGATCGAAGTTGATTTTTTTTCTAACTCAGATTGGTCTCGCTACAAGCGAAAGTGAAAACTGAGTAGCCATTCGGTGGTTCCAATCTATTTTGAATCCGACTTCCAGTCTAAGCTGATTATTGGCGTGAATGGTATTCAGTGATTCAATTACATTTTTTCACGTTTTTCAATCATTGTATTCCAATAACATTGTTGTAGCATGAGAAAATAAAAATTGTTGATGTATCACACTTGATAATAGGGTTTTTTTGGGTATCTTCATCAATAGACTTGTTGCATCAATAGACTAATACATTGCAATCAATACTTGAAAAGATAAAAATCAATTGTTTTTTATCGTTGTTGCTTGCTGTTCAGGATTTCTATTTTCCTCATACTTTTTTTAAATATTTCACGAATCCGGACTCTAGCCTTGAAAGAGCTCTGAAATCCAAAACAGCATTAGGCCTCAATGCTGCAAAGCAAATTTTGTAATGATGACTAAACGATTGGTCTCTTTTTATCTAATATCGTGATTTTTCTAATTCCTCTTTCCTTCTCATCCATGAAAGTAACATTATCACTAATTTGAATGAATCACTTTTGTGATTGAATTGTTCAATCGCTCATCACTTTTCCCATCTTCATCATATTGAAGACGATTATCTGTTCAGAATTGTCATCATTTTGCTTTGTTGAAAGAATTTTCTAATCCACAACATGTTTATACTGTAGGAATGCTGGTAGATTTGAAAAGTGGTTGGAAATTATTCTAGATTTGCAAACCAAAATTGTCTATTGAACTGATTGATTAACATGGATATAATACCATACATAATAAATAATATGAGATATATATAAGATCTCCTGTTGATATATTTTGCCCACAATAATGAAATGTTCATCTATCCAAACACGTAATATTTCATGTAATATTCCGGAAACGACGCAAGCCATGGCTAGTGTGGATGCTCCGGAAGTGGGTTACGACAAGAAACAGGTTGTGCAAAGACTGCCAAGGGTTTGGGTTCGATGGTGTGTGACGTCACATAAGGGTCCAGCAGGATGGTTTCTGGTCGATTAGCTGGGTATTGATGCAGGCCGCACTGATGTAACCCGGGGTTCATGAAAGGTCTTCTCGGGGTAGGAGGCTGATATTCGGATGCGGTCTCGGTCCAGAAAGGCTTTGATCAACGGCTTGGCTGTTCGCGCTCGACTTGATACAGATGAAGCTAATAACGCTTCTCATGCATAGATTGGTTCGTCTTCGCATGCTGGCAAAAGTGTTTATCGTATTTTCACAGCAAGCCTTCTTATCTAACACTGGCGGCTCGTGCTCATATGAAGCAGATGAAGTGCTGTACAGTGATAGATACAGGCACTTCACCTGTTTCGTGGGTACAAGCCGTCAGTGTTATCTAATCGGCATTCACCAATCTTTAGGTCTGTTTTGTGACCATAAATACATTCAAGAACTGTCTAGAATAGCATTTTACACTTATATCTCTACCAAGGGTTGAAAATTGATATGCTATTCCACAAATATTCAATTCTCCGATTCAAAGTGGATGAGTGTGGTGTTTCGAAAGATTGAATGTTTATGTGACTTGTCTTTTAATTGAGTTGTGGAGACTGAAATTTGATTCCAAAGTTAGGCCTACTCCCTTGATTAAAGTCTGGAGAGCGCTCAATTCTAATTGGTAATACTTTATTGATTGGTGATTTTTATCAGATTCAATCAAATAGTTTATTAATGATGCGGCTACTTTTCTCGTATAATACATTCCACACTTTCATAACGAGGTAAACAATGCCATGTAAATTTCTCTGAATTTGTGTCTCATGGAAGAATAGATATGTGGAATAAATAGAGAAGATATGTAAGCTACAAAGAAGATAAATACGTGGGAAAACAATTATTATCACTATATTGTAATTATTTTCCTGGACGACTGAATCCATCCTTGTAAATATACTTGAATCTCACATCGAAAGCGTCTCTATTGAAAATGCATCTATAAAGTGTATCATGGACAAAAGTTGTATGTTCGAATCCCGATAGGAAGTTTATTTCATAAGAAAGTGACAAGGCCAGATCATGTTTGGTGTAATGATTGGGTGTGGATCGATGCTTGGTCGGTAGGTTGGTAGGCAATGTGGTCTGCGGTTTCGTTTGCAGTTGAGCGATCCACTCAGTATCTGAAAATGATACGCAACTAATCGAGTGGAAACCTCAGAAAGCACCGTTGTCGTCTGAGAAACCCCATCAGTACCCGATTATCTTGCTCACCTTTCGAAAAATCCGCATCATCTTCGTTCTCACCGTTCACAATGAAACATAACTGCATTCATACTTTCGAAAAATGTCGATAAAGATTATCAATGCACATGATTTTGTGAATAAGATAGATAATCAGTGACATAATTGTCTTGAGTGAGTGTGATTTTTGAATTATTCTCTTTAAAAATTTCAATAATCACTAGATCGAGTGTAGGATTGTGATACAGTACATAGTGTACATCGATACCTGTATCACGGGGTTGAGATTATTTTTGTATTAGCTTTAAGAATATTCTTCATTGAAGAACCTATTGCTTGTACTGACATGACCTATCAATAAAATTGTTCATTTTCAGAGTGAATCTTGAATTCAGATAAATGATTGGACATCATTAAGTAAATCCAAAAATGGGAGATTTTTTGGCGATCTTCTGTTCCATATTATCTCAAGTTGCAAATACCTTATCATTTTAGTTGTTCTAATAATCTCTTGAATTAATCTTATAATATCTCCGATTGATCTTATAATAAATGCCTGAATAATTTCTGTCGAACTTGGTAACTTATTCGGGCTTTTGAGGTATCAAAGTGAACCAATCTAGTTTCTAAGGAGCCTTTCTCCAACTCAAAAAGTTTTGTCTACGGGAACTGAGAAAAAAATCTCAGGTCAGAGCATCACTAGAATACGTTTAGGATAGGGCTCTCTTTGCTGCTACAAAGTACATAGAAACTTTTTCTAAGCCAACGTGGACATCTCGAATATAATTTTTCTATATGTACAATATTCAAGTACAGTATCCAATCAATTATTCCGCGGAAAAATAAAATGTCAGCAGAAATAAATAATTTCGATTCGCAATTTCATTTCATTAGTGATAATACATAATATGTTATTCTGAATGTTAGTTTCCACTTAAAGACTGTAAATAGGTTTTGAATATCCTTAATCTCACAAGTAGCTTACTCTAATCAAGTATCAATTCATATCAATCAATCGAGTTGCAGAGAGTGACATTAGGTTGTGACTGACCACTCCTTTGTAAAGATAGCTTCGCAGAACTTTTCCAATTTGACTTTGCCTTCTGCGAACTGGAAGATTCTATTGATCAGCTGAAGTTTAATTCCTTGGAGGACCTTCCACGTCCTCTGCTGATCTGTCGTAGAACCTATCAGAAGTTTGAGCGCATATGTGTGTGTTTCTCTCTGAAGGAATAGTCTCTAAGAATTCACCGATGGGTTTCAATTTAGCCCCACTTGTGCTAGGAAATTGTGCATGATCAGGGGTAAGTTGTGTAGATTGATAATGAAATCTAGAGTTGAATTCAAGATTGAAAGTTGAATCGTCAATTTAATTAACAAAGTTTGGAAGTTAGATTACAATCTCAAATGTAGAAGTCTCCAATAACTAATGACAATAATTGTGATGCTTCAGATTGATTATAAAATCATCATGTCTTAATTTCTCTCCTTTTTCAGCTTGAGAAAAAAATCAACTACTAGACTGTCAATGTCCTTTTGTGTTTCTATTATTTTCTTGCTCAGTGTATACTGTATATCTCATCTTCTTCATACTCTTAATAGATGATGAATGTTCTCATCATCTTATTTCAGCAGTTTTTATCTCATATAGATTCGATTAGGCCTATCGATTCGCAAAAAGGAATTTTGTTAATAAAACTCTGCTTCTAGTGTGAAAATTAATATTTTTGAAATATCTTATAACATAATCTTCTTTTTGAGGATCAGTTTTTAGGCTTGGAAGCCTGTTCTACTCTGATTTGAAATGACTAAATAGAGATGAATAATTTGCCCACTATTCAGTTCTGGATTTCAAATAGAATGTACCAACTATTCAAGATATTTCAGCATGAGTTTCGTAAGAGCATGAATGTGTGTTAGAATGCATCGGGCGTTATCACGAAATACGCCTCCGTGTGACACAGGGAAACCAACGAGAAATCCAACTGAAAACATTCATTTGCCAGATCTTGGAGCAGATTGAGCAAGAAATTGGTAACAGAGGCAGCCAGTCTGAGTATGACAACTAAACAGTCCCTCAGCGATTCGCTATCACCAGGCAAACGACTTGTCTTTCATTAGCAGATGACTGCTTTCCCTGTAATTTAGCTAACTGAATGTGTACCACCATTGCTGCTCTGCAATCATTCGCTGCAATGTTCGCTCAACCGTGTTAACCCTTCTTGTAATTTTTCGTCGACAAAACCAGGGACTATAATTTTGCCAGCGTTAGGTGATTCACTGGTTATAAAATTCTATAATTTTCTACAACTTTTTCTCAAAGCCCCATTGAACAATGAATATATTATTATTTTCTTATAAAAGCCTCTGACAGATGAATGGTTAAGAGAATACTGTATGGGTTGACTTGGAAAAAATATATGTAATAATTCTCAAGCAACTGTTACTCTACGTAGAGCATTTTTAGTTTTAGTATTATCAATATTATTCAAGTGACTGCTGAAAAGATTATTTGACTCACCTTTGCAACACTTCTTTCCATGTATCAAGAGTTCTTCTCACGTACTAGAAGCCAATTTCTGGGCTTCCCAATCAGTTGGGAAGCCAATTGGCCTGAAGTGTTTAATGCCTAGTTTCACGATGCCAATTGGCGAGAAGATTGTTTTCTGAAATATACAGAATATAATATAAAGTATCTATTGATTCTTTTAATTTTAAAAACATCATCTCAGGCATTGCGAAATAAAAACTCCAATATTGACAATTATCAAATATCAGCTGTTTGCGCCCGGCATCAGTTGTCTAATAACAATTGCCTTGCCTATTGACATTGTATGAACTAGGCATGGACGAAGACAATAAGCCTATGTCAGACAGTTGTCTTACGACAATTGTCTTCTAAAACCTACAGCTGATGTATAGTATCTATAATATCTTTTGATTCTAAAACCATCATTCAGGCATAGCTGAATGGCAACTCTGGCAACAACAGCTGTTGGCTTCTGACAACAAAATTGATTGGCCAATTGACATTGTATGAACTCGGAAAAAGACGTGTTGTCCTATTCAAGTTCATAAATGAGAGAAAGTTTCATCAATGGCAGTCATTTTTTTTGTTTACTTATAGAGTAGCTTATTGTTATTATGAAGATAAAATTTATTCTTAATGAAATGGAAGATCCTGTTCTTCACACAAACAGTAATATTGGAGTAATGTAGCTAATATACAGTACATGAAAAAGGTCGCAAATAATACAATCTCATAAAATACAGGGTACTACACAAAATTTTCATTACTATGTTAGGAAGAATGAGCCTACCAAATGGCCTGTGCATGTACTCGAAAAATCTCATTTCAAAAGTAGTTTGTGTATGTAACATTGTAATTGTAACAATTAATAACATAATTTTTCTGGAGAGCGAAATGACTCCTGAGTGATGTACTATTGAGCTCAATCTGATTCGAATTCCAGAATAAACAAATAAGAAACGAAATTACTTGTCGGAGAAGTCAACTATATAACTTCGATACCATCTCTTTCTTTCAAGTCTTATGTTTATTTTCTACTGCAACACCATGCAATCCAGGTGCGTGTTTATTTGCTTCGCTAAGATTTAGTGCAGGAGAAATATGACCTTCTGATTTAGATTTTGATTGCTGTCAGTCATGCCATCGGGCCACTTGCTCCAAGATTAATTACTATAATTTTAGCTTTTTATGTGAGCTAAATTAGGGTTACGTCGCAGTTGAAACTCTTCTATTTCAATGCGAGAGTGTCCATTCTACCTTACAGTCATTTTCTGTTCGAGTGCCACGGAAATTAGGCAATTGAGCAGGTCACCACGAATTCCATAACGGTAATAATTTTGTTTATGCTGTTAATGTCTTTGATGGATCGTGTTAGAATTGCTCACAATTGACAAAGCTGAAATCAATTTTGTTTCCAACGTTGTTGTGAGAACCACTTAACGCTAAAATTGTTTCACGTATTTTATCATTGACATAAACTTGACAACCTCAATCACCAATGCTTTCAAAGTAATGACCAGTTGCGGTGATTATAATGGAAACGAACAGCTATCGACAGATAACTCACCAATTATCCTTCATTTGTTCTCAATTCATGAACTATTCTTACATTACTCCATGTTTCAGTTGAACGCCAGCTTTAGATCAGATCAGTGCTTGTGTAAGTGGCTTTCCTAATTAATTTCACATCAAATAGGTTTTAGATCCATCGAGTGTTTTTCGGCATAATAGTTCTTATCGAATCCTGATCATTTTTCAGTCTAAACAAATCAGGTCTACAAATATTATGTTCAAATGATTTATTCTTTGTACTCTTCACATTGTTAAAAAAACAATACATATAGAATGATACAGAATATCATAGTACAATGGAATATGGAACTCACAAGACTTTTCGTCTGTTCGTGAGCTTTATTCATAAGAAAACATATATTTTAATCAACTAGACAAGAAAAAAGTTAAATGGAGGAAAATAATAATAAAGTAAATCTGAATCTCTATCGTACAGAAACGATCATACTATTTCAAATCCAATTTTTTAGCTTCATTTTCCAAAGACTAGAATATTGTGAAACATATTTTTTCGGCTAGAAGTGAATTTTTATCTTGGAAGTAAAAGAGGGCTGACGAACCACATGACATCAATATTATGTTTCTCAGTTCATTGATGAGTGAAATACGTTGACTGATTAATAACCAAAACCTTATTCCCCCGGCTGTGAAGTGATGCGATGAAACAAAATCGCTTAAATTGAGTAAGCAATTCGCATGCGCTGGCAGATTGTACTCAATTTATAAATTATTCATTCGTTCAAAATTTTCATATTCATGAGACTTCCATGTTGAAACTGGCAACAGTCTGTCTTGATCCATCAATCGGATAATACTTCGATCGCTCCCGCTTTTCCCATTTTCAAAAACATTCTCCTCAATTTAGATGTGAGAAACCTCCAAAAATTATCAGTTAACAAAATGAAAGAGATAACCAGTAGAGCAGTATGCATATAATTTTGTGAAGGTAGTCATGAAAGGGATGTAACTTGATAAGATATACAAAATGAGAGCGGAAATTAAATTTACAGCTAAGAGGCCTTATCTTCTAATTTCATGTTTCACCCTTTTGCTACGAAAATATTTTGCTTCCTTTTTGTGGCTACCTTCCTGTGAACATCATTCACTGCTTGGAGAATCTGAGGATCCGAATACGTTTCAATAATTTTCATCTTGTTCTTATCATCACTGTATTCTGAATAATCTTCTTCTGCCGGGAAACCACCTAATGCGTAATTCCCTCTATTTCACTGCTTAATATTTATTTTCAGAATATTTTTGTTTTGCCAATTCCTCTCACTTGATTTCCAACAGGTCCCTCATTTACGAAAATTATATTCATTGTTCCATTCCAATCTATTTGATTATCTATTTATTTACACAAATCATATCAAACCTATTCGACTCGGTTCACTTGTTTGAAAGCATATACTGCTATATACAAAATGTTGGTCGTTAATAATTAAACTGAAGTTAATTTCCTTATAAATGGGTTTCTTAGCTCTTAAAGGGTTCCACCTGAAAGTCTTCTTAATCCCACATTTTACCCTAATACAATAAAATATATGAAATGAACTAATTTATCAAATTATGATCCTATTTAATTTGAAGGAGCTTCGTATTTTTTCCACTGGAATGGGAAATGCTACATTGATGAATTCAAAATTGAGATGTGAACACTGAAGACGTCTATGATTCATTGGCGGCTCGTGCCCACAAAACTGGTATAGTGCTAGTATCTTTTACTGTATAGCACCAGTTTTGTGGGCACGAGTCGCCAGAGCTATGATTTGTCCACAGTATTCATTCATAGAATCTAGCCGTGCTCTGTGCAGGGAGAATAGAATATGTCCGTTATAACAGAAATTATACAGAGATTATACTGTTATAATTAACTGTTGCTATAGAACATTACTGTTATAATAGAAATTATAACATTTGTTATAATAGAATATAATAGTTATAATTATCCTATCCTATTCTTTCTGGCGTTATCTTTATGCCCCTCTATGATGTGCTGGTTGCCTAACTTAATCCTTCCACTAGTTTGTACAGTACTGCAGCCAAACAGGTTTTCTGAGCTTTAACTGGGCAGTTCCAGCCTAATTATTAGTGGGCTCAAACTTAATATTCATAAACTTTATTACATAACTAGACTAGACGAGATAGACTAGATACTTCTTCGTCAGCCTCAGAAATAGAGTCGCTTCCTAAGGATTTGCATTACATTATGCAGAATGCGATGCTGGACTGATCTCTAATGATTTACCCTAATAACATTTCTACAAGACTTACTAGCACATTCAGCCGAATATTCTTGTCTTATCTGTGCTACTATTTGGAAGAATATGCAAGTCAGGCACACTAGTTATACAGTATGAAATGTATGGTGAGAACCGAAATTTTTGCTTGAAATGACATTTATTTCAATACATTAATAACAGTGATTTAGAAAAAAATAATCACTTTTTCGAATGCACTGAAAAATATTCATTTAAAATCATAAAATTTTGAACGAAATCACCCATAATCGAGTCTTAGAACATATAGACTATGTTGTTGAAAGGCCAAAAATTAAAAGAACATACTTATCATGTGTACATCTGATAACCACATATGCTTTCGAAAATTAAATAAATAAATAAATAAATAAATTTTATTCGACCAATAAACAAACACTTTACAAAAAATGAATGCCTATCGTCTAAATAGGAGACCCCAAAGGTAATCCTGTGTGGGGATCCATCAGTATAAATGAACACAAATTTTTAATTAAATAAAGACAAATCTTAAAATCAATGTTCAAGCTCACTCTCATAGCTCAAAAAACTAAATCATACAATAGCTCTAAAACCTAGTTTCTTGAAATCACGAGAACTCGATAACAACTGAAAAATAATCTCTGAAACATTTCAAATATAAAATAATTATACAAAAGCAAGCATTAGAAAATCAATACAGTCCAGAAGACGGACGATACAGAAAGCATAAACAACCACTCCTTATTTATAGGTAAATTTATATACTATCTTTCCAACTAGTAATGTGCAATTTATTTTTATACAGTAAAAATTCTGGATGTAGCAATTATACAATAGCAATCGTACACAGAACATTTCAAACTCTATGATTTTATGAAACTGGAATACTAAGTATAAGACCTGAGTAACCCAGTAGACCCAGGTATAATTCATTCAGCTGAGATAATTCCTAAAAAAGCAAATTTACATTATCAAGCGCAAAAATATGTTCTTTCAAAGTGACCTTTAACCTATTACTATACACACAGTTTTGGATATCAAGTTGCAGCGCATTGTAAATTCTATATCCTACATATCTAAAGAACCTCCTATTGTGCTCTAAACGTGGTCTTGGTAAGTAGACTCTATTTCTATTGCGTACCCCATATGGAATATCCTGTCTTGGCAAATCATTTTTATTTTTGAAAATATCTATGATTTATTTTAGCAAGAAGGACTTTCTGACCGGCAATATATTCAGCTCCTTAAATAGTGGATGCGAATGCTCCATCCTGGTCTTGCCACAAATCAATCTTACTATATGCTTTTGCGCTATGAATATAGCCCTCATATTGGTTTCATAGGCAATCCCATAACATATAAGACCATAATTAATTCTTGATTCCACCAGAGTATGGTATAAGTGCACCAAAAATATCTTGGACAAATATCCTTCAAGAAATAGAAATTCCTGATAGAAATAAAAATCTCTCGCTTTACTTTTTGGATATGCTCTTGCCATGACAGCCTATTATCTATAATCAAACCAAGGTACTTGACACAATCAACCTCTTCAATAACATCACATTGGCAATCCATTAAATCAACATTACAGCTAAACTTGTGATATTTAAGTAAAGGATGAGGGTCATCTATTTTTTGGTTTAGAAGTTTGAAATGAAGTAAATTGGATTTTTTTGCATTCAGTAATAATTTATTCTTAGAAAACCACCACTATATACTTCTCATATCTATCTGCATTTTATTCAGGATTTCCATCCTGTTTCTGCCTTCATAGAAAAACGCAGTGTCGTCTGCAAAAGATACAATTTCACCCAACACATTACCATTACAGAGGTCATTGACGTATGAGAGGAATAGTATCGCCGATAACACTGATCCTTGGGGTATGCCATACTTAATCAAGCCGATGTTACTAAGCTCATTTCCATTGTTTAATCTCTCTTGCTGATATCTATTTTCTAAATAACTCTTAAACCACCGATTTGCTAACCCCCTTACTCCTATCCTATTCAGTTTCCTCAAAAGCAAATCGTGTTCTATTGAATCATATGCTTTTGAAATATCCAAGTACACTGCTGAGCATTTTAAGTTTTTATTAAAGCTATCATTGATCTTGGAGAGTAGTGACTTCATAGCCTCTTCTGTGCCTCTATTCTTTAGAAACCCATACTGGTTGTCACTGAAAAAGTTACTCTCATTCAAAAAATTCAGTAATCGGTTTTTCATTACTCTCTCCAATATTTTTGCGAAAATAGATAATGATGTTATAGGTCTATAATTATCAATATTATTGTTTTTTGTGCTTTTTGGAATGGGAATTACTATAGATTTTTCAAGAATTGAGGGAAATATTCCTTTTTGTAAACTAATATTACACAGTTCAACGAGTACATCAGTAATGTATGTTGAAATTATTTTTATTGTTAAAGTTGAGATACCATCTACTCCAGGCGAAGTATTCATTTTTAAATCTTTAATTATTTCTCCAATTTCAATATCATTAACTGGATAGATAAACATTGATTCTATTGGACCATGGACTGGAAAAATCTCTGCACCTGGGTACTCATCATAACGTGGACAGGCTTCTAATTTCGCTTTATTACTCTCAACCACTGTGAGACAGTAGTTGTTTATACTGTCTGCTATACGTTTATTACCCTCTACTATTTCTTCATCCTGTAATACTATTTTATCAATGTTCCTCCTGTCCTTATTTCTTCCTAACAGTCTATTTACAATTTTCCATTGCTCTCTGGAATCATTCTTACTAGATTCAAATAATTTAAGGAAGTAGTTTTGTTTTTACCTGCGTATTTCATTTCTTAATTTATTTCTGTATTTTATGTACTTAGCCTTATTCACAATATTAGGTTCCTCTTTCTGCCTCTTATAGAGGAAATCCTTGCACTGAATTTTTCTTATCAACCTATCAGATATCCACTCAGTTCTAGGCTTCGACACTCCATGCCTAATTATTTCATACGTTATTTCTGCTTCGCAAATTTTTTCTTTCAAATAAGAGATAAATCTCCCCCAACCCTCTTCAACATCAAAATTGTCTGATTTCCCTATCACATTATCCCATTCTGATTCAAGTAATATTTCAGAAAGTTTTTTATAGTCTATTCTTGTTTTTTTGTGTACTTCAGTGGCGGCTCTCTGATGTGCACTTGCTGTTGCTTCATAATAAATGACTAATTCTACCATCGAATGATCGGTAATACCTAGGTGCATGATCTCGGCTTCAATATTCCTTATTCTATTATTTGGACATTTTTTGGGATGCTGTACAAATGCATGATCTATACACGTTCCTGTATCATTTATCAATCGTGTAGGCTCATTAATTAGGGATTCAAAACCAAAAGAAAACATCATTATTTTATAATCATCTACACAATTTTCATTAGCTAATAAATTTATATTGATGTCGCCTACTATAAAAAAAGGTTTTGGATTTTTTCTCCTTTCATCCAGATTCAAGAGATAATTGTTCAACTCATTTATATATATACTTTGTGAGTATATATGCAATCTATATACAGCCAGCAATGAGAACGATAAGTCATCGTAGCTACACTCACAGTAAATACAATCAGCCGATAAGAAATCGACCTTTCTACTCTTATATCTTATATCATTAGTTAAATACACAATAGTACCCCCAGATCGATAATTGTGATTGAAATTTCCTACAGTTGAATAGCCATCTATACGATAACAAGAGGATTCACTTTCTTCTATCCATATCTCTGTTAAGATTATTACTGTAGGCTTCCTTTGAATCTGATTCAAAATAGCCAGAAAAACATCAAAATTCGCTCTCAAGCTTCGTATATTTTGATGAACTATTGAAATTTCGCTTATTTTATTCTCCATCTGTGGTAGTTGAAAAATTTACATGGAAAAGATTCTATATTGAAATTGGACTTGATTGCACTACTCTTGCGACATATTATTGTAGCCCACAGCATTAACTTAAAATTAAAATTATTATTATTAGAGATTAACCTACTAAGCTTTATCGCAATCATTGCTCTTTCAAGTAGTATATTATTGAACTGAACAGACCAACCATTTAAGCACAAAATATGACTTTGATAACTGGTAAAACAATACTGTTTGATCAGACATAAACATAAAGGACTTATAATACGAGAATTGATTGATGCTACTGTGTTTACTCTCTCGCTCATGCAGTGTAATTTTAAAATTGTCCTGAAACTATACGTCTCAATATAGTGAACAAAGAGCACTCGAAAGTTAGTCATTAGAATTATTACCAATAATCTCACTATCCACTCCTTCGGTTTGCGAGCATCGAGCTAACATATCCTCTAGTTGTTTACCTGTTTTCAGTTCCATCACTGGTTTTCGCTCCTCCTTACGCACAAGGATTCTGCCGTCCCTCACCCACAGGAATTTGAAACGCTTCTCTCGGTGCATCGCACGTGCCAATGAGAAGAGCTTGCGCCTAGCGGGTGCCAGACACTCATTTATGTAGATCGTGTGGGCCAAATTCGAGTTATCACCAATGTGCCGGGTTGAGAAATCGCGCTTCACTCGCCTTTTTTTCAAGATAGCGTTTTTGTCGGGTCGCCTCAAAAATTTCACCACTACTGTCGCCGGCCCATCCGGTCCCCCCTTCCCCACACGGTGACATATGTCGATGGCTTCTTCCTTGATTTCGTGGCCAAGCGCTCTCGACATGTTGCACACCATCGCGTTGAGGTTCTCGTTTGGTTCCTGCGGCAAGCCCCTTATCTCAATCATATTAATCCTCGAGTACTGCTCCAGGTCGTCGATACATTCTTTCAGCTCTTCATTTTCATGTTTCAACTGATTCACTAGCCTAGTCAAATCCTCTACATTCATTAAACAAGCTTCAAACTTCTCGTTTGCCTCCTTTTGCTGCTTTCTCAAATCCTTAATTCCCTCGTGACAGGCTTCTAGTGACTTTCCCAGGTCATTTTCCATTTTTTTTTCTGTTCCTTTCTCATATCATGTAGAAGTTGGACCACGTCAGCCAGCGAAAGTTGGTTGTCGGACTCCGGCGGTTTAGCTACTGGTGATTGTGGGGCCATATTATTATTTCGCACAATTAAGTGATGGAGTTCGCATTCACAAATAAAAACATCAAAATTGTCTCACTTCAAATTTATTTATTTGATTAGGAGACTAATTCAATTGACACCAAATCGGTGTTGGTTTATTATGGTTATTTCAAAATTTACCGTTCCTCTGCGCCATCCTGTATGAACGTGTATGTTTTTCCGAAACACCCAGCAGAATCACCCATATTTCCAGAATTTTCATAGTTTAGTTATCAACCTGAGATAAAATTTTTGTCAAATGATTGTTACCATGAGTAAAATTCCTAGGGAGAAAGTACTAAGCTTATCAGACTCATCTTTCACATTAGTATTTCAAGTCATCATTTTTAATATAAATGATTAAATTATTATTACCAACTGTAAAGCTCTTCCAACAAAATACCCATTGGCAATGATGGTTGTCATCAATTCTGTCTGTGAAAAAAGTGAAGAGAGGGCCATCGTGCGCGTCAAACTTTTTCTGCGGGTGAAGAGAGCTCATTACGTTCAGTAGAAGAGTAGAATGGATCGATTTGGAAGTCGTGAACATTTTTTACGCTCTTGTCTGGAAATGTGACAAGCTCATTACTGATTTGGAGGGTGGCGGAGAGGAGGATGTAGTCCGAGCGACGAATCGCTTTTTCAATGTGAAAATCGGATATTGAATTCGATTTGTGGGAAAAGGGAAAACGAAGGTCATGCAGTCAAAGAAGGCAGAGAGAGGAGGAGAAAGAAGAAAAAATAAAGAGAAAACGCAGTAAGAAAGCAGGTGGAGAAGAAGACCATTGTGTACTTGCGTACCGGTACTGCCAGCTTTTACTAGCATTTTCCACCTAGCAGCTGCTTATCTCCTGTGACAAACGTCTTTGGGGGAAAATATGACAAATGTCTGCCTGTCAGTTGGCGGGCTCTCTTTTTTTCGAGTGACTCTTCACTTTTCGGTGACAGCGAATAAGAATGCCATCTTCATATGAACGCGCACACACACATACACTGTGCTGTAGATACCGTCCTTGAACATTTGGGACCGATCTCTTATTTCAATGAATTTTACATGAGAATTCCAAAAGAGTGGCAATGAGACTGTGTGAGGACAATTGTTGGAGGTTTTTCATGATCATGAGATTCTGGAGACCTAGACGATGTAGATGACTGTTTTTAGAATTTTATGCTTGATTCTCCAGTTGTATTGGATATTTTTTGTTTATTATTCTACCATATTATATTGGATCTATTTCTGATATTTTTCCTACAATTATTTCAATTGCCAACCTCTATTATTATTATTCAAATTTGAAATTTTCAAGATTAAACCAAACTAGATCGTTTCTGTCGCATTTTTATTCACTCCCCTAGAAATTGATCAATGTAAACCACATTTATTCCTATATAAAGTTTTCTAATCATCAATAATTTTATTTCGATATGGGAATAGAGAGATGGACTAGGACGTGGCGAATGAATTTAAATGGAAGCAAGTCTACACAATTATGTTGTTTTCACAAACAGGCAGTATGTGTTCGGCGATATCAGAATAATCAATGCAGTTGATTACTTCCATTAATATTAATATGGGAGAACACTAGATGCAAAACATGTAGAAAAGGAGGTGGAATTGAATAAGATCGAATGTTCCAAAATGTACTGGCTGTTTAGGAAGATATTTAACCCTATCAATTTTCAACTATATTATTCGGTCTATTTTGTTGTTTGGTATGCAGCAGTTGGACTGAGTTAGGAAGATTGACATCGGCATAATTGGAATTATGATACCAGCTAAAGCATCATATTTTAATGCTTCAGAAATATTCCAGAACAAAGTATTGATGGAAGCATCATATTTTCAGAAAAAAGTATTGAGGAATGCTACCAATGCTTCCAATGTTCCATACTCATTAGACATGCACACTTCCACACCTTTAAAAATGACCTTTTGTTGAAAACAGTAGACGTCATGATTGCAGCGGCCGCCAAAAAAAAACATGAAGAAATCGTTGTTTGTTTCAAACAGTTCAATAGGAGAATCATAATTATTCATGAGAATCATAAGAATTGTAGTATGTGATTTCATTGAGTGGAACGATTCATATGTTATAGGTCTATTGAAGATGTTGGTCTATGCAGCAATGAGACAGCAGTATGGTTAACCAGGAGCTACCACTCAATCAGACTTACGGCCTGAGGTTAATTTGCGCTATAATCGGATAGGTTATAATGATGGGCTGGAAACAATAGACTTCAAAGGCATGGATATGAGAATGAGAATGCTGCTGATGCTTGGCAGTTCTCTATGCAGGTACCATGTGCAGCACATTGCTATCGACTTCAGCCTGCAGTCGATTGCTTAGTATCGATTTTGGCCGCAATCGACTGTTCAATATCGATCTGGTCGATGTCCCCCTCGGCAGTTCACACGAGTGCTTGCCTTAGCACTAATGTCGGTGTTTCAATGCTTTGCTGAGACATTGATTACAAATTTGGGCATACATGTGACAATAGAGGTGTGCCATGAACGCTTAGAGGCGCTCTGTGACTAAAACGGATATGGAAGCTGCGAGAGTTACACGGCTCTCTATTTGATAAACATGCTCGGAAATGTGCAAATTATTGGAGCGCTGACTATTTCATGATGGATACAAAACTGTAATTGATTTCCTCAAGCTCATATCGATAACCACATGTAAACAATGTTCAACAAAACATTACCATTCACAGTACAAACAGAAATAGAACTATTCGAAATTGGATCTAATTTAAATAAGAATGGTGCATAATTGTATGGTTCATGCAGATGTTCTAGGCCTACTACTTCATTGCTAAGAGATGTATTGCAACACAATTATGTATGTGATTGCTTCAAACTTACACATTGGGCATACTTTTATGAATCTCCAGTGGGAAGTTCAAATAGATGGAGAAGAAACCTACTACATTGATTTTGATTATATTATCGAAGTATAATTCGACTCATCTATTTTATCTCTTCATGACTAACAAACATTATAAAATTTCGTGAACATATATTATTCTGTCAATACAATAATTGATTGGTTATAGGTTCAATGTTCTTGAACCAAATAAAATGCTCTATGAATGATGCTTCCTTAAATACTATGAGAATGATATAATTTTGAAGTTGAAGTAGATCAACAGAAGTCCGATGAAGCCGCGGTTACACCAGCGCGTAGAACAGAAGAGAACAGACAGTACGAGTACAAACATCAATTTCAAAAATGAAACATTCCATACAGTTCGTTGGCTCCCATTGATTGCTCTGATCCTCAGTTGTCGTAACAGAGTAGTGATAATATGGTACAGAGCCAGCTGTGGGTCACTAGGTCAAGTTCACCCTACTAGGCTCTACGGGTCATTGACCTCTGTTACCCACCAGGACCTTTGCTTGCGATATACAGCACCCTTCCCTTGAATAGTTGCCGCCAACGAAACTGATGGTTGGATAGTAACTTTGTTAGCTAATGACAGCTAAGCTCTGTCAGGACATTTGGCGAGCGATCTCTTAGGAGATATATAATCGAATTCGACCTCAGGTAAACGGTTTCGCATTCGTGCACCGCTTTCAGACTCTTGTAGCATGTAAACGATATTGGTATAGCTGTGAGCTGACACCAAAATATTAGGCAGTTCATCATTTCTTTATGAGTTACATCTGCTCTTTGTGTCCTGGATAGTTCATTCTACAGAGACTATAGGTTCTTCCAATTCACTTCAGTATTTTCTGTTAGTAGCTGCTTCACTCTCATGTCTTACTTCGTCAGCTTCCTGTTACAATTTGAGACGTGCAGCACATTAGGCAGCAAAAACGTATTGACAAAAAATACTCATTACGTGAAATAAAAAGACAAGATGTTGATTTGAAGTCAGTGTTGTGACAACATCTTGTCTCTTCATTTAACATGAACGACTATCACAATATCACCTTAACAACCACTCAAAAATGTATTCATTTATCTTTATTCTTATATAGAATTAGATTTGAAATTGATTCTTTGGAATTAAATTTTTCCAGTTATTTATTTTTTTTCGCTGAAATTACTGAAAGATTCATTATGCAAGAGATCACACAAACCTTTGTTTGAGAAGCGCTACTGTAAGTTGGTTGAGTCCAGTGTGATAGGCGAAGTGTAGTTCACAAGCGCACTGCTAACTGTCAAGGCCGCTAGGGAGACGAATCGAAAACCGCGATCGGAGAATATTGAAAGGTGTAGGAAGTAGGAGGAAACGGATAGAGTAAGGATAGAGAGAACTAGGAGGGAATAAAGAGAAATAGCTCTTCCCAGCTGGGTCCGGCCAAGAACTCTCCTGGTAACTTTGACAGTGACAATAAATAAGAGTCTCCCATGTAAAATAAATTCATACTAGACGCCGACCATAAATTCGTACGACCAACAGCTTAGAAGCTCTTGCAGGTTTGTAGTGGAGGGAAAGGGTTTGCGAAGGTAGCCTTGGAGATATAGGAATGCTTTGTATCTTAGCTCTTATTGTTATCCAAAACCCAGAGCATCCCGAGCATCCCACAATCTTCTGTGCTCTATTTGTTCCGTTCGTCCGTCAAAAATTATTGCAAAAGCGATGTTTTCGTGAATACGCTCGATTTAAACTAAACCTTCTCTGTTGTTTAGTGGATTTACTGTTAAATAATTGCAAAGATTCAATGAATCATTTGTAAAAATGTATGAACTCATTGCATTGGGAAATTTCAAAGAGCTAAAGTGTTTTATGGCAACACAAACCTTATGCTCTGTAACTATAAATGTTGTATCATTCTGTTAACTGATGTTTTATGGTAACAGATATCTCATCTTGTCACTATAGCTCAATTTTATTTGAAAAGTTCAAGACAGTTCAGAACTTTTTTTATATACATCATAGATATCATAGGCCAATAAAGTGATTCTTTCATCGTAAAAATTTAATTAGGTTCAGGAACAATGTGATACTTTAAATATTATATAATAATATATCATACGAGTACTTGGAGTGTGTTGGAATTAAATAATTCATAGCTAAGAATTCACTGGAAATAGAAGAACATTACCTTTTAGTTTCACATTGAGGTTTACATTACACATCCTTCTTACAATATATCGAGCTTATTCACTTATAATATCAGAGTTAATTTCACTAATAATGATCATTATACATTTATTTTCAACGAGTTTAACATACGCGAAATTGTACCTCTGAAAAATAAATTTATACTAAGTCCACAGCAGGTTATGACATACAATATAACTCAAAGGCGAATATTTCTACACTATAATCAAAAGTTTTATAGTTTTAAATTTCCCAACTAGTTCGGTTAAACTAGTTTCAACTAGATTCACATGTTTCATGTTGAATCATATTACTGGGACATGATTCTTATAAATTCAGTAGGAATATAGAACATCTTCAAATAAAAGGAGGATTTCTTCTTATAACACATAAGCCTAACGTTTATTGGATCATGATCGAATTTTTCATTGTTTGAAATAAAAATCATATTCGAAATTTAAAGAAAAGTACTTGATATTGTTCAGGATACTATTTACTATTCATTGTTGTGGAATTGGTTACTTGGAATGGAATCATGTGCAGGAATCAAAAAAAGTACTCTATATTATTCATTGTAATGATAATTTTTGTAGATTTGGTTACACTTAAACCCTTTTCAAACAACTTATCTGAAATTATAAGTGAGCTTATCATGTAATTGAAAATTGGAAATAGGTTCACACTCTTCATCACCATCACCCTTGAAAGTTAACGGTATGTTGTGATCATGTTTCTTTGAAGAAAATTTTTTGAGCCGCTTCATGTATCATGATATAGAATTTCATGTTTGAGAGCCTTTACAACTCGAGGCGGGAGTTTTCGAACGTTTTTAACAAAAATGCAAATCCCAGACATCAATAATAATGATTGTTGTCATCATTCTTCCGGAATGGTTTCGCCGGCGAGCCTTTGAAACGGAGAACATCGTTCAAAGGAATGTACACATGAATGGACCGTATTCTCATGATGAGTGAACGCACTACTATCAGTATCGTCATCGTCATCAAGCATTATTACGAGCCAGACGAGTAACGGAATTCTCTCTGAAATTAAAAATGAGATCTCACAACGTACGCCCTTCAGCTGATAGGGAAAATCTTATTACTGTGAATGACAGAGGAGAGGATTATAAAAATTAATTCTTGTCCCTTCTAATTCAGATCGCGGTTCCTGCTCATATCACTGCAGCTTCCATATTGCAAATTAACGTCATCAGTGAACTCTCGCTTCAGGCGACTCTCATATCTTCAAATACATCATTTCATAGTACACGATGACTCTTGTGCTTTTTTATCATCTGGTTGAGGAGGACTGAAGGTACAGATATGAATGTCATTTATTAATATTATGTAGAGAAATGTGATTGTGGGATGAAAAAGCATATTAAAAACAGTATGAGCCGAATTAAACTTTGTATCCTTGGAATAAATAATAAGCTCCACTTAGCCTCAGTTCTATTAGTAATAGAATGAGTTTGAATGAGAGTTCCTTTTCGTTCTTCGAAGTTCCATGAGGTTACAAAGCTCCCGCGTGGGTATATTCAGGAAAATATAATTAAATTAACAGTCTATAATCTTGTAATTCAATGAGTGTGTTTCACATTTTTGTCATAAATTGAAAATGGGATAGAATAAAAATATACTTTATTACATGCAGTCCTTTCAAAATAAACGAGAAGACCAAATTATTTAACATAATAGAGGAGAAATCAAGTATTCTTAACCTATTATCCAGTTATGCATCTATCTCATTTTTCTAATTGTATTTGGAGGTATTTAAAAAAAATTATCAATTGATTAGGAAGAAATTGAGATGAAGAGAATCATTTGTACCATTATTGAATCCTGAACTCTATGAGTGCTGTTGAACCCTGGTTAATTCTGAGACTTTCCCTTCCATCCTGGAACAGCGTCTCATTTGATACAAGGTACTCTAATTATGACCTTTGAACGGACTTAAGAGTGAAGTGAGAGGAGAGCGATCAGTGAGCCTCGCTTGAACAGTCATGGAGTAAGCTTTCTTGAATAGTGGAAGATAACGACACAATACACTGAACAAGGTCAGCAGACCGGGTCTTCATCAGCATTTTGGTGACACAATCGCAACGATTTCTCTAATATAGGGGTGGGAGATCTCTAAGAACTGAATCAGATATTTGTGGCGCCTTGAGAGCTGAATACGATGTGGCTAGTACACCGAAAACTGAATAAGACTTGGATGAGACCTTGGTGGTACCCTGAATGGTGGTACCCTGGATTATGGGGAGAAGACACAAGAGAGGTGACGCGTTGCTTGGATGGGAAGAGGCAAGCACGGGTCGAAAGGGCTCTCCAAGCGAAAGATGTGGCTCTAGTCCCGCAAATTGGCCAGGAAATGATGGCTCTTGTCTTCTGGTCAACCCTGCTCTCCTGCCCTACATCTCAACCCTTCTGGATCTACTCGTTCTCTAATTGTATTTTCATCCATTGTCAGACCACACTTCAGTGTCAGCTCGTCACTGCCTGCGTCCTCTTTTCTACCAGTCTTCAATTAGTCAATGTTGATCTAGTAAAAAAAGCAGACAGAGTTATAAAATATATTGACAATAATTATTGGAAGATCACGACCATATCAATTATTCAATAGATTGTGAAATATTATCAATTAATCTCAAGTAGGTCTATCTAATTACAGAATCGATGAAAATCTATTCTAATTATGGCGATATAAAGGATCAATAATTGATTAAAGTACCCTTCAAAATGAGTTCATTCAATGGGAAAATGGAATAATTTGAAAGATATTTTGAATTATGATTGATTTATTATAGGCCTAAATCAGGTTTTTGTCGGCGGCTCACCAGCTCCTGAAGGACCTACCAGCTAGTTGCCAGTTTCATATTCACTTCCACTAGCACCCTGCACAAGGGGACCGCAGCGCCGGCCAGCTGAACACCCGCAGCCACCCACAGCCCCTGACATTGAGTCAAGCAACGACAGCTACGGCCGGCCACAGATACACAATCGGCCGACACCACAATCCCCGCGTAAAGGGCGCTATACAGTCTGTCCAAGCAAAGAAGGAGCCCCGGCAAGATAGGAAAACGACTCCAGCCCGGCCAATACCGGCCCAAAAGCTATGAGTTCTCAAACAGAACCCACAGCCCCCGACCCGACACCGACCAAGCCGAAGCCACCCCCAACCCGCCAGAATAATCCCCCCCCCCATAGGATAAATACAGAATAATCATACAGGATAAACCAGGATAGAGGTAACGTGTGGTTAGCACGTTGACCCTCTCAATCATAAACCAGTCTTCACAACCAAGTGAAGGAGCAGAACACCCCTGGTAACGTGCAGTTAATCACTTAGAGTCTAATGCAACAATATTGCCATTTTTCCAGAGATGGAAAACGACTGTCTTTACTTACTAAAGCCAATCTCCCAAAGGAGGGTATGCAGTATAGGCCTAAATCAGTAGCCCTAGTAAAAAAGTGGTCATGGAGATATCTGTATGAGCGTTGCTTCCCACGAATCCTTTTAAGTAACTGACTGCGACTTGAGATGCTTCGTAAGATTTTCTTTCTTTCTTGGTTCTATCCTGTAGGCTATAATTTTTTTCCTGGTTGGTGGAGTGATTGAGTTCTGATTTTCTTTCATTCTCATTCCAACTGTCCTTCCTCTGGCATTTCTGTTGCTTGGTAAGCATTGCAGAGCAATTAGATCTTCCTCAACGGATACAGTTCACGGTTCCAGAGAACTCAGATTATACAGAATTTTACAGTAACTGATAGTGCTCGTTATTAACCTATTCATCTACCAAAATCATTGTTCCTTAATTTTCTCTTCATTAAACCTTGTAGTTGAACCTAAACTTTCGTCACACGAGGTTGATTGAAAGTATTTCCATGTGAATCATTTTCAAAAAATAGATTCAAATTCATTCTTCTGATGGAAATGCAAACGATCGGTTCTATCATTTCTCAATATGTTAACACGTAGTATACACATTTTTTAGTTTGTGATTGTAGGTATATTATTTCACGAATCAAATTTTAGACCTCGAATCAATTTGAACTAGAACATTTTAAATTTTTGTGAATCATCAAATTTTATCCGATCTAAACTATTTTCCCGTACATTCCGTAAGCTATCGATACAAATGACTGCAGTTACAGTCAAATGACTATCTTATATAGTCATTGTAACTGCAGTTTGTTGAAGGCAAATTTAACAAATGCAAACTTCTCCATTATTATAAATAATTATGCAAGCTAATAATAAGATAATTCGCCAATAATAAGAGTCAAAAAAGTTTTTTAACTTATTCATCTTAAAAATTGAAGTCTGTTATATGATCCTACACAACCCATCTTTTCATCCCTATCTATTGATTTTTCCACTTTATCGTTTCACATCCCTGAACAAATTTACAAGAAACCTTGATGTGGTACCGGAGGTCAGGAAATTATGATTGACTTGGACGTTGAGAGGTTACTTGGAAGGAAATGGAATTGTATTCTCGAAATGAACAGGCAGACGTTGAATGATGGATAAATCAATAAATATCAAACACATATAAAATGTAGTATGCATATATTGCCATGAATGATGTGAAGATGTACGAAATTGTTGGTTGAGGCGTTGAGGATGGGAAGAAAGCACTGAGCAAATGGAAGAGCCCTGACATTCAGAGCACTATAAACTCTCTTGTGCTTCCCATTGGGAAATCAACCTGCCCTTGTACTCCTTTGGATACTTAGATGGTTTGAATATATCTATAACTTACTTAATATCCTTCAGATCTCCTTCAGCTCCTATGAGAAATAATGCATTTCCGTCCAATTTCCTCCATCACAAATTAGAAATCTTTTCTCGTCTTTGCCTGAATTCGTACATTGGCAAGTAGAAAAATAAATAAAACTCGAACACCCTTTTTTTTGAAAACTTTAAAAATTATAAAACACACATACATGTTTCGGGATCTAAGCCCATTTTGTTTGAGTTTTATTTATTTTTCAATTATTTTAAACAGCCCTGTTTTAAAGTTCTTTATTGGCAAGTAGTATTCACCAAGAAATTGGTGAGAGCATTTCTCCTGCATGAGCATAGGCTACAAAAGCCATACTATAGGCTACAGAGATATAGGCTATATCTATATAGGCTATAGGCTATATAGCCATACTATATATATGAGAGCCATACTATAGGCTACAAAAAACCATTTATTCATTCAATTAATGGACTTATTGTCCCTTACTCTTCTCCCTCATCAGAATTATTTTCATTAACAGACAGCCGTCATAATACAAAAGATTGTTGGTAGCACTGGCAGACTGTTATTAGATTCTGTAACTGAGAGATAATGTGAAACGTGGTGGGGAATTGGAGACATTCTCTGCCACTTCCTTATTCCGACAACGTAAGATGATCATGGAATAAAATGACGAGGGATAATCCAAGAAGGAAGCGAGAAGGAAGAGAAATAGAGCTTTTTGAGGAGGAAGAAGGAAAGTTGTATGAGAAGCGTGAATCGTGGAGAAAATTATTGATAAATTGTTGGTTGGAAATTTTTAAAACGTTATTAAATTAAGAAAATGAGAGAGGTAAAGACTGAATAGCAGTTGACTTCAGTTGTCATCACGGTATTCCATGTTCTGTTTCGCTATTCCTGTGTCAGTCTGGTCACGTGTTTTACTTTCTCCTGGTTCGTTAGACAATGAAATTGGTTGTCAGTACGAGCACATCCCGGTTATTTCAGGATAGACACCTGATTACTAACCACTGCTAGTTTGGTGATGGAGATGGAGGGTAATGTCAGTCGTCAACAAGTTGAAAAGGGAGGCATGTGATCGAAGAGGAAAATGTATTTTCTAGGACGATAATCAGCAAAAAGTCTCTTAAGGTGGAAAGCAAACTCTGTTGAACAATAGGTTAGTTATCTTTTTGTAGCCTACGAATACGAACACACTGCTTCTGTGGTAGAGTGGGAGAATATCGGTTACATTTTTGGTGAACTATCATGAACATGATATTAATACCATCTTCGTATGGAATATCAATGCATAGTGGGATTGTGGGATATTTATAATAGAGAAACAGTCAGAGTAATATATTATTTCACATGGAGGCCTAAGTTATGTTCAGTGGTGGAACATTTTACCAGCTTATAATGGAAGAGAAGCTCTACAATTCTGTCTTGATGCTGTTTTGAATTTGTTTTATTATACGATGAAACTATAGAATTTTCCCTCCTCGCCAATATTATTAAAAGAGCGACTCTGCTCCTAAATGATGCGTATCAAAATTTCTGAGATTGCCACTTTCATCTAGCGTAACTGGTTGAGTACTAGCCTATAACATTAGCCTGTTATGCTTGCGCAACCTGGGAAGACACTTCGTTACAATGTCAAGTATATTGTGATGGCGTGTCTACTCAGCTTGAACGGGCTTTCTCTTTATTTGTCTACAGTAATTAAATGCTCTATATATTAGAAACAATATGCGAATTGAATACAATTTATAATTAGATCTATTGATCGTTTTTAAAAACTACAAGGTCTCAGATTGATAATTCATAGTTTAGACATTTCCTTGTACAACATAATTCCCAGTAATACTAAATATCTTAATATTATTAGTAATGATCAAGTTTCAAATATTTTTAACAGCAACATGGTATTGTATTTCGCAATGAATTTTCATGGTCTTGTACGGTCAGATTTTCAGGATATAGGATGATATTCTATCTTCTATTGACACTAAGCTCATGGAATTCTAAATAGAAATAATCCCCATTCGTTCCAAACAGCTACAATTATAGTATTCTTCCAGCTATGATGATATTTTTTCTTCCTGGAGAAGATAACTTAGAACCTGAAGCTGATAATACCATAATTAGATAAGCCTGCCTCATAATTTTCCCTGCAATTGAATAGAAAGAAGCAGAGAAACCCTGGACTCTGTTTTATGAGAATAGATGCAGAGATGCAATAGAGAATTGCTGGAATTCTGGGAATGAAGCTAGTTGTATTCAGGAGGATAGTTTAAAGGAGGAATGATACAGGTTAGAGAGAGAGGGGGTTGATGGAGTTTTCTTGTTGGAAAAATATATAAGGAAAGTGAAAGAAGAGGCTATGTGAGAGAAAGACGAAAAAAATGAGAAATCATCAAGATGGGATGAGAGTGTGATAGATAGATGAAGCTAGAAAGTGAATTAGGTCGAAGACAAAAGTTCGAGTTGCTTGTGAGTTTTGTATGAGTGCAACAGAGAAAAATGAAGAAAAGGATCCATTGATAAAGAGAGAAGAGGATAGGGAGTGAATTAGGCTGAAGGAAGAGAGGTGGGTGTATTTTCTTGTGAGAGGAATTTGTTTGAGAAGATTCTTGTAAGACAAAGAAAGAGTATGGGGGACATCAAGGGGGGATGGTTGAGCTTAATGTAGGACAAAGAAGAAAAATGGAGAACCTTCAAGAGAGGAGAAGAGGAAAAAAAGAATATGAGAAACCTTTAAGTGGGGATGGATGGGGTGGGAGTGAGATGTACAAAGAAGATAACTGTGGAGGAGAAAGAGGTAGCTGTATGTGAGAGCGCTCTCTTGGCGGTAAAATGTTTAAGATTATAGGAATAGGAAGAGCAGGCAGACTCCACCCAACTGCCGTTACGGCGGCCATTACAAAGCGAATATATGAAGCAGAACACTGAGATTCGCCAAGTTAAATGCAAACGAAATAGTCGTTTTTAGAAGAAAGTTTAAATTTGCATAATTAGAGGCGAGCAGTAATGTAACGGCAGAGCTTTTATTGAAATTTCGCATTAAACTCTGTGTACGAGGCACCATTGTCTCGTCAACCAGAAAACAGTCGGATGAATCGCTTGATTAATTCCGTTCGATCCCAGTACTCAGTAGTCGGACGCTGCCATTATTTGTTTCAAAATTCTCTTGGCTTCGGTCTCAGTCGTCTACCACGCATTTATCTCTTCATGGCCCTGATTCGTTCGAATTCCATGAAAACAGTAAACTATGAATTATTATTATTATTATTATTATTATTATTATTATTATTATTATCAATATCATTTCTGCTGTCCATCATAAACTTATTTATTTGAGATTGATTTTTTCGATGATGCGTCACAAAATAATTGTAAAATAGAAATCGACGAATACAAGCTATTGAAATAGGAGATTTTTGGAACTATAGAAAATAATATGTTTTATACTTCGCATAATCGTGGCTATTGTGATATTGTATGAATTATTGTATCAGGAATTTTCAACCTCCATAAACTTCTACGTATTTCAAACATTATTATTCATTGGAATCTATTGAATATGATAAGAATTGAATGCAATTGAGAATACCAATATTATTGATAAAAAGTAAAACAACAGATCAGGAATATCAATATTTGCTACCAATCACTTGAAAGCAAAGGAACAAAATACAGTTGCACTGTGAAATGACCACTCTCAACTGACCTCTTTGGAGGGACCTTAGTGCTACGATTTCGTGAAAAAAAACTTCAAATATGAGTGAGCTCGTAAACAAATAATGAATATCACTAATAGAAGAAATTTAAGACAATAGAATGGTATAGACTTGATCATGATTTTGTCACTCAAGGATGCAGTTGATTGAGTCATATTCTTACTGCAATTTCAATCATTGTCTGTGTTATAATAAATTGATTGGATAATTTCTATTATTCCAAATTCATCTTTTATCACTTCATTTTTCTCATGTGCCTTCCAAGTTAATCTGATCTCAAAAAACAACATACAGATAAATGGATGAGTAGGATAAAATTCATTTCTGAGGCTATTGTGGTAATTTTATCTAAGTATCTGGAAGTATCTCATTAATTTCTGTATTTATTTTAGCTGGTATAGATTATTATCGTTCATTCACAAAGTCTATCCATTCTAAACAAGGTGTGTTGGGAATATATAGGAAAATCATATCTGTTTCAATCTGGAAATTGAATAACACGAGAGGAGAAAAGTTGTGTGAAATTGAACGGATGAGTTATTCATTGATTCCAGTATGAAAGTTTGCTCCGGAACTATGTTTCCAGCAAAAATATTATTCTTTCAAGATAGAATAGCATACTTTGAAGTTATGCTTTTTCCTCTTGTGATTTTGAGTTTCTCTGAATTGTGGAATATTTGAATGCTATTTTATGTCAACACAGGTTTCAATCATGAACAAGTATGGTATAATAATTGTATTTCTGTTTTTTACTCGATAAAAATCGCGGTACCTTCTTCAATTACTTTCATCAATGATTTAAAAGAATACTGCCATTTTTATTTAAAGTGAAAAACAGTGATGAAGTAGCCCCAAGGTAAAGGAAAAAATTGTATTTCTGTATTGTAGGAATTGGTTCTCGATTTTCAATATTTGAACCTCATATTTGACAATAATATACAAGCGAACAATACGAACAAGCCAATAACTGGAAGAAGTGAACCGACTTAATGAATTGTGCTTTGTTGGAGTTGGAGAATAGTCTCCAATCGTGATTGTGGAACAGTGAGAGAAAAAAGTTACTTTCATAGAAAAGGTCTAAAAAATTGATTTTATATCATATTCTATTTCGTGAATCGATGAATTCAATCCCAAACGTTGTAAATTAACTTATTATGCGAGGAGGCCTATAATTCATATATAATAGTAATAAATGATGAAATGCAATTGGAGAGGGTCTATGATACTCATATCTTCAGGCCTACTCTTAATCTATAATAACAGGAGTAATATATTTGAACAATACAAAATGTTTGTATAAACTTCAAATACAGAATATAGTACTTGAATTCATTATTATTCCACCTCCAACATGAATCTGATATGAATGCAATTCTCACCCTCAGCAATCAAACTGAATTATCTTAATTACCAATCTCATTGTTTTTTATTCATAGCTCATCATCATCATTATCAATGGAACCGTTAATATGTTATCATTCCAATTATTAATAAGCTACAATGAACCGAGAAATGATATGTAAATTTCTTTTTCACATCATGAAATCTCGAGAAATCATCCCATTTTCCACCTTCGGAAAAATGATAACTATCATCTTTCATCATTAATTTGTTCAACTTTTAAACATATTGTTGTACCATAATTGAAAAATGAAACTCCATTCGTTAAAATTTTAAGGGGACGATTTGTCAGGGGTGTATATCTCTGCAGGTGTTGATGAGTGAGTGAGAGAGCATGAGAAGGTGTGAGTGGGAAAGAAGAGGCATGTGGAGCTCTTGTAATGACTGATACAGCATCATTAGCGGAGACTGACCAGGGAGAGCTGAGTTGGTTCCAGAAGCTTGCTACTGGCGACATATGGGCGCTCTTGCTCTTACTCTCTCACTTTATCTTTCTCTCACACACTCTCTCTAGCACTAGCACTGTTGTCCTCTCTTTGAGTCCCGCACTCGCAGCAACCCACAGTCGATCAATAACCTCCCCCGTGGAGGGCTTTTCTCCGCAGCGCGCTCGGTAACGACGAGTGCCCTAAAATTTACCTTTTCTTAGGGTTTATCAGCTTTTTTCAATTCCTACCGACCACCTCCCTTCCCTGCCAACACACCACAAAACTCTGTCCAGCCATTCAAAAGGCAAGAAAATGTTCATTGCGTCGATTCGAACTCAGGGAAAGTTGAAAAAACTTTGTGACGAACTTTCCGAAATGGAAAAACTCGCCTAACAAAGTGTAGCTGTTGCCACAAATGGGCCTCGTTTGCAACATTATTTTGCAAACAATAATAATTGTTTTTAAACGTCTGTTGTTCTGACATACTTGTGATAAAATTGAAGTTGATTTTTTTCAACCAACGTTATTAGAGAAAATAATAATTACTGAACGAATTGTTGACGTATTTCAAACAAAACAAGAGTTTCTCTCAAACTTTTTTCATTTTCACGCAAAATCGGTTGACGCTTAAAGCAATACGTTTTCAATTATCCTGCGTACCGGGCATTTTGAGCTATGATACACAAACTGGTTGATTGATAATAATTGAAAATCACTCTCATTACTCGCAGCTCTTCAGAATGGAGATCAATCACGAATTTAGGATTGTAACAATATTTATCCAACAATATATTTTATTTGTAACAATATTTATCAACAACTATTCATACATGTTGAATATATTAACAATATTTATTGACATATAATTATTTTTATCAATTTGTAGGACTAATAACTTCCAATCATTCTCATTGGTATCATGTCAGTGCTTCAGTATCTCATCACAATACTCCAAATTTCAGCTCACATTCATATTTGGAAGACATTGGAAACATGAGTGTAATTTGGATTATCAATTTATCGTCAGCCTCCTTGTTCATCAGTATATTGTAGTTGTTATTTCCGGTGATCCGAGAACATTATTATCCTCTCCTGTTCTGGAAACTTTAAATTTTAATTTGAATTTATTTGCATCAATGCATGTACAATGAAAAATTGTATGGCAATCGTCTATTACATAATAAATTATATAAAGTACATTATCACTCAGGTTATCAGTTCATTCAAATTATAGAAACTCATTTCTTTCTACAAATAATAAGCAAACAATTATCATTCGACGACTATACCATCGAACTATAAATTATTTGTTAAACTATAACTACTGTGTAGTGTACTAATTATTTCTTTGATCTTACATTCCTCTCCAAATTCTATGCATAATAACACTTATAATGTTCATTTATTTTTTGCCCTGTTATATTTCTCACAATTACTAAATAGGAAGAGCAAATGTATTATGCATGTAACCATGTATTATGCTACACATCCCATGATGAATACAATCACGTATACTAGAGCACGAGGGTAATCATGAGAATGATCAACACCTACTATTAGGTATTGTGATAGATTGACGTTATAATATTGATTACAAGGAGGTTAACATTTGATGAACTCACAAAAATACCATTGTACGGCTGTTTCTAAGCTGTGGGTAATCATCTGATGATTATCAGCTTGTAGATTTTCAGAAACATTTTTTGTGGGTTCATTGAACGACATCCTCTGCAATTTTTTGCCAAACAATTCGCATAATTGTCATCCCTACTGTGTACTCTAGAATTATTGGATTCAACCCTATTATATTCATACTTCGTTTTATCGAATATAACAATGTCATAGCAATAGCAATGTATTCGATTGCTTTGATAAAAGCTTTTTGGAAGAGTATATACTCTTCCGAATGTTATCGAAATATGTCTAAGTATAATCACTGACGGCTCGTGCCCACAAAACAGGTGAAGTGCTGTAGGCTACAGTGGAAGATACGGGCACTTCACCTGTTTCGTGAGCACGAACCGCCAATGGTATCGAGCTAATCTGATTAGTTGTTTAGTATGTCAACAGTTATCATCACAGCCAATCAAGTGGTAGCTGCGATGACGCTTGATGGTAATTTGAGGGAGGGATGTGTTGCAAAGGGTCAGTTGACAGGTGTATGCTGTTGAACATATGTTCGTTTTGCTTTACAACTGATGACAAAGTGGCTAGCCACATGGACATTTGCTTGGTGAGTAAACACTGACTTGTTTTGCATCCTGTAAAATGATGCTTGATGAGATACCTTCGTGGGTTGATGGCGTAAATTGCTGTAACTGTAACAGTCCTCTTGGTAAAGCGAAGGTTAATTGACAACTTGGCTAAAAGTCAGTTTCAATGAGAAGTAACCTAATCAGTTAGACTAAATTGAATCCCTCGAAAATTAAAAAAAAAACTCCCTCAAAAATTTTGTATAAACAATCTTATTAATTATTATTCCACCTATAAAAAGATTTCATTAACTGTATCGTCCATATTTTTACCCTTATAAGCTCATTGCAATCTCTTGAATAAATGCAATATTCTATCAGTACTGTTGATTTACCATTTCTGCAGGAAATGTTGAAAGTAGGAATCTAATTATATTACTCCTTGCATTGTAGGATTATTTTGAAAACTGAATAACAGAGAAGAATTCAGTTAAACATAACATAACAAACCATTTCAAATAGGAATTTTTAAAAAAATTGTAAATTAATTATTGAAAATTTAAAATAGATTGGTTAAATATATCCCAGTTCAAACCTTTGAATTCCAACACAGTGTCTGCTCCTTCGTATCCTTCTATTAATGATGGAATTGAAACTTGATATCTATTATCAACACTTGTTATTACTATAGTATAAGTAATAGTAGGTGTTGATATTCCACAATCATATTTTCCATTTGATATTTGTTCAAGTCATTTTTGTGCATTTGGAATCATTTTTAAATCAACTGTTTCAACGGATGTGTTCTTGATAATTGTGCGTTCTCACATTATTTGGCATGCTACAAATCATGACTGTTTCAAGATATGAATTGTTTATTTTCAATCTTCCATGCTGATTTCCATAATAATATAGTAGCCTACATGATCTGATAAATACTCAATCATAATCCATAATAAATGATCCAATAAATTATTCTCGCAATCAGCCTTCACCTGCACATTGAATAATATAATTTTATTGATGTTGAGGAAAATCAAACAACTCAATCTCATATCTATTTCTAAGCGATCCACATGCTCCATGATGCTGCATGGGTAATGATTGGATTATATGCGTTTTTTGGAAATTGCATTGTTTGTTATCGAAGCATAATATTGTTGACATATTAATGTGGATGGCAGCATCCAATAACTACACAACAACAACTTCAGTTATTGTTATGTTATGCATCCTAAACTACAGTCCATGAGCTACATGAACTAAATCCTACTGTATAGAGCTTCTCATCTTGAAGCGACCCTGAGTGCAGAGTCTCGCGCCTCTTTTGGGACTATCAAAACAGAAGCCTAATTCATCACTGATATATTTATCAGAATCAGAACAACAATCAGGATACTCAGAATTCAGGTTCAATTATATTATTACTTCCACCAGAGATAAACTATAGCTTTCTTCAATAGAAGCTATGTTATAAAGGGAATGGTTGAACGCATGAAACACGAACTAGCCCAGTGATACTTGATGGAGCATCGCCAATTCTGCTGATTGAAAATGGAAAATAATTTATGTTTCCAATAATGCACCTGACCTAATATAATGACAATGTCTATAGATGCGGGGCTGTTGGGGGAGACTTAGCTGTTTCAGTTTCTCCTGACTATTTTTATGCGTTCTACTGATGAAAAAATGTAATAAATTTAAATAATTGAATTTTAACATGGACTGTGAAATTAGAAATAATACAAGAATATAATAGGCTAATATAATTGATAATGTATATATATATATATATATATATATATATATATAATTATTATCGTTATAATTGTAACTTGCACGATAATTGGAGAACTACTGTGGGGAGCACTCCCATTGAATCACGCTCGAAGCTAGGCAGGGTCATTCCGAATTAGAAGTTACGATAGAAGATTTCAATAGAAGTCTCAAAAATCTATGATAGTCTATTCTATAGAGTTATGCTGGAAGTTTCATATTCCTTGTCGAACCCAAGGTTCTCAGGCGTGACTCAGCAATCATCTTTCTCTGTCTATTCAATTAAAGTGGAGTTTGAAAGATTTGACGATGAGCTTAAGTGCAATAGAGAGTAGATGAGTGGGAGAATATATCCAAGGTACGTTATTTGATTGGTAAGACAACACTTCTCTCTTAGTCAAAACATTTCTGGATAATTGAACCATGTACATCCTACTGCTTCAGCCGTAGTTTACCTTCCCAACTTGAAATATTCATAGTGTTTACATTCACCCTCTGGGCTACCTTTGAACCACTTGGAAATGTTTGTTTGTTGTGAATTATTAAAGTGCGCCCATGATACACTCTGTATCAACCCTTGATCTCTCGACTAAATAGAATTGATCCCACTGATTTTTCCACCTTTACCGACCAGCTTACACGAGAACAAACAAACTCAACCTCGCTAATACCTTCGCAGTCAATCCTTATAGATTCTAATGCATTCTAAATAAGAGGATTAGAAATGGGATGGAAACATTCTATTAATAGCTATTAGTTTGAATGATCTCTGTGATCGAAAACAATAACATCAATCGATTAATGAGTGAGTGAGAAAATAGAACATTCATGATATACTGTTATCGGATCAAGAATATTCATCTTCGATAAATACAGATTGAGAAATAAATAGAGAACTACTACTGAGAAAGTTGTTCAGACTGTTCGAATGATAATTGACAAAAAGTTTTATTGGAGTTTATAAACTTTTTCTAGTATTGTGATTGAGAAGCTTTTCTAATTAGTTCAACTTGAGTTTTTTTTCATCAATTTGAAACTATAAAATACTATTGAATTCCTTCCAAGTTAGTGATAGTCTGAAGCCAAAAGAACCAAATCCTAATTTTAGGACTTACCACCAAATAATATTCGCATACGATAATAATAATAATAATAATAACAAGAACCATGAACATTCGTTGGCCTCAATTTAGGGAAATACACAAATGGTCTCTATTTTGAAGATATTTGACACCATAAACCGGCCGCTAGAAATTATTCCGGCTCCCGTACAACCGACAGTATAGCCTATTCCAATTCAAAGCAACGGTCCACAATTCTACAGTTGATTAGATGATAATTAGCAAATGCATCTTAAATTATTACAGAGAATTTTATGCATTCTACTGTATTTCATAATAATTGCAGTAGGCTATTTCGACCGCTTTCACGTAGTTAGGTTGATACGATTAATAGCCGTGAATCATAAAGGAGTGAAAAGTTGAAAATATGTCAAAAAGGTGAGGTTTAAGCTTGAGGTTTATACCATACTAATGATATACGAATCATATGATATGATATAGATGTAGAACTATGTATCACCCGCAGCCTAACCTCAAGCCTCATCTTCATTTGACATGTTCATACCATAAAAGTTTCTCTGTTGTAACACATATTTCTAGTCTAGGAGTATTATTCAATATTCTTTTTCTCTTAGGGCTACTTTCAATGTTTTCTTTATAAAATAGGCTATGAATCACAGTAGGCTATACCCTTCTTAAATTATTTTTGTTTCAGCTCATAAGAGTCATGCATCTTCGCAATGTTGCTCATTTGTTACTCACACTAGAAAGTTGCTCCCAGGAGCGGAAGCAAGTCATGTTGGAATGAAAATGTCTAGTATAGGATATTGAAATCGATTATTAAAATGAATTATATCGATTATAACTATAAAATGGAATGATAACGGAATCATTATATTTTCATTATTATATTTCATTATTATGTTGATGATTATTCTCATCCTGTTATACATCCATAGAATTGGATGCAGCTCTTCTATGATGACTTTCTTTTATATTTTCGTTGAATAAGTCACTAATGATATTTATTCTCTTTGTCTGTTACAGTTCCACCCCATAAAATTGTGATATTGGATGAAACTGGAAAAGAAAGATCATCGGTAGTGGGTCCTTATGCTGAAGGTGCTAATCTTCGTCTGCGCTGTCTAGTTTATGGAGGTGAGTGAACGTAACTATGACTTGAAAGTGATGCTGATAATAATGAAGACAATAGGCTATCACTCCAAGTCTCTCTAGATTCGTTCAAATTCTAAATAATCAAGTGGTGTGGACTGTGGAATTATACTGTAGAGTCATGTGACCAGGTGTGAAAGGGTCCATAAATGTTTATTATAATATGTTTACAGCCACTAATATACTTCTGCCTATACAGTATTTTTATATCCAATAATATGGAGTGACAGACAAGATTGTGGAAGTATGCTCTCTAATATCAAAATAGTCTATTTACTCTCACAAGTTTGATTATTGATCGAGTACTATACAAGAAGAGTATTGATTTGAAAAAATTTAATAGAGAACTCGAAACGCAACATGATTGTTTTACTCCTCTCATTATGTGATCTACTCATTTCTCTATTAAGTGGTCTGGCAAAAGTATGGCGACTTCTATGGAATCAATGCTGATACATTTAAACTGTTACATTCAGACTTATAAGTGTGTACAATGAACAGTTTGAACAATCTTATTGTTCAGGATCTGCTTCAGAGTTGATCAATCTCTAAAGAATCCCATTTCACACTTGTCACATTGAGCCTCTCTCATAACTATCACAACTCATTCAGATTTGTCTTTGTTGATATGTGAGAAATTTTTTATAATGTAAGGACATAGTTTTCATTTATATTTTCTTTTGTAATTTTAGACTATATATTATCGGTCTCTTCTGTAATTTGCTCAGCATCTCAGCGATAATAATTAGTTAAGGAGTTTCTCGTGGAAACAGCAGAAAGGTTGCTCTGGATTGGTAATGTTTAAAAAGGTTACTCTTGTCACCTGGTGCCTAGCTTCTTTTAAAATGAAGCCTCAATTAGAGCCCTAATCCGCCGCTAATGTAGCACTCCATTTTCATTTAGCAGGCTATCTGAGACAAATCCTACGAGACAAAAGTTTCCAGTAATAGGAATACTTCACAGAATATGCGTGGCTACTTGCGTGTGGCTGCGGGTGCGTGCTACACAATAAGGCAGCTTAAAAACAAAAACGCAACGGAATTTCATTCCACTTATCGATGCAAATGGCTTGTTTTGCAAAGCCACAAGGCTTCAAGTGTATACAAGCAACGGCTGCAAAACACCAGGGGGCCTGTTCTTTTCGTTCTACCCTGAAATTGTTCAGTATTCATATTTTCTGTACATTACTACACTACACACCTTTCCGAATTTCATGTAGAAAAAAATTATACGGACCCGTTTTTTGTTCTTTTTAATGGTCTACAACCCTCGGAAAACAATAGGCCGGTCATGTAATTAGTCGATTCAAACGTTTACAAATTTCAACATCAGTGTACTTGGGGAATCGAGTGTAGCAGTAAAGAGCTTTTTGAATTGTCATGATGCAAGAATAGCTAACAAAAGACCTGGCTTGCTCCAATTTTTTGGCAAATTACTAATAATAATTGTCAATGTGAACTTCTGTCCGGGATTCTAGGCAACTCATCTATTTGCACACTTGGTTGAACTCGAATGACAGTGATTTCACTAATAAATGTAAGAAATGTATAATGACTATAAATTCAACCGGGAAGTGATAATTTATTGAAGACGTCACTAGGTTTTTGTCTGCAACTTAAAAAAAGGAGATAACGCAGGACTTTTGAAATCAAGAATATGATATAGCTGACGCTATTAAGTTAGGTGGTTTCGTCTGTTCCCTTTGCACTCCAACAGCTGATGTTGTCAATTAGAGTTGCCATTTAGTCATGCCTAGATGAAGTTGTTGGAACCGATAAAGACAATACTAGTTGCTTCACATCATCAGTTAGAAGGTTACATCACGTACGGACCTATTACGGACTAACTGTTTGGCATAAGATATGCTATATATATTCATTGATAGAGAAGCCTTAGAATTAGTTTTGAACATTGAGGTGGATTAAACTATTCTCGAGAAAATGCACATGGGTAGCCTATTCTAACCACCTCGTACTATATTTTCGAACTCCATGGTATCGGTTTATTTAATTCGTACTTATCATTGCTCATGAATATTTTAGTGCATTCCATTTGAAAAAATGCACTATTGGTCTTGCCCTGACAATCGAAAATTTATGATGTGATATATTTTTTACACGTTTCCGAGCCCCTAGAACACGAATCTGATGTCCGTTCAAATTCATATATCTCTATATATATATATATATATGTATATATACATATATATATATATATTATTATATATATATATATATATATATGTACAGTTTCTTGTTAACACGATAACTCTCGAAGGGCTTGTCGGAGAGCGACAAAATTTTGCACAAAAATCATTAGTGTTAATATCTCGGTCAAGTTCGTTAACCAGCCAAATTGGTCCAAGGGTAGGGGGTGAAATTAGGGGATGAAAATTTTGAAAAATCACTACAAATCGACCAATAACGTGATCGTTTTGAAAATTGGTGAGTATAATACCCTTATTATTCCCTACAATTTGAGCCATCAACGAAAAAAATCCAATCAAAAATGGCAGAGAAAATGGCGAATAACACAATGCCAAAAATTGTGTTTTTTGAAAACGGCGCCTTTGAATTCATACCCTGAGTAGCTCATTATGAGTCATATGATTTGAGCCATCATAGAATTGCATTTGAAATGCACTCTTTCCAACCGCCAGCTGCCGGAGTGAATTTTTATTTTCGAACTTCTTTTATGAGCTTGAAATCAAGTCATTATTATGAGAAAACTATCGATAGGCTTGCGAGTAAAAATGAAATCAGCGGTAATGGTTTCGAGCAAGGCGCTTATTGTAGTACACTATTTACATCCATATTATTGTGTATTTATGGACAGACGGACGTCGGTGTGCGTTACAGTATAAGGTAAAAGCACCAGTAGTGGCCATGTTTAAGGATTTTTTAATAGTTTATACCGAATTGTGAGACCAAATTATCATCTATCTCAAACAAAACTCGAAAATAATGTAGCCCAGATTCTTCCTGATTGACCTATTCCTTGAAATAGCGGAAATTTCAATTCACAAAGGAATTATTAAATTTTTCGTGAAACTCAATTTTGATTCTAAAGTGGCCACTATGATTCTATAGTGGCCACATGATGTTTTATGCTCATTGACAAGTCAATTTCTCAAGCTTCTTGTTGCAAATATTCAAGTAAGCTCATTTTTCATTCCAGCCATTGATTATAACGCCAGAAATAATAGTAGGTTATAAATTAAAATGAGTTGAATTGGTAATGCATTGTTGTTGGTTACAAACCACTAGAAAAGTGAGTGAGTTAAACCAGAAAATAGATATTGTAAAGTTATTTTTCCTCTGCAACCTAACTTTGTTACCTAACTATAACCTCAACTTAGGTAAACTTATCTGTAGTTGGCTAGAAACCTTCTAAACATCATCTGGACATTCTAGGGAATCACTATAACACCAGAAATCGCAAAATTTACAGACTTTCTAGTCATAATACAAGAATTTGTATACATGCCTTCTTACTGAAACTGCTGAGAAGAAACTGAACTTCTTACTGAAACCACGTTTTCGAGTGATATAGCGACAATGAATCTCTAATGTTGCTCTGCAAGCTCCTACTTGAACTATTTAGCTGCTAAATAGTATAAGCTAAGTCTCTAGTAGGTTTAGAACTCATTTGAAGTCATGAAATTCGTGTTTTAAAGAAAAAAACATCCAAGTGGCCACTACTGGTGCTTTTCCCTTATGGTTTTAAAAAATTTGCAATCTGAAAGAGAATTAAATAGGTATCCAATAGGTATTCATTAGTCATAATTGCAAAATGGAAAATATCTAGGCCTACTGTAGTTTCCCAAATGCTGTTAAATAAAAAACCAACCAATCTTTAAATCAACTCTTATGAGAAAAATTCATACTGTCTAGGTCCTAAGAACAAAATGGTATTTTATCACCGCCAAATTCTCATCTTGTTTGTAATTTTGTAAGGTTGAGAAGTTTTCTAGAAAACACGGTCATCAATTTACTGAAAAAGGAATTGGAATCTCAATTCTCTCTCCTTTTTCGATAATGCAATGAGCAGGAATCTCTCCTCAGAAGAGTACACATCTAAATGAGTTTTATTTTGGCCACTTTTTTGAAAACAAAACTATAATTCTTCGACCACTATCATGTGCTGAGAAAGAGATCTCTATCGAGATCCGTTTGTGTCTGAGCTTTCTCATAAATCAAATTCTACAGAAGTTGTGCTATCGTTTATTTCCCTAATTGTGGTTTCTAATGTGAAGTATTTTTGAACAATAAGAATAGAATACAAAAGATCATTTTCAAGACAAATCAAAAAGAAATTGTATTCTCTAGAACACGAGAAATATTTTGTGAATATATACTCGTAAAAATTTAATCACTATTCCGGTGGTTAAAGGCTTTTATAACATTATCAAATCTTCAGTGTTTTACTTTGTCTTACTATATGTCTCTTATCAAATCATCTACTCCTTGTACTTCTTCTATCACATACAAATTTCTCTACAAAATACAGCTTAACAGTTTTGGTTTCTCACTAAATTGGAATTGAGCATAATTTCCTATCCTGAACACAAATAGCTAATCAAATTTGAATAGAGACAATAACCTATAATTATTACTATTTTAATAATTTCTACCATTATTGTATTGAACCTTGATTAGAACCGTAACTACTGGTAGTGTTGTAGCCTATCACAGTTTTTGAGGAGAAATCGATTCGGTTATTCTCTCAATCAAAATTGAAAAAATCTAAATTATGATCCTTTTCATGCTTCAATCTTCACCGAAATTATCAACTGTATTGGACTTGTATCATAAATTGATTCAGGAAGTTTTATGAATACCCTTGATGAGTCTGGTTTCCGAAAATAATTGTGTAACTTGATTAAACCTTGATCATAATTTGCAATCTGAAAAATTTAATACTATTATTCTCCAACTAATTGGTTCTTTTATCATATACAAATATTTTTAGAACTTTTTTCAATCTAGTCAGTTAACATTCTCATTCAGGAAAACGTACAACCTATGTTATATTACTCCAACTAATTGGATTTTTCCTGAATTAACGTTACAACTCACAAACTTGTCAACAATATTTGATATTATGGGTCATTGTTGGGAATGCCTACTGGAAGCAGGTGGCTTGGAGATAGGAGTGGGTGGGTAAGCGAAGTTTAAAATTGCAATAACCTGTATCAGCCCATTACAGCTGATGGTGTTTGGCTAGGCTCCATAACACAGTTGAGTCACTTTGCCAGACTGGATCAGCACTGCATGTGGCATAGTTGGAGAGAAATCTAGTGCTAGAATTTGGGTCACAGCTCGACATAAGGTACAAAAATGTATGATAAGTGCAAAGTGAGACAGAAATGACAAAAGGGGTGCAGGTAGTTGGTTCTCATATGATGTGAATTGGTTTTCGATGAAAATCTGTGTGAATGGAGTTTTATTTTTCTGTTGGTATTATCTTTGTTTCGGTTTCACGATGCATTCAAAATAGAATTACCTTTCGGAAATAAGCTTTGAAATGATGAGTAAATTATCTTTATTATCAAGAGAATATAATACAATCATTTGTTTTTGAAACACATGACAAACTTGATTACAAACTGATTATTGGATATAGAATTAATAAATAAATATTATAACACGTTGTTGATTCACAATGAATACATAATTAAATTATAATATCATGATTCATCTTTTGCTAATAAGCAGTAATAAATTATCATCGTCTTCAATTTTGAAAAGTGGGCCTACTGCAACACTATGGAGTATTTTCAAGAACCTATTGGCAACGCGACAACCTTCTATTTGAAATGAGACCAACCTTGTAATGGTGCGAATTGACTATTTTATCTCTCCGTTTAAGCAAAGCGGTCTATGTCATAGCCCACCGTTTCCAGTTCTAATGAAGCCAATTGCAATTGGCTATTCATTGGTTATGAATAGCTGGCGAAAGGTATATGGCTTATGATTGGCCATGTAATACCGCACAATAGTCGATTGGCTGAATGGTCACAATTAGCTTGATGTTAACGTGTAAATATGATTGACAATTCTGCTCGTCAAGCTAGAACTATAATGTATGCAACACACGTATGGCATATATTCAAAGAGGTATTGATGTTCTCCAGAAAGCTTATTTCAACGTTTACATGTCGGATTAAGTATTAATTTGAAGAGTTTTGGTTGTTTGATCTGCTTTTGAAGAACTGAACGTTCTTGCAATTGTATGAATAATAACCTCAACAAAAAAGAAAGTGAGTTTTTGTCTGAAAAGGAAATAAGAAATGAACTCAGCTTTAATTATTTTGGACTAAGAAATGATTGGTTTGATGCATTTTTTCAAGCTCTTATTCCTTCAACATAGGCTATCCCAATATTTGTGTGTGATCTCACGTTTCTACATCACCAAAGGATAATGGAGATAGTTGAAGAGAATTATTATTCTCAGTAGTAATCAATAATGTTCATATAGGATAATAATGATCATAGGTGATCTATAACAAGACAGGAAATGATAATTATTGTTGAAGTATCAGAATATCAGAATCGATCAATAATATAAGTGAATAATTGTTTAGAGCCATGAAAGTCAATGCTTATTGACCAGAGCCAAATAACTAATTAAGTAATTGTCAATCTACATAGGCTATATGTTTCCCGATAATAATCTATACCTACTTTACGTAGACTAATCTAATAATTATGTAATGATGACAGTTTTGAGTCAATCAATAATTCGAATTGAATAAATTAATTAGAAAAAACTGAGACTGCATTTTTATCACATAGAATCATATATCCGTGTTTTATTATGGACTACCTTGAGTTTCATATTAAATTTTTCTTATTCAACACGATACATCCAGGTATCTCATTACTTGAGTGAGGTACATCAGTTGCAGAATAGAATATTCAACTCAATCTCACTCTCATTTAGAGCGGAGCTTTGATGATTGCTCCCACCAAAATCTCAATCAAAAAGCTTCCCAGAACGAGTAGTAAATTTTCGTGTAGAATGTGGGTCAAAGGAACGCCTCCACGTATGAGGAAGTCTGAGCATTAGTTTCGGTAGGAGCACATAAAGTATGCACGATCAACAGCTATAAACACGTTTGAGGAGCGGGAAAGCAACATTAATTCAATTTGCCGTATTAGTGTGGAAAAGTGAAAATGTTGTGCCGAAAATTGCATCAGAGGTCGTGCCGGTGTTTTTATGTTCTATTTAGATGGTGTGCTCTCGGCTGGGCCGATCATTTCCCATAGGGCTGGGTCGGCCGGGTGGATATTGCTAAGGGAAGAGGTTCGACCGAGTTATACGAGCTGCAAAAGCCGAGCTGCTGGTGTCTGTAGAGAAAGCGAATGCTAGTCTTTCAACCGTCGGTTACTGTCTCAGTGCATGTATTATTTATCCCTCTTAAATGTTCGACAGTGCACGGTGTGTTTACAGTGTAGCGGAATGACACTGGGCTCATGATCGCCGTCTCATTCGCCACCTCTTTTGTTACCTGATCACATACTATTCCGAAGGTCCTAACACTATAAAACAGGATCTCTTTTTCAAGTATGTTCCGCTTTCTTTCTTCTCTTCAACTTTTTATTTGTGGCATTCACTTTCGTCTTCATCCTGTTCTATTCCTCCAACTTATTGCACTGGCGCTACACCCACGAAACAGGTGAAGTGCCCGTATCTTTCACTGTACAGCACTTCATCTGTTTCGTGGGGACCAGCCGCCAGTGACTTACTGTTGTTTCTTTTCTGGAGTTCTCAGTTTTAAACCTTTTTGTTTTTCTCTAGACCTCTTCCATCATCTATCCAATCATCATCATCATCATCTTCAATTATTATCATCATCCTCTTTCCATATAAATAAATATATTTCCAGATTTTTGTCTCTAAACTATGAGTAATGCAATTACCATTTCGTAATCTTTGGAGTTATAGATGAACGCCAAGTCATTTTGCAATCTCTACGGATTGATATCTCGTAAGCGGCCTCTCTCAATCTTCTACAATTACACTACATCTCATTGTCTTCTCATCCCTCGGATATAGATTTTGAATTATGGATTTTGGTTTTATTTTTACTCCCATTCAAATCTATAGAAGTATGGATATTGAAGTGAATAGAACAATAGTGAGCAACATTGTCCATTGATGATGGTTATACTTATAAAGATACACAGAACAATCAATCCCTAGTGTGTTGAGTTATGAAATCACAATCGGTCATACTAGTCTTGGTCAAGTAGGCCTAAGCAGAGGATTTTTTCCAATTCCATGTATCATAAGTTGAATTTGTTCAAAGGACAGTCAAATTCTTCAATAATTGAAGAATTTCATCACCGAGAGTATTTTGAGGTAATTCCTATAGCCATAGCCTATGCCAAGGAAAGAGCTATTTTTGTGTCCAAATGCGTCTAAATTGGAGGTCATTGTTTTTACTCAACTATAGGAGTATATCCACAGAAATGTGAACCGTTTCCGAGTTTTATGCGAAAAACTGAAAAATGCAAGGTTCTCTAGCTGTCAGAAGTTGTGCCTAGAGAAATATTGCGTGCGCTTTTCAAATATACATTATAATTGGGACTTTAATAGACCATTTGAAACAATAAATAAAATCACATACACCACCGTTTGCAGGAATCGGTTTTTCAAAATGCTTTGCGTACTGGACTATTTACATGATCATTTGATATTGTATTCACGGAAGATTAGATTAATAATTCTATTTAAATGACATTCAGATCAGTCTCAATCTGTATCTTCTGAAAACTGAATAGGTTGTTCAGTGACTCAATTCAAGATCAGAAAAAAAAACCGAGTCCAATGTCATCACCAGAAGCACTCTCAAAATCACAGATTATCTTTCAATGCATGACTATTTAGAATTTGAGAATAAATTCACATTTTGTTTCAGCTGAAAATTCTAAAGATTTTGTTCGCTGCTTTCGAAGAACTCACTAATCTTCGTCGCTTTCAACTTCACCGAAGATGCGGCAGGACGCATTTAATGAGAAAATATCTGAAAGTAATGATAAATACCAGCGAACTAATGCAGTGAGGGAGGGTTGAGAGAGAAGAAGAAACGTTCTGAACAAGAAACGAAAACATTACTTTTGGAACAATTTACGTAATGGCGCAACGCAGCTCTGCAGCGCCACGGCTTACAAGGAGGAAATTCAACTGGAATTAAGAGACCTAATAATAATAATGCAGAACATTATAAATGTATGTTGGTAATGGAATGGGAATTCTTTCCTTGGCTAGTTACAGGGCAAAACAAGAGAGCTGGGGAAGCTGCAGTAAACCGATGATATATAGACGAGGTAATTAATTTTCCAAGATGGCTGAGCGGAGACTAACGTTGCCCTGTACTGTATAAGAAGAAGCATTAGCTTAAACAAGCAAACAAGGGTGAAATGCGCCCTGAGCCTTGAGTAGCGCCGTATACTAGAATAGTTCATCTAATAAACATACCCTTGGGATTCTCTTGCTTTCACCCGCCTTCTCTAACGAATTCCTTCTCACAGTATTTAACACTGAATCTGTGTCAGTTACTTCAATCTGGCTTCCAGATCATAATATCGAGATAAATTTCTATTTTCCACTTTACTTCCATTAGAACTTGACTCACGGGGTGGAAAATATCCCAATTTTCAGAAAGTGACTGTTCATTTATATTCATTATTTGATTTCACTCTTTATTCGTCAAGTTACTCATCAAGAGATACATTCACGTAATCAAATATGACTATGATTTGGGAGATGAAAAATAGGCTTTGTCCTAAGAATTTATCTCCCGAATTTTGGTGAAAGTAGTCCAATGAAAAACGTATGTAGTCTAATCAACTATAGCTCCCCACATCCCAACATAGCAATGAAACACTATTATTAATCTGAGCTATAACATCACATCGTGATGTCTGCGCTCAGATGTGAAGGATGCGCTCACTAAAGCAAATTTAACTACTGTGGAACAATGTCATTTAATGTAATTTGGAATTTTTCTGCATACATACTGTTCATGACGTCTTTCCACAGCTATAAGAAGTCTATTAGGACTTCCATATGCAATAAACTCTCTCCCATGCAATCTTCTATATCAGCCTACATGAAAAGTAATGGCAAAAATTCTTCCATTTTCAAGGTCATTAATTCTTGTGGATTACGTAGAAGATGATATTAATAGTAGGACTATTATTGTAACTGTATACTCTTAAAACGAATTTACAAAATTATTCTACTGTATTTGTCTACTGAGCGTGTTTGTTGATTTACTATCAATCACCCAACATGGCTCACCACTTTTCAATTCTTGGCAATCTCCCATGCCATTCAAAAGCGTTCATATTTTGCACAACCCGCGCGAGCGAAATCCATTAATACACATCAATATGGATTTAGGATTATTTGCTGATGAAATAGAGTAGAATAAACGATGCTGGGTAGCAAACGAGAATGAATTACGTTTGACTTCACCGAATGTACCGAGCTCAACACGTGTGCGTCTTATCTACATACATTATAGCAGTATTTCACGTTTATTGCCTATGTTGCCACACCACAGGTTGAGAATCCCTGACGTGGAGAATCCCTGCATCTCTCTTTCTCTTCTTCTCTTTCTGTATTTTCGTCTCTCTTCCTAGCTCCTACATCCGCCCACACTCTTCTTCGCGTTTGAACAAAACTTTGCAACGTCTATTCTCTGAAGACAAACAACGATACCACTGTATTTTTCTTAATTACCGCACTAAATTCACTCCTTTTTCCTTGTGCTGTATCCTCTGCTTCACTTTCTTCTTGGGCTCGTTTCGCGCTTTTCCATTCCTCTCGCACTCATCAACATTCATCCTTCCTCACTCACTCTTTCTCTTCCTCTCACTCACCCTCTCTCTTTTCGACTGCACAAGAGAGCGAGTCAAGACCATTTGTTTCTCATAATTGGCGGCCCTGATTGAAAAATGGTTCTCACAGCTCGAGAACATTCTGTTCGTCCTCTTTCTCAACCATTTTCTTTTCCAAGTGAGCTATTTTTTATTCTTTTTTGCAGGCTACTTTTCTAAGAAAGTTCTTCACTGCGTTGGAAAACGTTCACTTCTCCGCTAATTATAATCTCCGATAAATTTCGTCTGAATCATTTACTCTAAACAAAAGCAGTAACTTGCATCTGGGTTATTTTTACAAATTACGGGCAACGCTCACAATTTCTTGCCTGGATCGTATTTTCAAGTGGATTTCCATGTTAATGACTGTAATTTGTGCACAAAACTAATTTCTGTAGACGTTATTATCACACAATATTCTCAATTCTTACTTGACTGTTATCATAACTGATAACTGACTATCACTTCACTTTGATTGTGATTATAAATAAAACCATTTCAAAATGAAATGTTTCAAAATCATTCCAATAGTAATATTTCAAATTGTATTTCAAAAGTGTGAATATAAGAAAATTTCCTCGTGCCAAATATTGGAGAACTCGGCTCATCCAAGTGATAGAATGGTGAAATATAGGCTAGATGATAGAATTAGGGGAGAATCTCCCCGCTGACATGTTGTCGATAAGTATTTTTAGAACTCAATTGATTGATGTAAGGGAACACGAATAACAAATTATTCATGGGATAGGAGTGTGCTGCAATATTATATCTATATCAACGTCTACAAGTAGCCTATTTACTACTCATATTTACTACCTCTATTTACTACTTGCTGGAATGCTAACGTGAACGAATGAACAACTTAGATATTTCTCAATGAATTATAAGATCTCGATAATGGCCTCTCATGTTCATGTATAAGAATTTTTTTTCAAATGAAATGATCGCCCTATTATAATAATATTCAAGGGTTAACGGACTGAAATATACTTTAGCAATGGTTATGTCATGACTGAGGCATGCTATTTAATGAATAATCTATCTATGTCAAACCCGAAATAGAAATGTAGTACAACTCCCAGAGGGCGAATCCGGTCGGCTAGTGACAGAGCTCCTCTGAAGTGGGAATTGAACGCTCCAAAACTTGGCTCACCATCCAGTTAATTCCATCCAAAGAATTCGTTCGATTATCATTCCAACATTCTTGCTTCCTAGTTTTTGGTAATGACATCAGCTCAAACATTAGCAATCTACTTTCAAAATTCACCTTCTCCAAACCACATTTTCTCATTGATCCTGAAAGTAATCCTGCATAATACACGTATGACTATATCAATCTCAATTTAACTGCTATACAATACATCTAGGCTATAACAAACAATGAAGTTATTAAAAGATATCATAATCTCATCAATTACATTATTGTTAATATACTTCTGCTCATCAGGCCTCCTACTTGATTTTTGCCTCACTGATGAATGATTAATAAATTGATTAGTCGTTCTCAATCGTATGTAGCCATGAGTACTAGAAATTCGATTTTTGATCTGATGAAAGGAAATTTTAATAGTGCATATCAATCTCAATTTTAAATTCATGTGCATATCAATCTCATGAGTAATCTAATATTCATGATCCGTATTATTTTGTGTTGTGTAATATCTCACTCATATTTCTATTGAAAATTAATATTATTGTCACAGTCATTAATGAATTCTAGAGAGAAAGCATCGGACAGTCTTCGTTCACAGACACTTTCAATCGACGAAGTTAGACGGTGTGTTATCACCACAAATTCGGCGAAACTGGCCAACTTTTAACACACCGGGCCATCAATAAAGTTGTTAATGACCAGAACCAGTAACGAGGTGCAGGTTGTTAGATGTGGTCGACAAGTGACTTGGAAATTGGAGCAACCATGTAGACGGAGCGAAACGAGTTGTCCATTTTCTGTTGAGGCCTCGAGGTGAAAATATAAATAGGAGCCAGTAGCTGAAAATGGAGGCAGCGTGTTATCCACTACCACATAGCTCGGCTTCTGGGCGCTGACATGAGCGCGCTTCGCTGGAAAGAAGCCAAACTAAAGTTTCTCTGTCTAATTCCCGCGCTTACTCTGCTCACCATCTCCTCGAAAACCCCACAATTGGTACAACCCCCCATATCTGCCGGCTAGTTATACAAAGCTGGAAATTGCAAAATGAATTCAGAAGCCGGCCGGCTCTGAACTACCAGTTTCCCAACAACATTTTCATTATTCTTCTTATTTTCTCATGCGCTTTTCGGTCAGAGGGATAAAGAAGGGAGATTGAGAAAGAACAATGTGTGTTGAAGATTGAAACGGAAGAGTGGTACGGAAAACGGCATAGAAGATACAGGAATGAAATAGGAGCTAGAGAGAGAGAATAGACCCTCTGTGAAAGTTGTGGTGGTGTATCTAGTATACCATCCTTCTTCTACTATCCCTCCCTCTACTCCCCACCTCACTATTCTCCAACTCCTCCTTCACCTCTCTATCTATTATTCTCCCCTCTACACCTCTTCTCTCCACACTTCCCGTTGGCGACCGAAGACTTTGTTAAATTGCCGCTTAATCCTCGAAAGTTTCTTCCCCGTTATTAATTGATTTCAATAGCCGGAAATTCGCCGCCCAAAAACAAAAACCTCGTAGCAGAGCGGCTGCAGTCCCCCTTCTGAATTAGTAGCTCGCTAATAGCATATCTGGCACGTTTCGCTGGCACCGGCAAACTGCTTCTGTATTGCATAACATCGCATGAGGCACAATGTGCTAAGCCACATCCAATGAAGTAGGAATTTGTTTTACGCCGAGGGAAAGTTGCAAACGAGCAAGCAATCGAATTTAGTATTAAATGCTACCGGCGCCTACCTTTTCTAATGCAGGAAGTTACATTTTTGGGAGCACTATTCATTTCAATATGATACTCGTTTATTCCAGTGCTACCAATCCCTGCTCCAACCAATTATTTCACAAGAGAATGATATTGTATTGAAATACGAGTTCGTTATCTATGCTATCAAATTCCAACACAAATAAAACTGAAATAAATTAGAAATGCATAAAATATTAAATTGAGATTTAAAGTCTTATTTTTCTGGGCAGGCTTACCTCCTCATTTATTTTCTATTCGTCTCATTTCAAAGTTTTGAAACAAAGTGGATTACAGTTGATAGTCTATCGATCGATAGATCATGAAAATAGAATAGATCGGATTCATTCATTCTCATTATAGGATAATTTTTCATCTGGAACAATAAGCGAATCAAGTAAATATTAAAAAAATTGCCAGGTATTGTTATTATGGATCGAATTGTTCTTTGGTTATGTCTATTGAATGGATTTGATTTTAACCACTTTAAATTCAATATTGGCTATCATGTAATCATGTCCTACTCAGACTTTTCAAGAATATCGCTTGATAAAACTCTTAAATTTGTGTATGCTCAGCAGATCTCATTTCTATTGCCAAGAATACAGTACACAGAATTTTTATTTTCTTTTGAAATTATACTTCAAGAGAACAATTCATCAAGAATAGAGAACTTCAACTCAAAATTGATTCAGTTTCAGATCATACAAAAAAAAATTTCTGAAGCAAAATACAAGATTAGAATTGACCCTGAACAAATTCCCTTGTTCATAGTTTTCGCCAAAGTGTACTTGACCAACTTCACAATCAAAAAGCTACCTCTCTAACCGAGTATAGCATCATACCAGACTTGAGTGAACGAACCCTCAGCAAATTATCGAGTTCTCAGTTGTCGCTCGACAAATAGGCTAAGTGAGGAGTATTTTGACGGGGCAGAGGTGGCCGCATCATTGGAGCGGAAATGTACGGTGGAGGTCAATGACGTAGAGAGCTACGCCAAGACGGCGTATGGGTGGTAGGGTGGGCATCGTAGCCTGGTGTTGGGCGTTGAAACTGAGTTGTGAGTGGAATTATGATTGGCTCTCGAGTATGCGAGGGGGTAGGGGGGCTGACCGGACGTCAGTAGCTTTGCAATTATTCATAGGCAGGCGAAGAGAATCGAGCAAAGAGGAAATTTGGCTATCTATCTGAATTACCGCTACCTTTCGTCCCCCAACATAAATCCCAAGTCCATTGTTTCCGTCCCCTCTCAAGGTATAAAGGGTTAATATTTGATCGCCACTTTCCTCTTAGCGGAACAATGCTCCCACCCTCCCCCTAGACACTAGAACCTCTCAATCTTTCCCCCGTCCCCACAATGGAGGTCCTTATGACCCACAGTGTCATTGCAATCACCTTCCGAAGGCGGCCTTGCTATAATTCATTTATGACTCTATTCTCAACTCAACTCAACCCTAAACTGCTCTCATTCCAACAACAACTTTCTTAAACTGCGCTCATCGTTTATCCGGGCGTTTTCTGAAAACTTTCAGTTCTTGTGTAAACACTCCCCCAAGTATTCTTCATTCTCCGTCTTCATTCAATAGTCTGCTATTCAGCTATTGAAATATTCATCAGTGTTTTAATCCTGGCATACACATATAATTAGTTGTTAGCTCCCGCTGCTATTAATGTGAATTGCCAATCGCTCACATCAACAGTGTATGATATTGAGGGGGGTTCGATTATCGATTGATAAACTAGATGCGTCTATTTAAACCTACTTTTTAAAATAAAAAAACTCGAATAATTCCAGATTACAATTTTAGATAGAAAAATATGATAATTGGCTCAATAATTATTTGTTTTATCGAAATCAAGATGGAGAATCATTAATAGAACTAATATACTGTAGTAAAACCTTTATAGGAACTTAAAAAGCCCACAACGAACAATCAATGATGTTTCAATTTAATAAGCTAAGCTAATCCCCAAATCAGTTGGTCTACTTTTCATTAGTCTTTACATTAGACTTTGATCAGTTAATCAACAATACATAAGAGTGTTTTGGTTGATTTTCAATGTATTATCTCAATCTGAAACAATATTACTTTCTAATGATTTCTTTCTCTCCCTGAATTATCAATAATTTCCAAATGTAATATTCACATCTAGGTATCCATCCGATTAAATACTATCAGAGAAAATAGAATAAAACTTGATATTTTATACTCTCTGGATATTTAGTATTGAATAAGATGGAAGTAGGCTATTGGATATTTAGATACTTTTTTGAATTATTTGCCTCTGAAAACTGATGCACGATCATCATTGATCAATACGGGTTCTTCACTGAAAAAAGCTATCATGAATCAGATCACTTCTTCTGCAAAGATTGTCATTTATTCTTGTAAATATTTGTTCAGATTTATCGACCGCGCTATTTACCCGGCTTTGATGGAAAGTAATCAAAACAGTGAAAGAGTTTAGAGTACTAAATAATGCATTTTCGTTGGAAAGTGAAGACATTTATCGTAAAGTGGGATGAATAATGGATGACGCCATTGGTTAGGAGTCAACCGAGTTACCTCCACGTGACAGTTAACAGTCGCAAACAATAATTTCCGGTCGTTTTGTCCATGTCTTTGTTACTTTCTTCTTTTTCCGACGCCTTTATTTCACTTTTCCAAGCTGAATGTGTGCTATCACTCATCGTTTTGATGTCCTCGAGCAGGACTTCCGATATCAATATGTACGTCTTCTTCTGGGCACTCCGCCCCTTATCCAGTTTCCGGTCCACTTTCGGCTAAGATCCAGTTCTATTCGGCAAAACGATGTGAACATTCCCCACAGACAGGGCTCCTCAGCTCTGCCCGATAAGAAGCGTCTTGTCTGACTTTACCGAAGTATCGAACTTCTATCGGCTCCGATCCCTCAAGGTACGCTCTTTTTCATACTTCATCTTCGAGATTGTTCCCGGTAGACAACTTATCTCTTGACAAATTTCATCGAAGCAGGCGTCTCTTATTCAGCATTCTCCTCATCACGTTCCGGATACTCCAGCTGATATAGTCTGTCCAAGCAAAGAAGACCCTCTGGCAAGGTGGGAAAATGACTCAAGCTTGGTCAATTTTGGTTCAACAATTATAAATTTGGAATCAAATTGTAGGAAACAATTTGATCTACTATTAAGATCACATTCATAATTTTTGAAACAATATTGATCGAGCTGGAGTCATTTGCCCATCTTGTCTGAGGGTCATCTTTGCTTGGACAGACTATACTACGTTGACTTTCTTTTTTTTAGAAATCTATTTGCTTAGAAATCCCCAAGGTAGTTTCTAACCGGCGACCACTTTCTGAGAAAGTTGTATATTGCGAGAAGATCACAAAATATTGATGAGTTTTTCAATCTTCCTTTAATTGATTGATCAATCATGCTTTGCTAAGCATACAACGAATATGAATTTCAACCGTTGGAAATAGTAAGATGTCACTTTTAACGAAACTTTGAATTCGTGCAGTTTCCAAGTTGGTCCTATATCCCAGTAAGAATCCAATTATATTTTTATGAACAAATTATAAAGGTCGTATAAAATTCTTGAGTTTCCAACTCATAGGAATAAATGAGTAGAGAATAATAATGAATGAAAGAACTAAGACGTTGTCTTAAATCAACTTTATTTCTAATACAATTGAAAATTAAAATCAAACAGAAACATGTTTTCATGTGTAATCACACATCCTGTTGAACATGTGAGTACACATGAAAACATGTTTCTATTTGATTTATAATGTTTAATTGTATTAGAAATGAAGTGGATTTGAGACAACATCATAGTTCTTCCATTGGAGAAATTCCATCACATCGATATTCAATCAACAAATCTTATTAATAATGAGTGAGTGTGTGTCTATAAAATTGATTTGAGAATTCAGAAATGAATGGATATATTGGTAGATAGGTTCAACAATAATATTCATTATTTAAATAATCTTGTATGCTTGAATTATCATGAATCTTCAAGATTAACGTATGATGGAGACTATTATGCAGAAGTATAAATACTCTACTATCTTGATTACTTTGTAAATTAAATGTCATAAAAGATAATCGAGATGACAATCATCACAAAAACCAGTGTAGGATTGCACATATACTCAGTTATTCAATAGAACTTTGTTTTTAAAGGAACAACAATTGAATATATCTTTAAAGAATTATGCATTTAAATTCCATAATTTTGACAATGAAACAGATCTGTTATATCGGAAGAAGTGTTTAAGTTTGAGTTGTTCATTTACTTTAAAACAAAATCATTCCAATTCATTCACTTGAATTCAAACGAGAACAATAGGCTTTTATTAATCATAATTATCAATTATGTATAGATGCACTGACAGCTAAAAAATGTTTCACCCCATCCCTCCCCTATTCGTTTAAGAATTCAAGTAAGAGAGAGATAGAATGAGTAAAATAAAAGATGTAGATTTAATAAAAAAATTTAAAGATAGATGAAAAAATCTGGTGTGGTACACTCACACAACTTTCCTTGCCATTTATATTTATTGCGTAGGCCTACGCTACAAGTATCTTGTATCTATACCTAGTCACCAGCGAGTGCAAATTTCATGTATGCAATAGACTATAAATTGAAATTAGACTATTATAGATATTTCTATAGTGAAATTTGCACTCGCCGTTAACGCCTTGCGCCTACCGGCGCTTCGGCTCATCTTTTGTGTGATTTGAAATTTTCACAAGCCCATGATGCCTCGCGCCTGTCGGCGCTTCGGCTACCGAATTGACTTGGATTTTGAATGAAAGTAGATTTTTTGGTCTGTAGTACTCCAATATATCGGATCAAAGAGGTGGAATCGATAATGGATCATTCGATTCCATAACTCTGGTATTTTACTAATAATTATTATGAAACACTACTTCTTTCTTTATTAATTATTACGAAACACTACTTCTTTCTTTATTAATTATTATGAAACACTACTTCTTTCTTTACTAATTATTATAATACTTCTTTCAAATGTGATTTTTGTCTTCTTAAACCCTTATGCGGATTGCCTTGATAGCGAGAATGACGGAATGACATTGATACACTTTTTGTACACGAGCGTCAAGCGCGCTGCCCGCGTTGCTCGAACTCCACTTAACGAGCCATGTAGTAAGGGTTGCCTATCTACAGACTTTTCTAACTTTTCAAGTATGGTGTGGCGCCCCTGATAATCTTACTCAGAGGGGACATTTGCTAGTTGATAGAGCTTTAATGAGCTTCATAGGGTGCCAATTTGAAAAAAAATCGTTTGAGACATTTTTGAGAAAATCGAGATAGAAATCCATTTTCCTCAACAATGCTGTTGATCTTCTGCTATTTTACCAGGAATGAGACTCTTGGGAGTCGATAGGGCTTATATAGGACTATTTCAGGTATGAGCTTAAGAAAAATCGTTAGTGCCGTTTTCGCGAAAGACACAATTTTTGTCATATTATCTGTCATTTTTTCCACCATTTTTCGATAAATTTTTTTGAAACTTCAAGTAGGGTCCTCATGGTATAAGAACCTTAAGTTCGGAGTTTCAAGTCAATCGGTCAATTAGGAATCGAAATATTGCAAAATCCATTATTCTCAACAATGCTGCGGATCTTCTGCAATTTTGCCAGGAACGGGACTCATGGCAGTCGATAGGACTTATATAGGACTATTCCGGGTATGAGTTTAAAAAAAATCGTTAGAGCCGTTTTCGAGAAAATCGTGAAAAACACCATTTTTGGCATATTATCCGCCATTTTTCGATGAATTTTTTTTAATTTCTTCGAGTCGGGTCCTCATGGTATAAGAATCTCAAGTTCAAAATTTCAAGTGAATCGGTCAATTAGGGATCGAGATATAGTGTATACAGACATACACACATACATACATACACACAACACACACACACACACACACACATACACACACAGACCAATACCCAAAAACCACTTTTTTGGACTCAGGGGACCTTGAAACGGATAGAAAACCTTAATTTGGAATACCTTAATTTTTTTTGGAAAGCAATACTTTCCTTACCTATGGTAGTAGGTAGGGCAAGGAAAGTAAAAAAAACTAAAGTGTCAGAGGACGAAAAAATGTTGGTGAGAAATCCAGTCGATTGTAAATAATTGAAGGGAATGAAAAACATACTATGTAGGTAGGTAGAGATTGGAGAAAAATAAGAGGGGACGCAAAATAAAGTTGGAGAGAGAAGAAGTGAGTTGGAAGAAGAAGAGAAAAATCCAGTTCTGATTTCATTTGCATATGGAAATCGCACCCCACAAATTCTTCACCATTATGTGCGTTTAATTAGATCGTTACATAATTGGAGCAAACAGATTTTTGTAGGATTGTAGAAGCGATGTTAGCAAAGGGTGGGAAAAGTCAACAACAAAAGTGTATGGTGAAGAGAATGGAAAATAGAGAGAATGAATAGGAAGGAGGGGTGGAGGAGAGAGAATGAAGGAGAAAGAGTGTTTTGAGTAAACGGGAAACACGTTAATGAAAAACAAGGGAATGAAACAAAACGGAGCGTTCTGGTTGGAAAATCTTTTGATGCGTCAGCTGAACTGAGCAGGGGTTGGACGCGCGGTAATCAGGCCACCGTTAGCAACGCTTTGAGCTGCAAAACTGCTGTCTTTAACACAGTTGTTGGCAAATAAAACTGCGCTACCACCCTGCTTCCCACTACTATTTCGAATGAAAGCAAAATCGTTCGCTTTCAGAGCGCCAAGATCTGTTATGAATGATATCTGTTATAATCATTGCAAGCAGTTATTTCTCAACTACGAGTATTTCCCTCCTCCACACAAGCATTGAACATGAAAAATCTACTATACAAGTATTTTATAATGGTAGAAGCAAACGATAAATGTTATCTAGATTTAATTATCAGTGAAAAGTTATACAATTTCTAATAAAAGTAAATTTCGTAGATAAGTGGGAAATGATTTGTGGAGTTGTGCAAACAATAGCTTTGAATAATCCAAGGTGAAATATGAAATCATTGCTTAGAATGATTTATTGATGAATCATTCTTACGTATTCGAGCAATGAAAATCTAGGAAGTTTGATAGACGATCTTATTATCGATCCTCTTGATTGAGAATCTTCTCATTCTTGGATGAACAGACAAAATCAATCACGATGTTATGTATGAATTGTAAAATTCAATTGGAATGTTTCAATATCCACTAAAAAAACTTCGAATTGGAAAAATCATTCGTGAAGCGTGCAAAGAGGATATTGTTAAAAGAGCTCCAGAAAAATTCTAGATTTAACAAAAAATGGAAGCCATGGCTATGGCATAGATGTACTGTACTTCAATATAAAAGTTTGTTATTGAACTAGATTCGTCACTCTTAAATGACCAATCAAAGAGATGTATCGTAATTTTCCCAGTCTTCACTCTTGGCCGGTGAACTATAATTTGAAAAAAATTCTCATCGGAGAATTTTTTTCCCTCATAGAAACTAAAGATTGGTCTTTGTCTCCCACAATCTTATGCATACTGCTACGCTGGATTAAGAAACTCAACTTTTTATTGTATTAATTTCCATTTTCATCCTCACATCCATTGAAATTCATTATTGCTTCACTTCGAAAACAATGACAACGGTGATAGCTCAATTCATTTTACTGCTATCCCGTTTCACTGCATTTACTGCTTTATTGGTTGGTAGAATAGTATAATAATAAGTGTAGTATAATTGAGAAATAGGCAGGTATGCTGCACTGCATTCATAAGGCTACTTTTTCAATAAGAGTAGGTATGTCTTTAAAAGTTTAATTCTGTGAATCTTCCCACTTAAGAATCTCTTCGATAATATTACAATGTTAAAATATGAATCATCTTCTCAAATTCATCAAATCTACATCAGACTTAATGTTATCATCTTAATCATATTCATGGTTAATACAAGATGTGATAGCCTTGCATCACATTAATACTGTTTCAACACTCCTGCTTTTCACGTTTGGACCAGATTCACAAGTTTTGTGAATCTGCGGCCCATTGAAACGAGACCTAGTACTGTCAGTGCTACGTATTTGCTCAAGTGCCTTGATAACGCCTTCATCTGAGTGAGCAAATGTTTAAACAGGCTAACATTACTTTTGGAAGTCGTTCTATTCTTTTCAACGGCAAAAATTTAATTTGTTTCTTTTAAGTGAGTAAACACCCGTGACGAGTTGCCTTTTCTCCCTCATTCCTTCTATTTTATACTTCATCCTTTTTCCCCGCTCCATCACACTTTTCTGAACATTCTCAGAACTCTTCCAAGCTATTCTTCATCTGCTAAGTTTTAGAACTCCGTTAAAAGGGAAAAAGGCGTGCAATCCTAACTAAGGGCCAAAATAGACGGCAAGACTCTGCTCATTCTACTTCCCTTTCACTTTATTATTTGTTTTGTTGCTCCCTCCTCTTCGTTATATTTCCAAATTTATCTAGACTCCCGCCCATCAGCACCACAATTTATCTGCATTGCCGATCTGGAATTAAACTATTCCTTAGTAGAAAATAGAATGAAATAAGAAAATAGAATGAAATTATCGACTTGATTGATGAAAATGAAGAACAAGCGAAAATTTAGAACGTCAGTTGTAGAATGAAATTTGAAAACTTTATAAGTATTAGCCCACCATAGCCTCCTTTAACATATATTAACATCTTTAACATCTCCTTCCTCTATTGAAGGAAGCTATGATTTTACCCATTTTCTACAGTACAAATTGTATAAATGTTGGATTTGATTTTCCTCATACTACTATAACAAAAGTAGCTCACCAACATTGCTCTATACTACTCAGTAGTAGGCTATAAGTTATACTAGTAGAGATACAGATACTGATCAGTAGCTCAATAGCTCCTTAATGGCTATTTCAGCCAATCACTCTGATGGATTCCATAATAATTATTCAACTCAACATTCAATCTTTTCAAACATTCCATTAGTAATAGGAAGTCAAATTAATCTTTATATTCTACGGCTAGTCTTATGCGTTCAATATTAATGATTCTCAAAAGTTTTTGGATACGGTAGCTGAATATGAATATTAAAATCACTTTCTTTTAACATTCCATAATATACTGATGATCGAATATTTCAGAATATTTTTCAAACCTTTCTACAAAATATTATAGATAATGAATTTTAATTACTCAGGATGTATATTACTTTGAAGATTCACCCATAACAAGAACTTATTTTGTGATAACTTTAGATAATCTGTTCATCAGAGTTCAATTCCGAAGGACAGGACTTTTTGAGTAGATTTTTCAATAAATCAGTGGTTTAACAACGTCTTGTCTTTCCATTTAATTCTTGAAAATCAGTTAATGTGAGTTTAATAATGTTTGTTTCCTTATTCCTCCAATCAACAACCTTCTGCTCGTATACACTGTACTGTGGATTTAAGTCTGTCGTCTGTGTCATTCAGTAGTTCAGGAAATTGCTTCCTAATTCAGCTTTTCCCGAATAAGACGGTTTTAACGTGAATCTGACCCTTTGTTACAACTACCCCAACAATCACATCCAATCTTTACATTCGAGGCAGCTTCTTTCTGTTTCCTTCCAACAATTTACCCTAATTAATTCAACTTCTCTTCCAACTCATTTACCAGGATTCCAATTCTATTTTTGTTTGTAATCAACTGGCGTACTAGAAAACGCAGAACGACACTTGCACTAGCAATCCACTCATTTCGCTAATCCAGATAATAGGATTTAAAAACCGAATTAAATGGCTGACTGGAGTCGAAACATCTGCATCTCCACCCCCCTCCATCAACATTAAGGGTTGTTCTTTGTAAGGCGAGGCTAGACTCTCAAAAAATCCTTAACTAATTTATACAGCCTGTTTAATATTCCGCGATACTGTTTCCAATCTAATTATTAAACTAGCTCGGGGAATTGTACCATGGCTGAGTTGTCTTTTTTACTTCCTTTTCCTCCAGTTTATACCACTAACCCTTTCTGTAACTTTATCGTGCCTTTATACCAACAGTATATTTATAATTTCACCACTTCTGCTCTCATTAAAATCTTTTCCGCTCTATTTTTCTTCCCTCATTCTTCATCTTCTTCCTCATCTTCCTCATTCTATTTTTATATTCTTGTGATCGATTTCGAATGAATATCTGTAAGTTGTTGTTTGCCATGAGTCTCTTCAGACCTGGCAAAGGAGAATAAAATCAATCAATCAATCATCCTATTTTCCGATCTCATCTTATTCTTCATTGCCATCTTCTCCTTGTTCTTTTACTCCTGTTTTCGTCTCTTCTCATTATTTCCTTTTTCATCTCCCTCTTTCTTCACTGCTCAACTTCCTCTTCCTCCTTATAGAATCTTTCTTACCCCCGTTGCTTTCCTCTCACTTAATTACTAGTACATTTCCCATTGAACACTCTCCTTCATTTGCCATCTTTTTCTTGGCTTCTTTCTACCAACGACGACTATTTTAATGACGCAACTCGTTTATAATTCGATGTAGATTAGTACCGCCTGTCCTAATTTTCTAGGTAGCAATGTTTTTATTGACAATTCCACCTTCTTCTTGTTTATTTTCCGATATTTTCTCCTTCTTCCTCATGTTCTTTCGCTACTTTGCAAGCCTGTGTCTCACAGACAAGAATCTAATTTACAGTATATATTTATTCATTGATATGTTTTTTATCAAAACGAAGAATCCATTTCGACCAGCGATTTTTCCGAGCTTAAATTTATCATTGAGATTGTTTTCCTCAGTTGAACCAGTTTATGACCAATAAGAATAGCAAGACTGATCAATTATTTTAATTGGAAACTTTCGTCTTTCAATTTCATAAATTGAGTCGATTGAAGATCCTAGACCCCTCAAACAGCTTTTGAGAGGGTATTATTGTTGAAGAATTCAATATGTTTAGTGGTGAATGCAACAAATGTTCTTAAAAATTATCTCATATCTAATTCAAACATCGTGGAATATGAAGATTCATCGAAAAAAATATTTTTATGGCTTTTATTGAGACCCTTACGGGTGATCCACCTTGCCAATGTGTAATTAGCCAAATACCGGTCACCCATCCAATAGCAGTCCACAGCGTTCGTTACTCAACATCACGTTCACCGATAGATCACTCTCACCGACAGACCAATACCCAGTACGATTCGTCAAAAATCAATTGGATTGAGAAATTTATGAAATATGAAATATTTGACCAACTATCTCTGCATCTGATAACCAATTAGCAATCCAGCCCACAAGCCTTCTTTTCAGTGAGTTCTCCCGTTAAAATCTGTTGGTCAATCTCCAGGTTGGTAAATGCTCAGTACAGTGCAATACAGTATATTTGATGAGAGTGGGATGAAATTGTGGCCTTGGGCTTCATAACATTCAGAAGCAGCAACTGAGATCTGCAAACAGAATCGTAGTAATTGAATTGAAGCGCGGTAAACGCGGTTCTTGATTCTATCGAAAGCTTCAATACGATTGTAGCTATACACTCAACAATATCTTGTTCGTTGTATGCTCTGTGAACATTCTAATTGAAATGATAACCAATGATGGAAGGAATACAACCAAAGATAATTGAATTGCATTTCTGATTTAGACGAACATTCAATATTCACAACTCTGCTAGAAGATTTAATAACTTTTGTGAGAATCCGGCAGAACAACATTTTATCAAATTATCATATATAACTAAAAAATACCCACTGCATCCTCATTTATCACGTCCTTTCTCCATATAGCTTTGTACTTTGCTATAAAATGGATAACTATTCAGTCCATTAGATCTATTTTGGAACCATTAGAGGCAATCTCGTACACATCGCAGATAGACAGCTACAACAGGTCGTCTACTGTATTCAATTATATCCGAAATTGACAAATAGTTCCGTACAGAGAGGACAGACGCCATTTTGTTGGAGTTCTGTAAGAGGTGGCCAGTGTGGTGAGTGGCTGCAGGCATTCAATTAACCGAACAAATCCGGGTACTATCTATTCTGCATCCGATAACCGCATGGTTTAATACGTGACAGTGCTGCATTAATGAACTCGTGTTGCATGATGTGCATTCACCTCCAAGAATTAAACGGACGGCAACAGAAAACACGCTCAACATACCAACATTGCTTGCAATGTTGACTTGAGTAGTGGATTATGTGAGATTAATGCTGTCGCATGGCATGACGTAATACCTTGTTCATGGGCGCAACAGTGCTGAATCTATTGCTGTGAGGTGGGCTAAAAGATAGGTCGACCATAAACCATCCTAGTTTATCCATCACGATGTTCTATAATATTTGTAAATAGGTTCCGCTTTCATGGATAGACAGACCTCCTTGTCATATTCGCTTGAACATGAGTAGTCTATTTATAACTCAAAGTTCTCTGACCATCTATGTGTGTTTCCATGGATTGATTGTTGTAATAGATTTGGTGTAGAAGTTTTTCAATAGACTATAATTATCTCCATGCATAATGCTGCAAGTGAGTCACTGTTTCACTTGGATGTGAGCTTTTCCATCCATCCATCAATTTATTGAATTAACACAACAAATTGATGAATGATTCGATGGATGGAAAAGCTCACATACAATTAAGAATGATGTTTGTTTAAAATTTAAAAAAATAGTATTTTCAATGATAGAGTAACCAAACCAACGATCATCAATGAATTATTCCTCTGATTAATAGAAATTTATTCGTTTAATTTTTAATTCAGCTAGAAATAACGCAGGGCAACAAAAACCGTACATTTAACAGTAATTGGGCCAAGAATATAGGTGATGTGCTATAGACAGGATTATAGAATAATTGCATATACATTTGTAACTACGGGAAATAGATAAAATACTTTATAAATGAGAGAATCGTTGAATCTTGAAGCTCTAGAACCAGTACTTGCTTTGAAATCCTTTGAAGACATTGGTTCTTCCCACTTTTAGTGATATTTGACGCATGGGTTAGTAATTTATAATTATCAATCGGGTCAAAAGGATCCCTCATTTAATAACAAGTTCATTATCATTCCTCTTTACAATTTTTGGAGGATCATCGATTCATTTGTGAGAGATCAAATTGTATTTCTCACAAATGAAGAAGGGAACATCAGAGGAAAGGTCCAAGCATTTATACCTGTGAAGCAGAAGAACTAAGCAAGATTCATCCGAGTTTGGAGTGGAGATGGATCGTGGATATCTTTCGATCAAAGGAATTTCAGCTGAAACACTCAGCTGTATAGCAACGCAGTTGTATTGAACTGAGATTCTGTTACTGTAGTAACTGAGAGGGATTGGTTGGAATCTCTCAATAGGGAATCTTGGTGCTGCATCTTCTCAATTCTCTTGAACTTTCGCTCCTGGTTCAATAGTCTCTTTCTTATCTATCCTCGTGTCTTGCGTCTCTCCCACTCATTTCCTCCACTGTTTTCTCTCTCGTAATCAGATAAATCCGAATAACTGACGAACGATTTATACACCGTCAAACAGCACTCAGCTGAGCTCACCAATAAAACCATTTGAATATGTAAATTCAAGGCGATACCTTCAAATCGTCCATTTCAACACTACGGCTTCGATTCTTGATACAAATCTGAGATTGTGATTCAAGGATGGAATGGAGAAGAGGATAAGAATGTACGAATACGAATGAGAATGAGAAATAACAAATAAGAATAACAACCTTCGACGCTGATCAAATTTGTTTCCAATCCTACTTTCCTCACCAATGATAGCCTAGCTTCACTTTGCTTCACCATTGAGAGTTTGGGATGGAAGTTCGGAATTTCTCCTGCTAGACATAATATTAATCATAGGAAGATAATTGCAATGGCATATTCCATGAACAATAATATAATTAATCATAACGTAGATAGCCTATAATTTGTAATATTATGATTTTCTAAAGTATAGGGAATATGAATTACTTCAACAATATACTATCAATTGAATTGGTTGAAAATAACATATTAGATAACGAATTAAGAACTCTAAGGAATTTCATATCACGAATGAAAAATAATATCGACTGCTATATTCTGCCGTGCCGTACTTCCGAATCCCGTCGGATGCATAAATGTTCTAATAATTATCTCATAAATCACCCAAAGCACTTATTCATCACCTACCTACTGGCACAGAGCCTAAGTGGGCATCATACCTGAGAAAATATCGATTATATCTTATTTTAGAAGGTCGAATATTCCCTCAGACTCCTTTCATGATATTTGAGGATTTAATAAATATTTAGATCAGCTTTTTTAGTGTTTAGAGACGTTTCTCCGAACCTCATCTATTTATTCATCCATTTATTGGGTCTTGATTTATGTTTATATTAAGGATTCTTCAACTTGAATAAATTACACGAATATGTTATCAAATGTGAGGATAAAAATACATAAATAAATAAATACAGCAACATATAGAAAATACACTGATGATGACTCAACTCAACTGAGTTTGAACATATAATTATTATTATGTATAATTTCGAATTAATTATGTGTTATTTGATAATTTACTTGTGTTATTCGACATGAATGGATACCATCTCATCAGACACTTTGTGAAAATAGGCTACTCTAACATGAATCACGAAATAGAACTACAATCCCTCGAGATATGAGTAATAATAATAATAATAATTGTACAATTAGAACTCATTCCCTTATTGGGGATATGATCCTTGCGATTAAATTATTATTCAATTGAACAGGAAGTTATTCCCAACACCTTGATTGGAAGTTCGAATGGTGTCAAGACCAAGTTTGTGCAATCGCATTGATTCGGGGATAACGTTGATTAATTGGCATGCATCATCGTAGTCGTCATCAGCCACAACATCCATCAATCTATGGTGCCTTGTAGCGCGTAATATTAGCTGGATCTAGCAATAATTACGCAATGCAGTAGACAGTGGGCCATTGCTAACCTCCGACCAATGTGGCGGTGAGATACACAAACACGGACGACAACACGAGGGTGTGTAACTGTGTATGTGTGTGAATGGATGGTGTATTTGCTCAATAATTCCCGTTCTCTGTTCGACTCACGCACACGCTGATACTCTAAGCGCAGCGCACGCACGCCAACGATCGCTCACTCGCCAACATTTGCACATACAGTCTGTAGATAGAGTGGTGATATAGCAGTGGCGTATAGACAAAAGCTATGCATCCAGCAGCAGTTCACAACACCTTCGTTTAGAAATCGATAAACATTCATTTGCGGTGCTCGTCAGCCAGCAGTATAAGTGTAGAATAAACAACATGCAAATTTGAAGCGAGCCAAAAACTAAATAAATGAAAAAGAGTTTAAAAAAACCAATAAAATCAAGCCTGCGATATGTGAGTGTGTGTATGTGTGTTCATTTTTAAAAGCCCTGAAAATCGGTTTACCCAGCTCGACAGACAATTTGTTATTCAACATAGCAATCCATCCGCGGCTAAAACGTTTTATTTGAAAAATTCACCTTCACAAATCTCACTGACATGTAACTCACTAGTAGTCATCTCTTATTCACAAGCAACGCTGTGTGAGGATTGATTCCTGTTTCAGGCAGTAAGTTGTTTGAATCGTCAAAACAGCTATTATTTTTTCCACCTTTGTTCCAGAATTACACTCCTGTTCATCACAGAATTAAAACAACTTGATCTATTAAGCAATTACCTTTTGACTCCGGTTGATGTGCTTCATACAGATTAAAAATTTCATATGTGATTGTATCTGCTCAATGGATGAGCAATATTGAAACATAACTCTCTTATTCACTTTTTCATTCTCGAAATATTACTTATCAATTCAATATTCATTGGAGGAAACCCGAATAATGGTGTGGATATAGTGATTGAATAGGGCCTATGTCGTGAGAGATATGTAGTTATTTAGGTAGGATACATACGTAAGGATATCTTTTTAAATCTCTACACAATTCCTATAAGTTTAAAATTCTTAATTAAATCGTCGCTCTTAATTGAAAAGTCATACATAATTTATATTTCTATAGGTCCTCCTCAACTGAGTCAGTGGCATCAAATTGAAGTGGAACTGAACTAGTTGCTTTGCCTATACTACCAACATCGACCATAATCTGAAAAATCCTTGGTAATAATTAGAATACTAGATATTATCAAAGCATCGATTTATTGTTAATCAACATGTCTCGATTTTCAATTTGTGCCTTGACAAATTCTAGTTTTTTTCTTATCTAACATGGTTAACTTCTACAATATTACCATCACAACTCCAAACAAATACTAGGCACGCAGTGATTAGCTACTTTATCTAGCCGAATCAGTTCTAAGCGGAAGCTGTGATCAGCTTGTCCTCATGCAGCATTGTTCTATTGGTGTTGTTAATAGGAATCGGTAGAAAAATAAGAGACGATCGCTCGTTTGTAGAGTGACAAGTGCAGCTTTGTCACGCTTCTCGTTTCCGTTTTCGATGTGGCAGGTTAGTGAGAATGAGGGGGCCTAGAAGAGCTCCATCGACAGAGAAGTGGGAAAAAGAAGACGAATCAGAAAGAAAAAAGATTGCTGGGGTGAAGGAGCAGACCGAGGGGGGGGGATAATGCCGTGTTCTGAGAGTTGGAGATGGTTGCAGAGGAGCAAAGTGTTTTTGGCCAGTGATCAATGGTTGGCTGGTGAGGTCATTTGTAACGTAGACGGGCGCGAGAATTCATAGCTTAGCCCCGGCGTGACAGCCATCTTGATAACCGTGCACAATTCCAAACAAATGATTCGGCCTCAACGAACAAAGTGATCGGACATGTTCGATTTCTCTGCTCTCTTTCTCCCCCCTGCTTCTCTAATATTTGCTTTTACTCTCCGAATCCACTGTTATGGAAACTTGTGGCACACGTGGTGTAGATCCGATGGAAACTTTACTCCTGATAGCTAGGTTGCAGGTTCAGAATGAACATACCCACAATAATTAGCTACTACTTACTCTCAAGCTTGAATAATAAAAGTAACACTTTATCTTGTGTCTGTTCCAATTACCACTCTCTATAACGTTCTTTAAATTGAGGTGGCTCGTTGAACTAATCGATAATGCACCGATAGAATTTGAGTTTACGAGTTCGATTTTTGACTGGTGAACACATTTCGATCAAGCACAATCAGATAGATACGGCTACCCCGTATTTCAAAGAAGATGATAAGCAGTCTAAATGAAATGAAAATATCCTTTATTAGGCGGAGTTAGGACTAGGAAGTCCTTTCTACCACTCAACCTTATTAAAAAATAATACAATACAATAAAAATCAATACAAAAGTAAATAAAACAATACAGAACTTTGAATGACACAAGACAGTGAAAATTTAACTTGATTTTAAAACAAACATAATTAACATAGCAGAAAAAAATTGAAAAACTATATTGATCTAATATACTAATTTATCAAAAATAAATATTAAGAAAAGAATTAAGAAAAACTAAAACTTATAAAAGTTTAGTATTAGTTATAAAACTAATACTTATTAAAGTATTAAGAAAAACTCAAAATAATGCAGAAAATAATCCTACTTCTGAATGAACATTCAAACCATACACACATTCAACATTCACACAGCCCACTAATTGCATCGCAACCGATCACCAACAACACACTACCCACGCAGACCCGCCAACAAAAGCCGCCTGACCACCACCCCAAAGCGAGCACTTCCATCTATGCTTCTGATGCTATCAGGAAGATTATTCCATAGCCTGCAAGCAGTGATAGTGAAGGATTTCTCAAAAGTAGTAGTCCTGTAAAAAGGAAAAGACAGTAATGTGTCCCCTCTTCGAGTTGCCCGTACACTGACCTCAGACAGAAACTTGAAGCTCTCGGACAGATAAGGAGGAGATTTTGTCTTGATTATGGATTGAAGAAGTTTCAAGATGTGCAAGGTACGGAGTTCAGACAATTTTAAAAGTGATAGCTCTTTGTAAAAACGTGAAACATGATCAAATCGCCTCAAATTGAAAATAAATCTTGTACAATAGTTTTGTGCACGCTGCAATCTGTCCGAGAGCTCCACAGTCATGTCGTTTATAACTGTGTCACAATAACAGAAATGAGGCATCACAAGGGTTTTGACTAACATTATTTTGATACTTTGAGGCAGGAATATAGCAAATTTTTTCAAGCTGTAAACGCAGGCAAATAATCTATTACAGACAAGCTCCACCTGGTCCATCCATGACATATTTCTATTAATAATGAGCCCAAGGTTTTTAACCCTGTCACTGTATTCAAGCTCAACACCTTTTAATTTCAGCCTTGGAACATTTAGTAACCGTGCCTGCAGCCGGCTGTGAGCTACAATGATGCTATTTGTTTTGCCTTCATTCAATTTCAAGCCATGATTATATGCCCAGCTACTAATAGCATCAATATCAGCATTCATGAGCTGTACACAAGCATCAGAGTTGGCAACAGCAAAATGTCTATAAATCTGCAAGTCATCGGCATAGAGGTGACACTTACTGTTCTTTATACATTTGGTGATGTCATCAATGTAGATGGAGAACAGCAAGGGCCCAAGGACTGAGCCCTGAGGGACCCCACGGCTAACATTTGACATCTCATTACTTGCTCTGACACACTGCTGACGATTAGACAGGTAGGATTCAACCCACTTAATGCAACTCTCCTCAAATCCAAGATTTTTCAATTTTAGAAGGAGGAGGGGATGGTGAACACAATCAAATGCCTTTGGAAAGTCAAATAGCGTAAGAATGGTTGCCTGGCCTCTATCCATAGCAGACCTTATATCTTCTGTAACTTTGTGTAATGCGGTTGTTGTACTATGACGTGAGCGGAAACCTGATTGATAGACTGAAAGCAGATGGAATCGTTGAAGGAAAGCAGTAAATTGTTGATGTACAAGCCTTTCCAGACATTTGGACAAAGCAGGGAGAATGCTGATTGGCCTCAAGTCAGATAAAGATTTTATAGAAGAGCATTTAGGGAGAGGAGAGACCAAAGCTGACTTCCAAATCAATGGAAAGGTTGATGAAGCTAGGGATGTATTGAATATTGCTGTGAGAATAGGCAGGATAAAAGGTAGAGTGTCTTTCAGAAACTTTATTGGGACACAGTCCACTCCCACTGCACTGCTTCTCATCCCTGTAATACTTCTCAAAACATCAATTTCAGTGACAGGAGCAAAAGAGAACCGCTGGGCTGGAGCAGCAGCATTAGGAGTAGCTGAAATTCTATTCAGGTGGTCATAAGCACCAGTCAGATCTACAGGTGTATTGGTAAAATGGGTGTTAATATCATTCAAGTTGGAAGGAATATTATGTTTAACTTGTGACTTACTAATACCAAGATTTTTCAGCTTTGACCAGAATGTTCTAGTAGGTTGCCTTTCTAGAAGAGACTGGTAATAGAACCTCACTTTAGCGTTTCGAATCTCCTGCTGAGTTTTGTTCCTTAGTCTCTTGTACTCCGTCCAATCAGCTGCAGATTTAGAACGTTTGGCTCTGCGGAAGACAGAGTCTCTCACCCTCTGCATCTCACGAATCTCTGGCCCAAAACAGGGTGCAGGTTTTTTATTTACCCTCCTAGTAACTAAAGGGGCATGTGTGTCATACAGTCCTAATAGAAAATTATTCAATTTTTCTATCATTTCATCCACATTGTCAGTTAGAATAACCTGGTACCAAGGGATGGATGCAGCATCCAACAGGAGAGAATTCATATCAAGATATCTGTAATTCCTGTAGGTAATAAACTCCTGTCTGGGTCTTGGAGGATGCAATCGGTAGGCACAAAATATTAGATCATGTTTAGAAATTCCAGGGACAAATAGTTGTCCATGGTGAGCAACTAAACTTGCATCACTAACAGCAGCCACATCCAGCCAGGTATCAGCAGTCGCCGTGTGATGCGTTGCCTGCATAGGCAAAATAGTCATATTACAACAATTGAACATTGAAACAAAATTACACCTATTTACAGAAGTTAGATCGAGTAGATTAGTATTAAAATCACCCATTATGATAACATGCTTGAAACGAGTCATTAGCTCTAATAGTGATTTTTCAAATTCTCCAATAGATCTTATGTCTGGAGCCTTATAACAAACGCATACAAGCAAATGAACACCACTAACAGATACATTCAAAAACATGAACTCAGACTGATTAGCAATCAAGTTATCAGACACATGTAGGATGGTAACAGGAAACTGGGACCGAGACTGCCACATCACCTCCCCCCTTATGTAGTCGATCATTCCTAAAGAGAGAGAACCCAGTTAATTCGACACTCTTATCACTCATATGTGGCTTCAGCCAGGTTTCTGACACCAGGATAATATCCAACAAGCGGCAATCAAATATTGCCCTAAATTCATCAATATGATAGGGTAGCGATTAGGCATTTACGTGGGCAACCTTTAATAAGCCGGTGGAATCTGATAGAGCCTGGCAGAGAGCAGACTGAACGGACGGAGCATTCTGGCCCGGGGAGGAGGAATGGTCAGGGAACACGGCAACAGGCGACGAGACCGCGACGGCAGCGAGCTGAAGGCCAACGCAACACACAACCAGCGAGCAACTCACGCACACACAACACACTATCAAGCATACATCATCGAATAACATCATTGTAATTTCAATTAAATTATAGTAGTGGGGTACAAGAGTCTACTTCTATGAATGAAATTTATTCATTTATTATTCGAATTATCCATCTTATCAAAGTAGACAGTAGCTCAGGGACTAGTACAACTGGTAATCAAGAGAAACTTCATTATTTATAGAGGTTTTAATTTTCATACTATCACAGTGGAACTTCGATAAGTCGTACTTCATGGGACTAAAGATTCAGTACGAATGAGAGAAGATTACGAATATTCTGAGATATTATGAGAAATTATTCCAAGGGACAAAGATTCCACTACGAATTATGAATCATAGACGTACGAATTTCTACTGTAGGCCTACTTCCTAGTTCTCAATCTCACCCTTGTTTTTCCTTGTGCTGATTTAAGCAGTCCAAGCAAGCTTTTCATTCTGGAGCAGATCGTTATTATTCGAAATTGTTGACTGGTAGACCGAATTGGGAGGGAAAATAGCGGACCAGATCAATGTCACATCGTTGGAAAAGCCGGCTCTGCTCCTGTCCCGTGGGTTTAGTCTTACACTGACAAAATGAGAATCGGATCCCGTGAGAGATGCCTTTTTGTGAAGAGAGTCCTTTGAGAGAGTCTTGACCCTGCACTGGTCTCTCGTTTTCAATACATGTATGTTCATTCCAGCAAAGCTGTTGAATATACCTATACATAGTGAAACTCTTTGACTGAAACTGCGTGTATGTATTTATTTTTCAGCTTCACTGGACTATTTCAACTCCACATACCTGAGTATAATCCAGCTAAAGTTAGCGCTAGCTACAAATCCGTTCCATGTACGTTCACTTACTAGGTGTTCTCGTTATTGTACGCATATGTGGATAACTTCATAAATTGCAGTTAGACATAGTTAATTTGATTTCAGCTTAACATATTCGCAAAATCAGCTATATCCATGAACATTTTGGCTACAAAGAATATTCCATCTTTATACAAGGAATAATTCCATTGTATGCATACGTTGAACATGTATGCATAACTAAAACCTTTCATATTTTACAAGGAAGAAGTTGATTCAAATGAAAGTACAAGAGAATAACTATATATAAACCAACTTTTCAAATTTTCTGAATTCCCGTTAAATAGTCTACTTGATCCAGCTGTTTAAATGACATACAATTCAAAATTTCTAGCTCACTCTATAAGTTTTGTTTTGTGGAAAATGCAGGTTTCTATTGCTAAACATCAGTTTGAAAAAAATCAGATGATGATCTTATCGCATTGAACAATATTCTATAGTGTGAATTTTCCTATGTTCAGAAGTATAAATGTATATAGTAATATTTTAGCATGGAGGTAACTCTTTTGCTTTCATATTATCCTTAAAATGCAATATTTCAAGAAACCTTACATATACATCGACGCGCAATTTCAAGAGGAACATTCCTGTCAAATTTCATCAGAATTTATCGCGTTTTGTCGTAAATGTGGAGCAAACATAAAGAAAAATTCAAAATCATCGTCTTGAATCCAGACCTCACTCACGTTCGGTTAAAAAACACCAATTCAGTAAAGATTTGCGTTTGGATCCTTCATCAGTTCTATTTTTGATCATTTAAAAGGTAAGTGTAGGACACTGCCGGCTAGTGTTCATCAACTGATGTTGATGAATAGTCTTGTTTCGTTGAATGATGCTCCTAATCGTTAACAATTAGCTTCGCTTGAGGAAGAATGAAATAGTCCCGATTTATTTTTGTTAATGCATTTATGCTCACAATAATTGATAAAATTCACTATCGTTGGAATTAATGTGGACTGTTTGGAAGTTTTTATTGATTAGAAAGGATTGAATTGCGCTATTACTCTGGAACGGATGCTATAAATTTTGGATTGATCTCATAGCGAATAATAAAATATTGACCCACATCTGATGTGTGGTCTAGGCCTCAATCCATATGTTGTCGATGGTGATAGTAGACTGCTCATGAGTCTTTTATGACCTATAAACGAGTTTTTACGAGTCGCAAATCTGAACTCTCTTAAAAGTATGTAATGACATAAATGGAATCAATATACATACGAACTTCTGTTTTATTTCTTAAGGAGAGATTTATTGAACTATTTCTCCGTGAATCATACCTATCACATCCATGCGATATAATCATATAAATCACTCTTAACGCCCCTGATAGCACAAACGGCTGGGGTCCAGCTCGTTTCCAGCTTGAATGTTCCATTCAACAAGCGGGATTCAAGCTTGGAACTTACAGTCTGAAAGCTGTGATACAGCTTGATTCAAGTTGAGAAGTGACCACGTTTCAAGCTGATTGCAAAGCTTGAAAGTTCAAGCTGGAATCAAGTTTAATCATCCAAACTTAGAAGTTGAAGCTGGAATCAAGGTTGATTCTAGCTTGAAACAAGCTGGAACATTCAAGTTTGATTTTAAGAATAAAAATTCCAGCTTGTTACAAGTTTAAATCTTCCAGCTTGATTGCTTACAGCCTGTTAAAAGTTTGAATTGGGCTGGTTTGATCAAACTGAAACTTCCAATTCAAAATCCACTTAATTTACAGCTTGAAATAAGCTTAAGTGCTATCTGGGGTGTGTCATCTCAAAAAGTATAGGACTGACTTGTAAATCTAAGGAGACAAAATAAGTTCAAGCTCTCGGTTAACCTTCAACTTGGTGTTTAAAGCTTGTGAAAATAATATAAAATTAGAAAAATTGTTGCTTAGTTGAGCATCTCCAAATGATCAAATTCCGACGAGTACGGTATAGGGAATAATCTTCATAACTTTTTGAAAGCTTGTGGATTTCTATCACTGTCAGATGTTAGTTTGCAGAGATCAAAAAGAATTTCATAATATTTTTATCTACCTGAACGTGCATGACTTTCCTTGTGCAGAACATATACAATAGATCATATTATTATGATGGAAATATCACAATTTATTATTATAAAGCCTGATATATAATTACAACGAATATTTATCACAATATGTTCATAATAGATCAATCTAAATTATGGATCTTTTCGTTCTGTAATCAAGAGTAAATTTCTGTATGTAATTTTTTCGGAATAATGAAGATTATTTTGATTTTGATATTTTAAAATATTCGACTCTTTAGAGATTTGAAACTATAGTGTCAAATCAAACTTGAGAGGACTGGGGCTGGTGGTTTTGAACTTACCTACAGCGTCACAATGAAACATTTGTCTTATTCTGAGTGAAATTACATATTAGCCGTAGTATTCAATGGTATCAATTGTATTTACAGTATTCATATACATATTACATCCACAAATACTTTTCAAGTTGTTACGCACTGTAGCTCCTTATACTTGCTCTTTGACAGCACATCCTAGTTTGAGTATCAACTCTTGAGTTCTATTGAAAGAGAATTTATGATAGAAGGCAAATCGTTTCACCAACTGCTGAATGAAGTTTGCCATTGACGTTTTATCTCACGAACAGGCGTCATCAACTCACTTGAGAATCAAAACCTTGACGCTCGCAAATCTCATTTATGGCGCTTGAAAGCGTCGTCGTATTTAGGGTGAGCTGATTCGAAAGCGGAATATTTCATTAGGTTAAGCGACTTGCTACGGAAATCAAACGTCCATGTCGAATGAAAGCTGGAATTCTATTTGTGGAAGACGGGGTGGGGACTAAGTCATGGCTCTGGCACGAGAACAATTCCTCCTCGAGAATCTTCTTTCGAAGAACTGGAAAACGCGACCTATAAAAACGGGCAAGGAATGTTTTATAGATGGGGATTGTTCGCGAATACGTGGGTGGTGGGTTTGGACGTTGGTATGCCCGAAGAATGGTTTATCAGTTTCACAACGATCGAAAACAACGCTGCTGGCCGGATGCGTGATTCTTGCATTCTTTGAATTACTGCTGTTGTTTCAGTTGAAGATCAGTGTAATGAGATCAAGTTGTGAAAACTACTCAACAAAATTTCTCAAAGCGTAAATGGTGGACATGGATGATCTACAACTGGCCTGAGTTGCACTTCTAATGGAAAGATATATAGCCCCAACAAAAAAAGGAAAATAGGAATCCATTATATTATCACAATATATTGTTAAATCATTTTAGAATTGTATAAATTTGATGACTGGGAGTACAAAAAAATGTATATTATGACTTATGTCATGAGCCATACATGATGATATATTAATTTCACAAAATACATCTTACTAAAATGATCAACACCTTCTGATAGAACGATTATCTCACTAAATAATACTATAAGTGAACAGTTACGTCCCATACGTATATGGGATACTATTCCAGGCAGAGCCAGAAAACAAATCCAACTGGCAACAAGGAGCATACGTAGCAGGCCAATTTTTTTAAATAATCAATTTTATTCTGAAACTGTATCGTGATATAAAATGTGATCTATAATGTCGTAGAATAATTTATATAAGGAATCTAAGATCGCCAATAATTTCCATAATATAAAAGCGGAATGGCACTGATTCATTCATTCATTCATCACCAGAACTAAAAATTCACTGAACCGAATGCGTTCAAAATTGGCAATCATGTTCAGTTGGACGTTTAGACGCGCGTTAGGAACTGATTTTAAATAATGACAATAAATGTTAATAATATTTGTCACTCGAGATAAATCACATTGTGGTACAAGAGTGTGACTATCAGTAAATTTGAGTAGTTGAGTTGGAAATTACCATTGATAACTTGTGTTTCAGTAAAGACAGCCAAGATTCAATTAGTTCCTGAGTTTTTATAATTGTATGTTCAAAATATTGCTCCGCTAGAAAGTAGATGAAGTTATTTTGTTATTGATCATCTCTCATCTTGCCAACAGCAAACAGCTTCTGTACAGCTGGAAGTGGGTTCAAAATAAATCAAAATGGTGCGCGGTATTATGCGCAACATTTGGGAGTGAAAGTTATAATGTTTAGGACTTGTAAAGAGTATATTACGTGTGATTTTGCGTGTCATATTTATCGCCAGGTACATGTATACGCTCGAGTAATCAAACAAAGTCGACTCGGTCAATTCAAACGTCTTATGTCACGTGAAATCCATGTTGAAATTATAATGCGTGATTTTAATGCACAATTTCACACACAAGGATCAATATTACAGTTTTGATACCTCATAGGTGGATGAAGAATAGACACTTAGACAGCCCAGTTTTTTTATCCGCTTAAAGTTTATGTGTTGAACTACTATTAGTGAGGGGAACATTTCAACGTGTTTGCTGTATAATATTTTTCACGATTGGCGTGTGTGCTAGGTCCTGCCTATCCAGTACAATTTGGGCATAAAGAAAAAACTTAAGCCCACATTCGAAATCGTTTGTGTGCAAACAGGACCAACTCACCCGCACTCACACATACATGACAAATCAGGTGATTTGTGTCGAGTCTTTAGACCAGTCCAGTATCCACGACTCTCAAATGATTTGGAAGGCGCTGGATAGTTGACAGGGTGAGCACCACTGACGACTGAAATAGTACATTACACTACAAGCACAGAAAGTAGGTGTTTACGGTATGAGGATAGTTTATGGGAATATGTTATCCGAATACCGTAAACACCTTTCTGTGTGAGTTGAGTACGGTACTTTTCGTCACACTGCGAAAATAAGAATAATAAATATTGTATAAGAATGTTTGCGGCGATCGCTGATTCGAACTGAAGTAGGCTACAGCGGCTTGAGAAGCAGAAAGCAGTGCATTGTCGCCCGATCTAGTGGCCGGATAGGTAACTACCAGTCTCTTTCTGTGCACTAGCTCCGAAAGAGCCCTCTTTCGGAGCTAGTAGCAAAACCGCCTGTAAATAGCGTCTTTCGAATCTCTTTAGTGCACAGAAAACAGCTGCTTTCTGTGCAGTGTGGCGAAAATGTATAAGGTCAATAAAACTCCCAGTTAACTAAATTTAACTTCAATGTAACATTATTTGAATAATTTATAAATATTTTGGACTGGAACAGAATCCTATTCACCCTCGAACTTTCTACTCAATTTCAACAACCTTTTTCATACGATGAGAGCTTCATTATATCAGGCATTTCCACACCTGTTTCTACACATTTTCACGCTCTATTATTAACCAAAAATATTTTGAGGTATGAATGAAATTGTTAACTCCTTATTTCAGTGTGTGGATAAGTGATTTCTTCCTTTTTGAATGGGCACGACTAATGAATCGGCAAGTCAGAAACCGGTAAAAAAATCAGGTAGCATATATTATAGTTTCTGGGTGGGATGCGACTATAAGCCAGCCATCAAATATTCAAATGTGAGCCACGATTAAGCGCATATTAGATTCTAGTTGCGTCTCCAATCCTCCCTTTGCCAGCTTTCACCCCTCCAACCTAACTTAGTATGTGCATAAAACAAGGGACGCTGACTGGATTCAACGACGAATAATGGTTAGCATAAGGTACGGGAGGGTGTATATTTAGATGCTAATGCATCAACCTAATGTTTGCTGACAGCCGTTGAACAGACACGCAGCCATAAAGACAGCTTCAAATACGTCGAAGAAGCAGATGGTTGTTAGGCGAAGGGATGATGGAGTCCACCAGTAACAAAATTACTCAACAGCCCTATTTGGCCATGAATATGGAATTTTCTTCATAATAATTTAGACAGTGAGAAATAAAACAATTCGAAACTCCAACTATCTACCCTAACTATAGATTTCATTATTTACGTCGTTCTACTTTTTGAGTGGCTGTGAAGGTGATATTCTGGTATAGTCTGTCCAAGCAAAGAAGGAATTCTGGAAAGATATGGGAGAATGACTCTTGGTTTAGAAATTTGTTCAAAAATTGTAGATATCATTCTGTTCTACAATATGAGGTCGATTATATATTTTAAAATAATATTGGCTTAGCCGGAGTCATTTTCTCATCTTGTCAGAATGTCTTCTTTGCTTGGAAAGACTATAGTTATCCTTATTAAATGAAAATACAAAATTTTGTCACACCAGAAATACAGTTTGACAACATCTTGACTTTTCATTATTAATCACGTGGTTTTCCTTGTAGGTTATATCTCTGATCCCATGCGTTCTGTCTACACGTTTTCCTTCCTCCAATTTCTGTTGTCTCCTCCTATTTCTCCCTGCAAAGTTTGTTCTGTACCTGATTTGTTTGCTTGGCCTGATTTGGTATTCTGAAATAAGGGAAACTGATTCTTTGAACAAAAATCCACTGCCACAATATTCATAATTCTCGTTTTTATCCTGTGTATTCTAAATTTTCCCTTCTCATCTCTGTTCATTCAATCCTTGTTCATCCTCATCCATTTTTGTATATTGCAATAAAGGAAATCCAACTCTTAAACTGAAAATCTACTCTCCCAACTTTTAATAACTTCTCCAATTATCATCACTAGTATGGACATATTTTCAAGAATAGAATTTATTCAGAACTTTGAAAATGATTTATTGATCTTGAATATTTTACTTACAATTTATGAATACTGGTTTAAAGTTGACTGGTAGTAAGGACTTTCTAGTCCTAACTTAGCCTAATAAAGAACATTTTCAATACTAAAGTTATCTTTTAAATAATACAATATAGGTTGATTGTGCGATGAACTTTTTCTCCTTGTTCCTCTCTGATCCTATTTATTTTACCCTTACGTTCACCTTTTAATGTATTTTCGATATTACTGTTTCCTATCCCAATAGTTTTTTACACATTAACCGAATTTATATTACATTTACTGTCATAAATTTAAGTGAAGCTTTCAAGAGAAAAATGTTTAATTTGTACAGCGCGACATCATAGGAGTGATACAATCATTACTTGTATTCTACTTTTCAATAATATTGAATTTGGTAATGATATTGTTTGTATTTTGATATTTCGAATGTTAGCAGTAATTGTTCGTGTGTTACAGGTAAACCACGTCCGTCGGTGGTTTGGCTGCGGAACGAAGATTTGCTGACGAACAAGTCGAGCGTAGCGCCCGCTTCGAGTGGCGGCCACGTGCTTAGCGAGCTGTTCATCAATCGCCTGGGCAGAGAGGACCTGCACTCGGAGCTGACCTGCCAGGCCACCAATAACAATCGCACTCTTCCCCTGTTTAGCACTGTGCACGTCGATATGAACTGTAAGTTCGGCTCAGTTATTCATCACGAGTATTTTGTTTTCATTGAATTTGTTGCTATTTAGGCCTACAAATTGATAATCAATCCGATCAAATCAACATTGCACTATGTTTGTGCCGGCTTATTCTATTGATAAGTAATATTGTGAAGCAGTTAATAATTTATACTAAAAAAAATAAATTATTAAATTGTTAAAAATAATACTCAATCAATAATTTTCACTCTTCATAGCACATTTATCGATTTACAAACTTGAAACTCAAGTGAATGGGTATATAAAATGTTTGAGCAGGCCTCACCTGTGGAAAACAAGGACTGCTAATGATTTCTTCAAAACCTTCAAATAAAGTGATTTCAGCACAATTGGTTCAACATAAAACGAATACCGGTAATACTACCTTAATGATACATCAAAGAAATGAGGATGAATTGCATTCAATGCTGTGAGAATATCTAGCAATGATCAAGGAAAATGAATGAGATTTTTCACAATAACAGCATTACAAAACTAGTGTGTTATGGCAGCTGATAGACTCTGCATAGGCTACTTCCATAATGCTTTTTCTTGATATGAACTGTATCAAGATAGTCGTGTACTATGAGTTTTATAAAACATTATTCCATATTATCATAAATGTATTTCCCATTATCCATAATGCATTTCAAAATGATCCCGAGTTCAATGCATTTTTTTTTATTCAAATAATTTTATTATCAAAACGAAGTTTTGTTCTTAGAACATTATCAATCACATAATATGCATCTGTCTATCAAGTTCAAGTATTGGAATTCATCGTATTTTGAGAATGTAAGGCATAATTTGAATTGGGGGTACACTGAAAATGCATCAATCGCCAAGGATAAACGAAATAGTATTTTATGTTGTACATTCCACTCTACTTGAGAGAATATGAATAACCAACATTCTAGATATAGAATAATAACATTGTGAAGATTTTCAGCTCGACTTGCTCTTACTGGCCAAGTCTGAAGTACAGGCCACATCGGCCATAAATAATTGCGCAACATGAACACACAGAGCTGTGCATATGATAATAATTTCTCCTTATCTCACTCGACACAACGCGACACGATTGTGTGCCGTACCATACACATACATCTTTGAGAATATCATTGTGCAATAATTCATGTGTGGATGGATGCACAGCCCAGCAGAGCCATCTCTAGTTGCACCGCTCATGCATTAATCTGCTGCAAACGGGCACACAACTAATGTAAACACGATATCAAATTCAAAATTATTATTGAAAGCCACTAATTCATTCATAGTCGGGCGCAAATCATGCGCCGGCAAATAGGGGTCATACAATAAATAGCGCCCAGTCCAATAATAGGCACATCTGGTGAATTATTGTCGAATGGCAAATGCAACCAAACCACTCTCCAGTTGAACAACAATGCTGTTTATTGTTTATGACACTGAATAAAACACACTTTTTTGTTTCTCCGTCAGATGTCAGTGCTATCGCTAAATTTCTGTTCTCGAAAATGCATTGTGTAATTTGATTTGAGATCAATGTATCTTCATCCGTAATGCATGTGGTGTTGCGAATCTATGTATCAGAGTTTGGGATACATAATAATTAATATCTTCCAGTCATCATAACATATGCTGCAATACTTACGCAAACGATATGTTCCATTGTAATTATTTAAAGCTTATTTGTAAAGGCACCAATATAAATCATTCAATATTACTCTTTTTGTTTATTTAAGGAATACATATTCCGGTAATCTAATTTCTGATTCACACTTATGATAACTTCAAGTAACTATGAACTATTCTCAATAATGTGCAGTACTTCACCATATTAAGCAGTGTTCTGCAGTGAAGCCTACCACGCGCCTTCAACCTTCAGCGTAGTCTCCTACTTACGTTTAGTTCTCCAGCTTTCAACTTATACATAATATACATAAAGCCTCCAGCCTACATTGTTTAAAAGCCTGTCATCACGGATGTTTACACCTTCCATTCATTTTTTTTGCAAGTAGCATCACTTCTTAAATGATGCTACATTATGACGATACGACTTATTGTGCCTTATATTATACTTGTTAATGCGCATGGCATTGCTGACTAATCTATTGATGAAAGTATATTAATAATTTCAATAGATCTCAGATTGAAGTTTCAAAGAGAAAGTTTAAGGGAACATTATTTAGCATTTACGAAAGTCACACGTGGTTGACTTGATCGACCATCAAGTAAATTGATGGAAAACATTATTATGTTTTATTCGATCAAAACATGAGCTGAATAGAAAGCTTCATTTAATCTTCTACAATCATGAATGAAATCAAAAGTTAGTAAGCAAAATTCAAAGTTACGAACTGCTCTTTTGAAGATTTATTTCAATTCACAAGGTATTCAAAGATTTTTCAAGATATTCCAGGATTTTTTGATAATGTCTCGAAATAATACTCATAATGATTTTCTCATGAATAGTGGAGTAAAGAAGTCCATTCATATCATGAATAACGATTATGATAAAAAAACCAATTTCATCGATTTATCGTTTTATTGCAGTCAAGCCGCTGGATGTGCGAATTCTGGAATCTTATCAGCCGCTATCAGCAAAGCGCAAGTACGACCTGCTGTGCCAGTCATCGGGGTCAAGGCCACCAGCCAAGGTCACCTGGTGGCGCAATGGACAACGGCTCGAAGGCACCAAAGAAACTGTAAGTCAAATTCAATATTCTCACAAAGCATAGTATGCAGCAATATGAGTTATGAATATCATAGCGAGATTTAAATAGTTGTGATTGCGGGATTTGTCAAGATAATTCAACTGAAGAAAGAAACATCAGAAGTGTCAAACCATTAATTGTGAGAACATTCTTCCCCTCATAACTTCTTCAAACATGACTCTATCAACGCGATATTCCTTCTATTGGGAACTCAACTATTGTTTTAATATGTTTTAGCATGTCTCTTTAGCATCACTATCAGCTCGTACCCACAACACAGGTGAAGTGCTGTTTGGTAAAAGATACGGGCACTTCACCTGTTTTGTGGGCACGAGCCGCCCCCAGTGGCATACATTTACCTCAATAATCATTTTAGCTAACAACTTATTATTACTGCTGAAACATCGGATTAATATTTATGGGAAAACAATAATATAAAATAATAACATTGAAGTTATATTTTAAGTTTAATATGAAGCTCTGGTAAAATTTCTTTGAATAAGTTCACTTTGGCTCTCTTTACTTCCATCACTCCCTTTGGCTTCTTATCACTGATTTGGCATTAAATCTTTATTTGTTTCTTATCAGCCGACTCAATCGTTAATTTATTGTTGAATTATTTTATCGCATCGTGATTATTTCCGTTGAATGTAAACGAACCATTCTCCAAAATTTTAAGGCCAATAAATTGCAATTCACTCTAATTAAATCCCAATTATTGGAATGAGCTCTTGATTGTTCAATCAAATATTTATTTATAAGAAAATGCAGTATCGGTTGTCGTACTTAATTAAAGTGAGGAATTTTTTAATCAAGCATTCAAAATCATGATTCAATCAGGAATTAGGGGATGTAAATTAATTATTTATCATTATCCTTGTAATTAACCTTAATAATATTGAAAAGTGAAGCTGACTCGTGTATTAATTAGCGCAATTAGCTCGGATTAATTAAGAACGCCTAAATGGCTGGTGCATTAAGTTGGCGTTTTTCCTCAAAATGGATTGTATTTAATTTGTTCTTGATTACGGAGGTAATTTCATTCTAATCGGCTTAAAAGGGTTGAATACTTGATCTGCAGTTAACAGGAAATCTGCTCTTCTACATCATTCCGAATAGTATAATACCTTTAATGATAATAATATTGCTTTGAATATTCAAGAATAGTCGTTGTGTACTCGAACTATGAGGTGAAAGATGTTAAATTGTGGACCAAATTATACTGATTGAATAAATTTTTGACATGAAGTTCACAAACACTTTCATTCAATTTTACAAGAAATATCAAAACTATTAATTGGAATCTTTGTCTTTCTGAAGTCTCGGGTCAAAGTGAAACTGGAACAATTCTAATAGGAATTGCACTTCCGTTCTTATTACAGAAAAGCAATTCAACAATGAAAATGAACAAAATTGTAATTTCAGCAATGAAATATGGATTGCATGGTGTGAGTTCTATATTGCGAATCTGTCTATCAAATGTTTTTCATGGACAGCACCATATGAAAATATATTATTCACTATTATAAAGAACAACAGTCATGTTTCTTGGGAAAGCTTGTAGGAGGGTGAATGAATCAAGGCAGTAGCCATCACTTAGAATGATTTCTGCGATAATATTGACAGTGACGCGATGTTGTGGGGAGAAAGAGCGACCACTAAGGGTTGTTGATGGTTGGTGTGAGGGGGGGAGGGACTGATGAATATTTTCCACCCCGGATAAAAGTGTTTTTCCGAGATAACACCGATCGGGCTTTGGAAAAGAGGGAAGAAAACGTTGAGGATTTCGCAGCGAAGAGGAGGGTGGGAGAGCACGCCTCGGGATAAACTGTAAATTAGGAGAGAGTGGTTAGGTTAGGCCAGCAGCACTCGTACTGATTTATACCGGAAAGAGCCGAACAATGACGCCTGGATGCCGCGTTCTCTTCCATTAGCATCCGGCGAGAGTATGACATGCTCTAAATCTATGCCAGCGCTATGGAAATAGTCGTTAGAATGCCACAGCCGCAACCCCGGCCACTCTAGCTGGAGTTGTTGCTAGTCTAGTAGCGCACCTCACAAGTACCTGTTACTCAGCGCTGCACTTCATCACCACTCTGCTACACATCTGCCAACCAACTCTGCTCAACTGCACATTGTAGCTCATCTTCTTGCTCACTACCAATGTTATGTCGCAGTCCACTTGTCATCAAGCCTCAATAGCCTATAAAGATCGCTAGACCTCATTTTTCTTGTAGCGTTCTCATCTGTTATCCCTATATGGCAGTAGATGGAAAGCATATATGAAGTCCATGTATTGGTGCTTCATACATTCTATGGTAGAATATCCGATAGAAACCGTGGTTTGTCTTGATTGGATTACATTTATCATATTTCTTCATCTAAAAGGGAGTAACAATGAGAATAAAACATAAACGAGTGATAATGAAAGTAGTATTATCCAATCAAATCAATTTGATAGACTGGTGGAAGAATGCACTGTAAGATATTTCCTTAATTCAACAATGTTTTTAAACAATGCGCTGGAATAGATCTTCACAATATGGTTCCTAAAATGTTAAAACACAGTTTAGATTACAAGAAATCAACAATAAGTATTAATGCTACTTCAAACTCATTGGATCAATTTAGAATAAGTTTGTTACTGCATCTTGATAATTCAGCATATGTTTTGATTACTGTGAGTAATTCATAAATTCAATCGAAATTGGATGTGTTCGATCATGAGAATATATCAATCTCCATCCAACTCTCAATCAATGAAGATTGAAGTACTCTTTTCAATTATTTTTGGGTACTTTGATCTTCATTAATTGAAAATTGGATGAATACAGTAGCCCTAAGAAAAAATAAATATCAATCTTCATCTATAACGAACAAAGAATTTGGAACAAGAATATCATGTTCTCAAAAGATTGATAAAGATCACTGTATAAAAAAGAAAATTTTATCACCCATCACCATAACAACACTTATTGGAGGGATCCCATATTAAAAATATTTCGGAAGTTGTTAGAGAAATTTCTCGTCGATTTTAGTTATGAATGGGAAGATGGCTTGAACTTCACAGCATAGACCTCTTGCTTTCTTATGAGATCATCTCTTCATACTTTCTGTTGGTTGAAAGCAGCTGAAAGTTCTGCTTTTCATCTCAATCGTAGGATAAACCTTCCACTCCTCCAGTCTTCACAAAGATCTGGCCATGAGTTGTACATTCAAAGTTTTGTAAAGTTTTAGAAAATGAAGCTTCGTGACTGTAAAAAGGTGCGGCTATCTCTGGTCGAAATTTCAGTTTGCCACGTAATAATTTTCCCACCGAGGTCATGAGGCTTTCACGCCTGGCTGTTCTAATGCGAGAGACGATGAGATTGTAGAGAGGTTTTTCCAGTCGAAACTCTTCTTAATTCAGCCCCCATTGTTTTGCATCAAGTACTTCACCCAGGAGTGACTGGAGCGTGTAATGTGTGCGAAAACAATGTTCACTTAGCCATGATGCATGTTTAGGAAAACCCTGTAGAATACTGGAAGATGGGTTCATAGATTTTGATTAGTCTCGATGAATTACCTACTGATCTGTGATGTTTCAACATAGAGTGAAGTGAAGAGAATCGTTGAGCACTCATCCTGAAAATTTAAAATGTTAAAACATAGGAGATTCCATGATCAACCTCAATAAAGATGAATCTTTCAAGAATCGTTTGTAGATTAACATAGGAATTTGAATCAAAAAGTAGAAAAACATTGTCAAATGGAATCTTCTTGTTCGATTTATTACCAGCTTTGATAATAAATTCATTCCGGGTTTCAAATCAACGAAACTATTTTCAGGAATATTTTATATAATTGCATCAATTTTTAAATAATAACTCTTTCAATTCAAAAAAGATACTTCTCTTATCGAACATGATTCCTAAGCATCAACTATGAAGAATGAAATAATAGTGTAGGAAATTAACAAAATCTACGTGTTTTTATTTTATCATGGAACGTTTCTACAATATCGACCACAACTCAGTTGAAACTGTGGAGAGAAATATTTTGAAGGCATAAGAGAAAAATCCATATTTTCTCAATGTTTTACTAATTTCATTAAAATTTATTAAAGTCTCACTTCTGAGAATTATGAAGTGCTTTGGCTCATCACATTTTGCCTGTATCTTGTGTTATTTATTTACTTAAAACAATCAGCTACAGAAATTTATTTTCCTCCAATACTAACTTCGCACTGACGTGTTCTATTGGCAAAATCATTTGGATAAATTTACGAACTTTCAACTTGAAAACAACGGTTACTATATTCGAATGCTTTTTTCTATTAACTTTGTATGATATCTGCTAAAAATCATGGCGAAATAAATAAAACACGAGATTTCAATGGACATGTTGTTAGAGTAGAGCACGATCGTCACTCCATATCATGCACTGTGAGTCATTTTGTTCTTAACAATGTTGCAGAAAAATTGAAAAAATCACAATTTCAGGAAAAAAATCCAGTGGAATCATGATTGCAAGACTGGCTTTCATTGTTATGACTCTTCTTTCTAGTACTATGCAAATAACAGTCACGAGTGCCTCACTGGGAGTTTTTCATCAGCAATGTTTTTATATCGTTTGAAATTGGTTTAGTTTCTCGATTTTTGGAAACTCGTCCTTCGTTACACCTGATTTTTTTTCTTCCATGGAGAATGAGAATTCATCAATTTATTTCCAGTAATACAATCCTCTTTGAATACACGAAGCAACTTGAAGTTTTTGAATATGTTCTATTTACACAGAAAATCAAACTTTCTCGACTGACATAAAACCATCAAGTCAAACTAAGCTTGATTCCATCATAATTAAAAACTGAAAATATGATTTCATAATTGAAAAAGAATTCAGATTATGTTGAATAGAAATTTTCGATATTAAATCAAGTTTAATCTAAGGCCTGAAATTATTTGAAAAATATATAGTTATGAGAACTATTTCTAGTGGAAATCATTGAGTTATAATAATTATTTTACTCAACTCGATACTTTCAAATATGATGAAGATAAAATTATTCATCTGAATAAACTCTACTTGAGGAAAAATAACGGAATTAATATAAACGAAATTGTCATTTTACTTCTGGAATTCTGATGACAAAGGTCACAATGAATGAGATAACTCTGGAGTGTAGTTAGTTAAGATTGAATACTTCTATTTCATAACAAGTGTTAGGAGAATTGTACGATGTGCTTTTGAAGAGAATCGGTCTTTGGAGAGAATAAATAAATGACACGTGATCAGGAGAATAGTGGAGAATTCGGAATACATGGGATATTTATGTTCCACACGCGCAGAAGGGTAGGTGCAAGAAGCGATTCGACCCTTATTGATAATTGAAGACGGAAGGTTATATCACTTGGCCTTTTCTGTTGGGCCCAGGCCTGGCCTGTGGCTACTTCGATATGAAGGTTTGCACTTTATGATACACGAGAAAGGTTTTATGGACCAGAAATAAAGACTTGCGTGGCAAACCGCCAGCCAAGTTTTCGAATTGAAAAATAATTCTCAACTCCAACAGTGTTTGGCAACGTCTCCCACTTTGGTTTTTCTGTAACAAAAGTTTATATTTTATATCAACCGTAAAACTCTTTCAGTCATAATGAAGTTTTTTTCGAGTTACGACTCACACACTTACATACGCCAATAAGCAACAAACAAAGAGAAGGAAAGCGAATGAATGTCGTGAGAAGAAAAAGAAGAAAAATAATTCGAATCAAAAACTGTTGAGTGAAATGAAGAAGGAGAAAAACAGTATGAGGGAAGAGGAGAAGGTAACTCGAGACTGTTAAGAAGGAAGTGTTCATTGGATTAGTCATTTGCTTGATTGAACAATGCAGATAAATAAATCTTGAACAACTCGGCTTCATCTGAAACTAAGATGAAACACAACTAATCTTCAAGTTAGTTTTTATTCTTGAGTTTTATTCCAATCCGTTGCACAAAATTCTATTCATCTCGTCTCTTATTGCAAATTTGAGTGTTATCCATTACACCATCTCGTTCTCTAAAAAGCTAATCGATTCTAGATTATTGTTCAAAATGTTGAGTAGTTGGATTACTGATTCACCCCCTATTAAATAACTCACTTGCCATTATCTTCATGAATTTATTAGCTATATCTTGTCTCCAAAGTTTTGTCATTATCAATTTTACAGATTATTTATGATTATGATTGATTTTACTCTCTTATGATTCTAGTTGTGTCTTTCTCAAAGGGCTCAAAAAACGACAGCACTCTTATAGTGTACTGTACTTTACTTAATTTTGATAATTAGTGAATTTTGAATTTAGAGTACAGACATTTCAAGACTGATGTTTCTTATATTAAATGGAATTGGAAGTAGTCAAGAAAACGACTAGATTTAGGCCATCCTTGTATTCTATAAACTTTAAATAAAAAACATTACAAAAAAAACAATACAAAATTTCAGATTACATTATTATGCTACTCTCTGCGCAGAGGTAAATAAAGATAAGCGAAGATAGTGATCACTATAGAAACGAAGATCCCCCTTTTTGTTTACGAAGTCGAAGTTTCTTTAAATATTTGAATACCGTTACCTCGGTACTGGGTACTGTAGTTACCAGTTCGTCTCCCTGATCGCCGAACCCCCCTGGAGGTAATGCCGTCGGAACTCTCGCAGCGACTCACACCCACTGTGAGCGACTTAATGAGTCTTCTGGTCGTTGCCCCTCAAGGAAACCATATCCTTACGGTTCATCATGTAGACGGGTAGGTAACGTCCAATATTAGATCTCTTTCAACAGCATATTTCAGTATCTTCGACCGCTGAAAGATTCCAAGTATCGAATAGAAATAGTTCACAAACTAATATTTACTTCATAGTATCAAAAAATAGTTCAAGAAAATATTCACAAACTAATATTTACTTCATAAAATCCTAATTCCCTATCTAACCATTTGTATCCAATCAATAATAATTCCTTCACCCACTTGAAGGTAATTGTAGTTAGATTTCTTGATAAATTTTCTAAATTGAAGTATAATTAACACCAAAGTTCAATCAGGTGTACTAAAGGCAGAATGTAACGTATTTTGTTTACTTTAAACAGAATTGATCTACGAATTTAACAGAATTTAAACAGATTTATACGGATACTAACTCTAACTAAAACAGAAACCATAAGATTCACTTTCATTTAATACTAATTTAATAAAAATTTGTTACATCTCTTGGATTAATAAGATAGGCTAGAAAAACGAAAAATCTATTATCTATTAGAAGAAAACGAATTTCTTCAACTGAATTAGCCTACTCAAATATTTAGGCTTGACCTTGAAACTTCAAATCTTTTGTGAATCCAGTTAATTCCTTATTTTGTTAATTAATTAGAAAAGTGATAATAATCACATTAGTGCAATAGATTTCAATAGAAGGAGATAATAACTCCCAATAATAAATAACTCTTACAGTTAACAAATACAAAAAACTGAATTTACCTTATAAGCGGATTTTGGAGTGAATTTCACATCAATATATCAAGGATGTCACTACTTTACAAGGATGGCTACATATTTACAGTTAATAGGCTTCTTTTACGTTACATATTGTTAATTAAATCCACTCATCTAGACTATTAAATCAAACAGTTACGAAAAAACATCTTGTATGAAGCGATCAGACCAAGCCAAGCCTCAAACACAATGTGCAGCCAACACACTCACCAGAAGCGAACGGTCTAGCTGTTTACAATTTATGTCACCAGAGGGCAGATAGTAAGTGAATCATAAGTACGATTCACATTATTGGTTGAAACAACTGAGAATTTGTAATGTTAGCCAATAGTGGGAGTTTTTACAATAACACATTTTCTAAACGGATATCCAAGTTCTCACGCTCGCAAATTAAAAAATAGAAAACCGGCGACTTCTTGTCGCTCTTGAGTAGCTACTCAACAAACATAGTCTAAAAATAGCTCAACAACAATAATCTTCATAGTACGGCTTCCCGATAAATCCAACAGAGCCAACAATGCAACTATTATAATAAAGAAACTCAAAGGAAAATAAAGAAAAAAAAATAATCAGCACAATAGTATAGAGATCAAAAGGCAAGCTGCAATAGTCAATACATAAGCTTCATTTTCTAAGTAGTAATTTCAAGATAGAAAACAAAAATTATGGGATTCTACGGAAATTTACGGGAGAAGATCAAATATAAAACTAGATAATAAGATAGTAGAGCAAGCTAAGTGTTCGGTGCAATAAGTAGGTCTCTGAGGAATAGAGCCAAAAAGAATATGCTACACACGTGAAGTTTAACAGAGTAATGGTTATACCTACTATGGCTTATGGCAGTGAAACATGGGTCTAAGGAACAAGAGTCCAACATTCAATCAGCATGGATGCTTATACATGTAAAGAGATACACTGGAGAATATTGCTTCGAGAACGAAGCAATACAAGAAGAGTGTAAAAGAATACAAGTACAAGTACAAGTACAGTACAAGAATAGTTAAGAGCTAGTAAGAAAAGTCTGGTCATTCATTTCGTTTTCCCCTCAAAGCATGACAGCATAAGTTGGAAGGCAGAAGATGAACAGGGAGGCCAATGAAAAGATGGACGCCGGTGTAGACTTAGCTCTCAAATCGAACAATCCATCGAAAAGACGACAATTCCCTAGAAATGGAACAAAATTGCCTTATCTCACCTCTCACCGTACAAGGCTATACTATAGAGTATAGTCCATTCACGATGGGTTGAGACGAGATAAACAAAAGTTCTGCATGTGTGTGTGTGCGACTGGAGTGGCTCCATTTTAGCCACGACATAAACAAGTTACAGCAATGCCGAAATCCCGAATTTTGTTGTAGGCAATTCAGAGTGAGTATCTTTTAAGTAATCTTTTCTATAGATACACATTGGGAAATTGCTTGTTTCGACTGCTTGAACCTAAAGTGAACAAACAATTATAGTAAAAGTTTTCGTGTCAATGCTTTGGTTACAGTCCCGACAACGAAATTCGGGATTTCGGCATTGCTGTGACTTGTTTATGTCGTGGCTAAAAGGAAGCCACTCTAGTCGCACACACACACATGCAGAGCTTTTGTTTATCTCGTCTCAAGCCATTGTGAATGGACTATAGAGAAGGGTTCGTTTACTCTACCAAATCTCAACTGCAATCTATGAAAAGTATCTATTTCAACATTAAAATTGAGGCAATTATCAATATTTGAAATGGCGCTTTCTATATAAGGATCAAACAGGGTGCCTGGTACTATATTGTTATTGACTTCACAAATATGTTACCCGATATCACCTGATATCCTGATTAGCCTACCTGATATCAACTATATGTTACTATTTTATGGTTAAGTAACTATGTTTTTCAAAACTTTTTTTCTCATGTACTGTCATATCATGAATGGAATTTCTACATTATAATGCAGAAAATCTCCTGATAATTATTTTTTACAAAGCATTATTTTCTGATCAAATTCCCATAAATCAGTCTTAAATTATTCAATTTTTTTATCGGTTTGCTTGCGGCAATTCTCAGAACATTTTTCTTTGGTACAGCCTTTGTTCTTTGAAGAGCTGTACAATTTCATCCTTGACATAAAAAAATCATCTCAACTTCAAAGTATCTGTCATTATTTGACAACAATCCTCTTCACCCTGTCTGTCTTGGCAACGTTTGATAGAATGAATCGCTAACAAGCTAGCTTGACAAGTATTGTAGGTATTCTATCGTCTGGTTTTTTCTTTTGTCATACTCTTCAAGAGAAACGATTTTCAGACCATTTGAAAGTCACGGCGGTTCATTTAGTAGGTAAGTTTCCACGAAGAAGTCTAACTGGGGCATTCAATGATCTCTAATACACTTCATTCAATTTCATTAGGTGTACTCGTTAGTGAGACAAAAACAGAAGTAGTAAGCTTCTGAAAAAAGCAGTCAGAATTCTCTTTGACGACCCATAATAAGGCTAGTCTATTGCCTTAAATTTTTTCTGTGAACGTCCAAGACCATTTGCTAGCAACTCTTCCTCCCCTACATTTGCACCTGACATCATTACCCCTTTTCCTTCTTTCCATCATCTCCCTCTCACCTCTTTATTACTCTTCCTTTCTTTTTTGGTTGCAAAATGAAAAGATCGTACAAGAAAGAGGTGATCAAGATCTCACTAAATTGAAATAGCGCTTTTTTCTCTCCAAATATCACTGTACCAAAAAGAAGGTTATGTGGATCCGCTTGTAGAAATGGGTACTAATCAAAATAAAATACCTTGTTGATGACAGAATACAGTAGAATGAAATTTCTGTTTAATTGCTCATTGTAAATATTGAAGATCTGTCCACTAACCTCATTTCTTGACAAAGAGATTCAACCGCACAACCGTTTTTCCCTCTGAGCTTCTGAAACTGTGACAGTTGAAACTTTTCAAAACAACTTATACAATATACATCATTGCTTGAGCACGGGATACACTAAAGTGTTGATAATACATCAAGTTTGTAGCCTTGCATCAAATTGGGAGTAATTTCCAGTTATATTATCCAGTTTCGTGTTTATAACTTAGTCAAAAATAAATTGCAGAGAAAATGGAAGCGTTGTTAGATTTTCAGTTTTACACAATGTGAGTTTACCTTTTCATGTGGCTTAATTCTATGTGAACTTGTATTAGAAGTTTGTTAAGGGTTATTCGCCGACATGACAGTAGTTAATTAATACATGCAGAAATCTTATTTCGCCAAGAGAGTGAAGATTGTGGCGCCGAGGATGGGCCGTTGTTCTCTGTGCGTTAACAACCCTTATTATGATTTAATAACAAGACAGGCATCCGTATATCACGTTATACGCTACATCACATGATGCTAATATTACCTTGGTATTCTAGTGGTCTAATACTTGTTAGTACAACCCGAGTTCCCATAAATGAATATGATAGGTAATTAATAACATTATAATTACTCATGAATAGAAATTTGCTTATGTTTTATATTTTGCTTTGTCCAGGATTAGTTACTTCTTTGACAAAATTGTGCAAATTCTTCTTATAGGTACAATAAATGTGATTATTTCATCACAAAGAGCAACCGGAATCGATTATTCTAATTGAATTTTGTAGAAAATACTCTGTATACATATCCAATAAATGCATTCAACTTTCACAGCTTTATAATTTATTATTATTCTTAGCGAACAGAACTAGGTAGATTGAAGATTGTAATACAACCTAGATTAAAATCAATAGCTCATATCAATATGAACTCTCTCTGCTTCAATTCATGAATCGTGATTTCCAATTATTGTCTATGTTTTGATCGCGAATCAAAAATATTTCTGAGCCGCTCCATCACAAATTGAGTTGACAGAAGAAACAAATGGATGAAGTCAGGTTGATAGCTTTTCAAGACCAACCAAATATTTTAAAAAAATAAATGAAATGACAAAATTAATTTTGGAAAACTCTGAAAAATTGTCTCATTAAAGTGATTGACTGTATCCTTTGAAAAAGTGATGTTCTATATGATTTCATCCTGCCTAGATTATTTTTATTCAAACAGTTCGTGAAGTGACGTAAATTTGGGGATGAATCGATGATGTGGCCTAAATATAGATGAAATAATCTAATATTTGATAGAAGCGTTCATGAATTTGAACGGTTTGTAGTGTGACGTGAATTTGGGGATAGATCGATGATGGGGCTCAACTATGGATAAAATAATCTAATTCCAATATATCTGATGAAAGCGTACGTAAATTAAGTTCATGAAGTGGGAATCGCTCTACCACAGTAGGAGAAAACAAAATCATGACTGTTAAAATTGATCAGTATTAATCATCATTGATAAATATAATTATAACTGATTCAATCCTATGAGATTTATTTGAGTAATCCAATAAAAACATGGGTTGCAAACCCGATCAGTTATCTAGGTTGCAAAAAATCCCGCAACATTCTAGCAGCTCAAGTTACTGATCCACGCTAAGCCACACACTCAACTTCAACTTTACTTGTAAAGAAGTGTGAGCTGACAAGTGAAGCGTTGACAAGAGTGATCAACCAGCAGTTTACAGAATAGGGTTAACAGATTTTTAGGCGCAAAACAACTAAAAAAATATGGCTTGGGGAGAGGTTGTTGAGAGAAAGAGGAGGAGAGGATGAGAGTGATCATGAGGAAGAGAATGTAATTGATAATGTAGTGAGGCAGAAAGAGGGACTGAGGAGGAATTGTTGTGTTGAGGAATAGGTGGTGAAGAAGGTGGTGAAGAGTGGGGTTTGGACAACATTTGGCTCCAAGTCAAGCACCACTTGGCAAGCAACAACATAACAGGTAACTTAGCCAAGGAACAATGTGGCCCCCAACCGCGAGGCCACCAGCATATATTTGGCATTTATAGATGGTAGAGCCTACCTCTATTCTGCTCAAGCACCTAGCTTGTAATTGGCCAACAACTGACTCCACCCATCTGGTTACTTTACACTAGAATACCGTTACCTGAATCCAATACAAAAATTTTAATTCATAATTTTATTTGTTTAGATGAAGTGGACCACATTGTGTTTGTAGAGGGGGAAGTAGGAGGTGATAAATTTTTATAATAGAGCCTAATTTCTGATCTGAAAAAATCAAACTTTTTCCACTTCCCATCAAACCAATCAAATGATTTCGTGCATTGATTTTTCATAATTGATTCCGGTGCTGATCTGGGCTTTCCATTCCTATTACGCTTTGGATCATGAGGAGAGACATCTCAACTAGCCATATTATTGATTGAACTTACTGATCTTATAAGCACTGACGGCTCGGGCCCACGAAATAGTTGAAGTGCTGTACAGTTAAAGATACGGGCACTTCACCTATTTCGTGGGTACGAGCCGCCAGTGCTTATTTAAGTGTTACTGTAGCTCGAAAATGGTCATGAACTTTAATTTAAACAAGAAGAGCTCTTCTTAGTAAAGACTTACTTCTTACTTGATAGAAGAAGAAAGGTCGTTGGATAATAATGAATGAATATAAATCTGAGATGATGATTGAATTATGTTACATTCTCCAGCAGTAATAAATTTCGACATTTGGGAGATGGGAAACTCTATTCATGTCTTATTACGTACAATCATTAGAAAAAGATTATGATACAGGATTGCTGAATTCAAAGGGCCCCATAGAAATCAGTACTCCAATACGTGCAAAATTGGATATTGGAATCATACTCACCCAAATTGTTCGTAGATGCTACAGATAAAAAATAGATGTATTCCAGTGTACGCGGTACAAGTGTAATGCATTTGTGAATGAGCTTCAGGCTATGACATCCAAGCCAATAGTTTTAAAACAAAATGGTGAAATCAATGATTAATTAGATTGACACTTTTCCAAGTGGACATGGAAAAAATTCAGAACCATCGATTTTTAAATTATACACGCATTCATTTGTACCTGTCACTAATGGAAAAACTCCTGAATATAAATTATGGAGATGGATAAATGACAATAATATGTCAATTATTTTAAAATAATGTTTCCTCAATGGGTGACAGTTTTCTCAATTATCTGAAGCAGTTATTCTGATTCAGGATAGAAGCGCATCGAATATTGTTTTTGAGTGTAATGGCAAATAAGTGAAATAAAAGAAGCCCATAGGAAATAACAGTGAGTTCACTGACAGAATAAGTGTGAGCCGTGCAGAAGGGATTCCATGATCAAAGCGAGGCCAGCAGCCTCCTGGTAGGGTGGGGGGTAGGAGAGGGGTTTTTTGTGAACTAATCCATTGACACACGAGTGTTTGTGCGCTGAGAATATTTTTGTTTGCAAGGAATTCGTTTGCTCGTACGTATGGTATGCTATAGCATTCACAGCGTTAATAATCCACAAGAAGAGAGGTGTGAGAATATGCTATGAGAGCCAGTCATACAGCAAGCTGTAGTCTGATTCTCTTTGGAACACGCTCCACAATAATAATTCATAATTCCGCCAATTAGTAGCCCAAAATTCTAAATTCTAAATCATTGTTTTCAATTCTGCAGCATGAAAATTTTCGAATTTTGATAAAAGTTTGAAGATTATTTGAACATAACCTCTATCTTAAGTATTTCCATCAAAACTTGGGAAAAATACGTTTTATACTTTGATGAAACTATTAGAAGACAACTCATATATTTAAGCACAAAAATTATAAATAAATTTCCAGAACAATATATTAGCTGTGCCAAGATAACAAAAAAAGTAAAACAAGATAGCCTATTATTGCTTGGATCAAAATTAACTACTTCTTCTATCTTTGAGTATTAAAATTAGTTAGCATGAACTTTTCTAATTAGTGCGCTTGCTTTCCCTACTTGTGCTCTATCACACCCTTTCCCAATCCTTGACCAAAAATTTCAAGGATCAAAATACTTCCTATGACATGGATAGCCATAGTTGGAAGAACTTTTGATCCTATACCCCTTCTTCACAACATAACATGTTTGTATTGCCTTCTAATATTGTAATGTATCCTATATTTAATTTATTTATTCTATATTGTAATGTTTTTTTTATTGATGTAATTAATAGTTACTTTATATTGATGTATCTTGTGTGTGTGCGAATAAATAAATTTGAATAAATAAATAATTGAAATGACTATGTTTTCACCCTTTATTGAATTTTCTCGAATGAATAAAATAAAATAGGCTTGATTGTGATCGTTGTAGAGGGATTGGTTTGAAATATTCTATAAACATCTTTTTTTATAATTTTGTTCTTCAGTTTATAGCTCATCATAACCATTGGATTTTAGAATCGTACTCAACCGAATTTTTTGCATAAGTCATATATTAGAAGCCATGAATATCATAGCAGGACCCATGATACTTCATCGCTTGTTCAAGAAGGTTTCTTTCTCAATTTTCCAGTGACTGTGATTGGGTGCTAAGAGAATAACAAGTGTCTATTTCTACCCCCACAACAGGAATATATTTTCAGTATATATTTATAATAAATATATATCCTATATCTGACAGGGTTTTATCGGGGAAATACTTGATTATACAGGGTATTATACAGGGTGCTGGATGGGAAAAATAATGGCTGAATCAAAACGTTGGTTCAGTGAAATCAGACGCCAGAATCGATAACAACTTTTTAAGTCCGTTAAGAAGGCGTTGAACACGAAAGAAAAAGTGGAAAACTTGAATACAAAAGCCAACCGAACACAACAGTCGAGTCTATTCAGTACGTGAGTGTTTTATTTGATTCGAATGCAGATGTGCGCACGCGTACTCACACTTAGGTGTTACCTCCAAAAACTTTTTTGATCGTCGAGAATTGCACGGACAAGGAAAGCGTCTGACACAGGCAGGAGAAAGCCCACAACCTGCTTGTTAATGAACCGTAAATTTATCACAGGGTGGGAAATTGAAAGAAATAACAAAGGTGGTACAAAAGAAGAAGAAAGGCTTTAAAAAGTTGGAGGAGAAGAGAATGAAGAAAAGAACGTGGGAAAGATTAAATGGAAGAGGAAGAAAATGAATTCAAGAAAGTGAGAGAAGGAGAAACGCAAATTAATTATTAAGGATGTTATTCATGTAAAAATACAAATGTGAGAGGAGTAGAAGAATGAAGATTATTTGAAAAAATGAGAGCATAAGAGGGGGAAGAAGAAGAAAAAAAGGAAAGAAGAGGAGGAGGAATAATAGATGGAAAAGAAAAAGAGAAATGGGAGAAATATGATAACTGAAGATCTATAGGGGAGAGGAAATGAGAACAATTGTTGAAAATCAATAGATTAAGCAAAAGAAGAACAAGATAAAGAGGGGTAAGAATGAAAAAGTGATGATTATGAATAAGAAGAAGACGGAGAAATGAGAACTGGTGGTAGAGAAGAGAGGGACTGTGATCCCTTGAAATTCAGATTCCACAGCCAAATAATTTACTAAAAATTGCGTGAGTTTATCAGACGACCGAAGTTCTATGTTTATCACTTGCAAGCCTCGTTGACTTCCATTCGTCCTTTTCTTCCTTTGAGTTCTTCGCCTTATTCTTCTTCACTCTCCTTCTTCTCCTTTTTTCTCGTCTTTCTGCTGTTTCCTTTATTTTCTTCACGATTTTTCTCCCCCTTTCGTTCACCCAATACTCTCTAGTTGCACAAAATTGTTTTGTCGTCCTTCGTTTTGACTTTCTACAAACTCCACTAGACCATTGAATTAATTAACTATGGAAAATAAAACTCTAGATAAGAATAAATGCACATAACAAATGATGCCGTGTTTCAAACCTAGGACATTTCATTTTGGCCAGCTATATTTCATTTCTAATCTCGCTTTTTGTAATTTTATTATAGGAGAAACTTATTGGAAGAATTAAGCTTCTCTCGTGTAAAATGTGAAGAATCGTGAATCGTGAGTTGATAAAATGTCCATTACAGGATATTTTAAAGATAAGTAAGTAAATATAGAAATGCAGTGTTATTCTGAAAATCAAATTGTAATCGATTCTCCATAATATTTCTCTCTACGCAGTAAATTATCTCTCCTAATTATTGTATTAATTCGAATGAATATTTATGCTGAGCAATAATAATAATAGTGTAACCTGGATGGCTCAGTAGCCCAATCAAATAGTACTTCCGACCAAACAAAAATCCTGTTAATTGATTTTATTGTTTTAATCGGTCCATCTGGGTGGTAGTAAGATTAATCTATGGTTTTCCACCAAAATATCTGGAGGCATAACGTTTGGGAGCCAAAAAATCACGAAATTTTGGGACTTTTTTCAGTTTTTTTTACAATATCTCAAAAACCAATTGTTCTATCGATATTTTTATTCAGTTTGTTTTTATAGAGCGTGAAATGCCCTACAATTTTCATCCTCTGAACGTTTTTCTAGCTTGAATAGGAAACGAGTTATTGCTTGTCGAAAATAGATCATTTTTGTCAACTTTTCGAAAAATCGCTAAATAGACGTATTTTTCCCCCTTTTTACTTCTTTTTGGGTCGTCTATGGTATTATTTATCGTTTTTTTACACAATTACCACAATTTTCATACGTGAAGAGACAATTTATATACTCGTAATTGATGAAAGATAGTCATTAATTTATTTTATGATAGCATGGTCAGTTCGACTATATACGGTATAGCGAGGGGTTCCAGAGCAAGATGACTCAAAAGGGACGAGGTGTTTGTGATTAGATTTGATTGGATTGCTGATGATAAGTAATTGAAATTAGATATGATAAGAAAAAATAATAATAAGAAATTATTATACTATAAATTGAACAAGTGAGAGAAACTTTCAATTATTATACTTTATTGGTGATAAAATGTTCATCTTTATAGCAATAGTTATTATAATTCAAACAATTGTTCAGATAGATTGACAGAATGTGTTTCTTTTTTAATTATATACAATACAATTGAATTCATGTAAAACATGAATATCTCCTCTGAGAGTACTGCCGCCCCAATGATTCAATTCTCTATTCCTCCAAACAAGGGCAGCATCAGACAACAAAGAGGTAAAGGTCCTCTACCTCCTTCAAATATTGTACATGGAACAAGAATAGTTCCTGTAAGCAATCCATGGCTTATAATTCAAGTCTATCAGGTCACCCCTTTGATTTTTACTCCCATCTCATCACCCACATGTCCGAATTGTTCTCTTTCATGTAATTTCTTCACCAAATTGTAATTGAGGGATTTGTTCAGAGGAGTATGGAAATGCCTCGATTCAGCGTGCTGAAGAATATTTTTGAGTAAGCCTATGGGTGTTTTTTTTAACAATTTCAAATTTCAAATTTTACAAATTCATTCACTTGATCATTCAAGTCGTGTTATTTCTAGAATCAAATCAGCTGCTAATTGTTTTCAATGTACAACTATAGCATTGAATGAACAAAGAACAGGAGACCACGAATTACTGTTCAAATAAATACCCCTAATGTAACACCACGATAAATCTCATTATCATAGCTTATGCCTCTATCATTACACAACTTTCTTAACTCTTCAAACCAGAAAGCATATCTTTTTTATAAATTGTTGGACTAGAAATTTTGGTGATCTTTCTTCTACCATTTCTATAACCTTTGCAATATAATGCAACCTAAGACAGTACTCGAAAAGAGGTATTAGTTCAGTTTCAATAAGCAACATATAGTGAGCGAGAAGATCTTCTTGATGAGAAACCGCAAAAATTTTTCCCTTGTATTACAATTTATTACCTAAACCCTCATATTTGAGCACCACCATAACACAGAACTGCCCTTGCACAAGTTGTGAGGCACTTTCACTTATACACTACTGTGAAATCTACATTTTTTTAAAATCATAATTTTTAAAAACCTTTCCGTGCTAAATTCATTGTCTTTTCTAATTTCTCTTCTACCTGTGCTTCAAAAAAGAGAACTACACCTAGATATTTGTACCGGCTCACACATTCAATCCGTTAATTTTTGAACGTCCATTTATTTCTTGAAACTAGCCAGTTTTGTAGTTCACTTTCATTCCTAAAACCACCATCATTGAGTTCTATACAGATTCACTTTCGAATTTACATTTACACTTTACATTCACAGAATAATTTCTCTAGATTTATTAGCATGTTTATCTATTCTTGAAAAGGTTATGTAGTATACATGATGTGGAGAAGGATGAGAAGAACATTCCTAAGCGTCGGCTCAAGCTGCGCAGCCCTAGTTGTGCGTCTCCAGCTACGCAAGGCTAGCCTGGACTTATAACTATCTATATCTATAAAAGATATAAATAAATTCTTTGATTTGATAATAATTATTATCATTCTACTAAATTAATCTGCATAGCTATTAATGTGCAGCTCGAGCCGTCGCTTAGTAATACTACCTCTAATGCAGCTCCTTGAAACCCTTTCAAGCCCCAATGCAAATGGAAGAGTTATGACCTTTTCCCCTTCATCAACCGCAGAAGTCTATGTTGAAGTCTACAAATCATCGGTTAGCGCCAAATCTTGAGACTCACAAATTCAATCACTACCCTACCCTATAATATACTCGTACATTTTACTTACTACTTATCCATTAGTGATTGTATTAAAATCATGGTAACACCCTTAATACGATAAATGATACGATAGATGACTCAAAAAGAAGTAAAATGGGGAAAAATACGTCTATTTAGCGATTTTTCGAAAAGTTGACAAAAATGATCTATTTTCGACAAGCAATAACTCGTTTCCTATTCAAGCTAGAAAAACGTTCAGAGGATGAAAATTGTAGGGCATTTCACGCTCTATAAAAACAAACTGAATAAAAATATCGATAGAACAATTGGTTTTTGAGATATTGTAAAAAAAACTGAAAAAAGTCCCAAAATTTCGTGATTTTTTGGCTCCCAAACGTTATGCCTCCAGATATTTTGGTGGAAAACCATAGATTAATCTTACTACCACCCAGATGGACCGATTAAAACAATAAAATCAATTAACAGGATTTTTGTTTGGTCGGAAGTACTATTTGATTGGGCTACTGAGCCATCCAGGTTACACTATTATTATTATTGCTCAGCATAAATATTCATTCGAATTAATACAATAATTAGGAGAGATAATTTACTGCGTAGAGAGAAATATTATGGAGAATCGATTACAATTTGATTTTCAGAATAACACTGCATTTCTATATTTACTCACTCATCTTTAAAATATCCTGTAATGGACATTTTATCAACTCACGATTCACGATTCTTCACGAATCTGCTGGATCTTGAATGACGAAACGATTTTATTCAGTGTCATATTATTTACATTTAGTGAAATAGACTTCAATGCAGTTTTTTATTTCAAGTTGATTGGAATTCCTCTAATTTCGCATTTTATATGAGTTACATAAACCAATTAAGTCTCCATATTATTCATTTAAATTTAGCATGGTTCTAAAATAAGTTGTATGCTGGTTACATTCTTCTTCTTGCTGTGATGTTGAGTAAAGCCTTAACAATACTTCCCATGTCAGTGTAGCAATAAACTAAATAATGATACACATTATAATAGATGAACTTGTGGGAATCCCGTCTCCGTAGAATCTGAGCCGAAATATGTGGCTCTGGCAAACACGTTCACGGTTTAAAGTGCAGACGAAGGAGCGAACTTTTCAACTTGATTTTCCAGGATCTTAATCCCCGCGGATAATACTATAATGAAGCAATCCTATATGCTAACGGTCCCTCCACCCCTTGCCTCACCAAGGCCATAAACATTTCTCACATCTGCATGCGGTAGAATCAAGACCTACTCATGCCTGCGAACTTTCTCGCAGCCTAAGGGCGAATTTCTCTCACACTGACGGTTCTCGCCTCTTCGCTCCACCCCATCTCTCAACAATCTCACCACCTTTTTTTCCAACCTCGATTTTCTGCAATACAAATCCTCTTTTGTTTCTAGCTACCGCCCTTCCTGCTTTCTCAACCTTTTCATTTTGAATTGAAGGTTCCGAAATATTAATCCCAGACGAAATATTTCAAACATTTTCCTCGTATTCCCAAGCTGCTAAGATGTAATACAAATTTCCTGGAACCTATTCCGTATTAAACATGCTCAAATTCTTTTCTAGCAGCTATTATCCTGAAGTCTTCTTGTTGTGTGTTTCAAATTTTCCAGAATAATTTACTCCCCTAATACTTATTCGGCAAACATAATTTCAAAAAGATTTAATTTTTGAGCGAAGTTGATGCGTTTTTCTTCAGATTCACTTGAGCTGATATTGAATCATGATATCAGAGTATCTAAAATGAGTGGGAGTTTCAAAAAGAAATCATTAGTCGGTACAACTTGCAGTGTTTTCAATCTTCCCCAGTACAATCTCAATACCTATCTTAGAATCCGAATTCAAATTCGTAGTAAAATATATTTATCTACTCTATCCACAGCAATTTGAACTTTATTGTGATAATGCTCGATTCTACTGTTTCAATACGAGTTTAATACTCGAATTCTGAGAAAAAAATTAACTTCCAAACAGAATAGGGGCATCCACATGGAAATCGCCACAAAATAATAATTTATTTTTATCCATCTGTTGATCCATGCTCATTGAAACCAATGCAGTTCATGTATAATTTATGATTTGTTGTTTTTAGAAATGTACATCATAATAGTATCCATAATGAAATACGAAGTGTTTTTATAGAATGTGGATAACATTATAGTCGCAGTGTTTACCGACGTTATCGAAAGCCATTTGATCATTATGATGTATTGTATACTATTATGTAATGAGTTCCCAAAAAAGTATTCTTTATTCTTACATTAATTCCATTTCTCATAACTATTCCCCAAATAAGTGCAATATAGTCCTTAACTATATAGTTATAGGCTATAACTTCGTTCCTGGAATAGAAATTGAGCTGGCAATCCAGCTAGAACACACATTAAATGTCTATAATTCTTTCTGCCGTACTCGATCACACTCAAATCATGATACTTGAATAGATGTAACCTTCATATCGATATACAGTGTATTAACAGTCTGCTTCAACAAATTTTGCCAATGCAAAAAATTTATTGATTGACGGAGGAAAGTGTATTTAAGAATAATTATAATAGCAAATATACTGCACTGACAGAATGAAACTAATAGGAAATAATTGATTGCAAATGATGATGATTATCATTCTTATAGAGTGAATAATGGAAATTCATTGATAATAAATAAACAATAATAATAAATAAATAAACAATATTGATTATAACATTTAGAAAATGTATACATCATGAAGTAAAATCAGCAATTGTATCTGGAGTATATTCTTTTCAACAATATTATTCCCGGCTTGCAAATTTATAAGATTGTTTATTGAAAACTTTTCCTATCCGTGTTCCTGTTCTCCAAAACCAACTTCTCCATAGCAGATTTACCAACATTCTGATAATTATTATAGACTGGTAGACAACAGCTATCACTCATCAAATTCATAATGCTCAACTTCTCCGACTGTGTTTATCAAAGGAACAATTTCAGTTGGAAATTCCGCCACTGCTCTGTCACTGTTTAACTATGAAACTTCTGTTCCAATCTGCGGTGGAACTTCACTGCTTCCACCAGCTAGCTGAAATTAACCACAGATACTTGCCATCTACCGACTACCTGATGATATGCAGCTCTTTAATAACCATTTACTGAACACTTTGCAAGTTCTCTAACAATAAGCTGCATCTCATTTTGAAAGAGAAATAATGAGCTACATTCCTTGAACCAGTGATCTTGGGGTTGAGGTTGATTATGACAATCTTTACTTGGAATAGGATAGTGATGCTGGGGTTTTCCAAGCACATTCAAAGTTGAGGGATCCTCAAATTTTGATGAACATCTGACATTTTCTATGACAAGTATAGGAAATCTAGTAAAATTGAGGGTCCCTCAAATTTGAGTGTACTTGGAAAAACCGGGCATGAGTCAACCGAACTGCGAAACTCATCTGCATGACCGAAATGGGTGCCAGCCGCTGTAATCTATGACAGTTTCGGGCATTGTGATAATTTGCAGGGATCTAATTGGGATGAGAATCAGTTGCTAGAAGAAGCTCCTCGAGCTGGATAACAGGGACTGAATTATTATGGGAAAGTTGGGTGGTAGGCGAAACCAGCTGGTTGAGAAGTTGAGCCCGAAACGAAAAGGGAGCAAAACCAGAAGCAGCAGTGCAGTGGCACTTTGGGTGTCTTTGCTTGAGTTACGCGCGTTCTGGGATGAAATGCATTGAACGAGAAGTTGGCTAGAGCTAAGTCTTGAGGTTTGTGGTGGGAGAGTTAGGTGTCCTAGTATGCTTTAACTAGTTCCAACTATCACTACCAGTCAACAGCAATGTTGCTGGTGTATTAATTTTTTTTTTTTAAGTATCCAATCAAATATGGCTATCGATTACGTCAAATCCACTCAATTTGGAACAAAGGCTGATATTTTTCATGTAGGATGCACTGGCGGCTCGTACCCACGAAAAAAGTGAAGTGCCCGTATCTTTCACTGTACAGCACTTCACCTGTTTCGTGGGTACGAGCCACCAGTGGTAGGATGTCGTTTACCCAATCATAGAATATCTTGTTCGTGAAATTCGTCAAAATGAGACTTGATCTAATTCCATATTTATGGATCACAGTCATTTTCTAGCTTCCAAATAATGCAAAGAGAAAGATCCTAAGCTGCTGTTTCATTTTCCTCTAGCAGAGTTCAATCTCATGCAATCAATTCAAATTTCCCATTCAATATTGAACACGATTCTATTGCAATATTGACTGTGCAAACCACTATTTACACTATATGCTTATTATTCATTCTATGTTGAAACCACAAACCGTAACAGAACTAATCACATCTCCAGAACTAAAACTCTAGTCTGTTCAAGCAAAGAAGGCCCTCTAGAAGATGAGAAAATGACTCCAGCTCGGTCAATATTGGTTCAAAAACTATTGATTTGGTCTCAATCGTAGGAAACATTCTGATCAAAGCTTTCAGACCAAATCAATATTTTTTGAACCAATATTGACCGAGCTGAAGTCATTTTCTCATCTTGCCAGAGGGTCTTCTTTGCTTGGACAGACTATACCTATTTGAATATTCGTGAAGGTATATTTGTTTCACATGTCTATTTCCTATCTAGCTCCGAATATTCCAGCGGGTGATTGAAAACCACAAAATCTCAGCGTTCATTCAGTTGCAGTTTCAAGCTGACATGCGAGTTATATTAAACAAATGCCAAACTTACTCTTTTCAATTCAGCTTCTTCTTTCAATTATTCATACCTAGTTTGAGCAAACAATAGCAATTGTTATTGCTCAGTTTTCAGATTGCGGTAGGTTAATGTGAACGAGTAGAATGAGAAAAAAACAGAAAAAATGATGGTGGTTTAGCCTCAAGTGCTGTGAATCCAAAGTTCTGGCTCAGACGTCGTGCACGTGTGCAGCTTTCACTTGTGAAATGTTCCCAGCAGACCCAAAGAGTGGGCAAGTATTTCAATTTAGAACTCAGTTGTTCTTGTCGTTTTTTCACAAACCTTCTCCATTGTTCATTCATCTTCAATTTTCCCATCTTTCCATTCACCCTCTGACTAATCTTCTTCTTTTTCACCTGTCATTCTTCTTCATACTCCATTTTCTTCTTTCCCATCTTCTCAATCACCCAACAACACATCTTTACTTGTTTTTCTCATGTTATCTCTTTTTCTATCCTCTTCCTGTTTCATCTTCTTATTCTCGTTCATATTTTTGAATTTATTTACACAACTATCCAACTTCCTTGTCTTTTCATTCTCCTCTCTCTTCTTCCTCCTTGTGACAACCCTCTGTGCTGTGATCTGGCTTCACGTTGGTAAAGCCATGTAATAACCCTGAGCTAGAGCTGCAGCCGGTGTATAGGTCACTTCATATGTGACGAGCATGATATGTGAATATTTGATATTGCCAACAGTTTGATAAATAGTTATTTGCTGGGCGCCAATTAAAGTTGAGAATAGCTCGTGGAAAACGCAGCTATTTGAGCTTGTAGGTTAGTATAGCATACAATATTAATAAAATAATTCTGAATACGAATGCACGTATCAGGTTTATACACTGTTGAACTCGTGTGCAGACATGCAACACGCCAATATCCTGAAGAGTAGGCACAAGTCAATTGGACCAGGCCGCTCATCCCGGTAAGATAATAAATTAGAACACTCACTGTTGCGGTGCAATGTCATATGTACAGCTGTTGTATGGTAATTCATATGCCCCAGGTTGGGAGACATCATATCCAATAGTATTATTTTCGTGTGCAGACATGTGTCAGACACAGCAATTGTATGAAAAATATAGGCGCAGAGCGACATGGACCATGTGATGAGCAATATGTGATGCTAAACAATCCGACTACTTGATCCGTTTCGGTACGATACTAGACCCAGGCGGATAATTGAATGTGGTGAATATATTTGATTTTCACAATCACAGACCAATACCCGTGCCGGTCGCTCCCTGAAGCTTTCAAAGTCCCGATTGTAGGGTTTATACCCTTCCTCTCGGTCTTTAGCTTATGACGGAAGATACTTTACCGAATCAAGCAGTCCGGCTGCTAGCACACATAAATAGCTGCTGCTCATAAGAAGAAATTCAATAAAATATATAAACTCGATGATCTGGCATTAAGTTTCCCTACATACAAGGTATCATGCACTTCCGGAAAGAGGAAGTAAAATAGAGAATAGTAATAATTCAATACTCCATCCTCACTCCAAAAGCGCATGCACACACTTGTTAGTCAGCACGTGTGGAAACGATTAGTTTGGGAGAATACTCCACTAAGCCATCCAATAAATTCAAATATATTAAATAAATGGAATAACCAGAGGTGAAATAGAATATTCTTGACCCAACTCGGCCGAAATAACGAATGAATATATTCTCCTATAACACAGACTTTCAGATATTCATATCAATATTAACAAATAGTTAAATAAATAATTAAAAAAAAAAAAAAAATTCAATAAAAAACGGTACTTAATACATCTCTGCTAGCAATTATCAATTATTATACTTCAAAAAAGTTCAGGTAACTATAGTGGTTCGCTAATGGTGGGAAAATTCGATGTTCAAATATTTGTATGTTGCATCTAGTGCACTAGGGGGATCGAAGTGGCCATAATTACGAATTATTTGCTTACAAGCGAGCGGCGATCCTGGTCCCCTTGGATGTAGGCAGCTGGTCCAAGTAACTCCGTCAAGGAAATTTGTTTCAAATTCGAGGGAGGGCAATTTCTCCAGGCAATGAGGACAATGGACTCTAATTAGCTCCTCTCTGGCTGGCAGGTTGAGTGAGTGTTCTCCTCTGGCTCAGCTTCTTCCTCGGATAGGCGGAATTGTTTTCTAGGTATCACGTCGCTGGGGGTTCGACGTAGAGGTTTCTTACGCCTATCGACTTTATAAACTCCTCTAGTATTCTTCAACTTATAAATAATAAAATAAATAATTATATATATCACTCCACCAATTATTTCTTTTTCGCCACACTGCACAGAAAGCAGCTGTTTTCTGTGCACTAAAGAGATTCGAAAGACGCCATTTACAGGCGGTTTTGCTACTAGCTCCGAAAGAGCCCTCTTTCGGAGCTAGTGCACAGAAAGAGACTGGTAGTTACCTATCCGGCCGCTAGATCGGGCGACAATGCACTGCTTTCAATGCACTTTCTTCTCAAGCCGCCGTAGCCTACTTCAGTTCGAATCAGCGATCGCCGCAAACATTCTTATACAATATTTATTATTCTTATTCTCGCAGTGTAGCGAAAAGTACCGTACTCAACTCACACAGAAAGGTGTTTACGGTATTCGGATAACATATTCCCGGGCTCGGCAAGCCTTGCCCGGGAAACTATCCTCATACCGTAAACACCTACTTTCTGTGCTTGTAGTGTAATGTACTATATTGAGCTTCTCATTTTAATGCCCCAATCACACTATATGTATTTGTATACAATGGATATACCATAATATGGTATATTGTATAATGTATATTATACATTCTATATACCTCTAATGTAAAATTAAATATATAAGAAACTTTTTAAACCCAACGTTTTAAAATCCGACTTAGAAGAAGAAAATTAATTTTCTGCCCGTCTTTGAATCTCTTTCTGTATTGAAAATAATAATAATAATTGTTTATTGTCATCTTTAAATGGTTATAATAGCTGATAATTAAATAGCGGAAGTAATTAAAAAAATTTCTGCCGTCATCACGGAGATCTTGGAAAAGAGTAACAAAGTTACCTTTCAGGACACGCTTGCTGACAATGGGATGGGCCCACATTCTTCTTTCTCCTCCTCTGTATAAATACTCATATACAAAGAAAGTAAAATCAGAGTATGATCATCCATACTCATTGAAAGTTCGGCACAGACTGAAAAATTATATTCTAATATGGACCGAGCATTGAAGACACGTGAGCATTGTAGCCGCTGGTGGGGAGAAGCTACATTTGCAAGAGTGAATAGCATATTTTCTTCAATTGTACAAACAAATTGAACTCGCCTGTCTGGAAAGACCGGATACTGTCGCGGCGTTTACAAATACTTTTCAATATACTATATAATAGACTTAATATGTATATGCTATCTATTTACATTGACTACTATTGCTTTACATTGCTACTATTATTGATCTGCTGTAAAGCAGATGTGGACAATTGGATTCTATGGATAGGTTGAGAATGATGACGATATTCAACTAAATAAAATTCAGAGGATTATGGTCTCTTGTATGTTGGAATATCAACAAAGGTTGACATTTTTGTTGAGCCTATAATTGATCATGATATAGTTTTAGTCTGATTCAGAGCTGTTTTATGAACAGTAACTTATGTAACTTCTTATCAATCTAGGCCTAATTACAGTAGAACAACGAATTAGAAGACTACTATTGTAGAACTACTCTGTTGATGGAAAAAATTCCTCAATTTTGATTATTTTCTATTCCAAGTGGGCAATTATACTAATTTCAGGGCGCAGAATTCGAATCTGAAGTCAAAATTCATCTATCTCTATTTTTAGGAGATTTATCTTGTCGTGGACAGGATTTTTTCTTGGAGTCGCTAGCGGAGAGTCGCCAAGTGTGCAATGAACAGAACCAGCTGTTTTTGTCGCTGGCTAGCTGACTAGAAAAGTCGCAAGTGTGCAACGACTCTTATTGGTTGAATCACTATCCGACGTCCATGTTGGATTTTTCACAAGAAATAGGGCAGCCTAAACAACTTCACAATATTTTATTGAACCTTGCGAACCACATAAATATAATTTTTCCCTGACTAGAATTCACAAATACATGTTTTAAAATTCTAAATCTTTAGCTATTCCACTAATTAAGCTGAGTTGCTAGCGAGGTTATTTTTGTGACGTAACATTTCCGTACAAATACTTAATTTGAATAAATAATTAATATAAATATAATTTACAATATAGTTCCTATATTAGCGCCTGTATAATACATATCCCATAAACACATAAATACAAATAAATTTGGTGGACATTGGTGAGGAGATCCTATCACAGAGATGCTGTATAAAGAATAAATTATCACAGATGTCGAGAAATAAGAAAATATTCATGTTTCAAATAATAAATTTAAGCAAGCATGATCAAAAATTAATTTAAGATGCAATTTATTTTGCTTTTGCACGGTTGAATATTCAAACTAACGGTTACAGACTGGAGCCGGCTTGATCAGCTGATCAGGCAACTGTCAAAATTCTAGATTATGTAGGCCATAGGAAAAAGTAAACTAAGCTAAAAGATAATTTGAATAATTAAATGATATAATCCAGGCAGGTGAGCGATATTTTACCTTATTCAGAAATTCAATAATCAATATCAGAAATATCAGCAATCAATAGATAACAATTTTTCTCCTGACCTCCTCAATAATAATAATAATATTGTTGGACCCATTAGACTGGGGTCGTGACATCCTTTATCACGTTCTTCCCTCTTTCACTCTCAACTTTTTTAGAGATGATTGATGAATTATAGATGAATAACATATTTCTACTGATGTTTGGACTGAATAAGACGGTCTTGAGTAAGGAAGTGGAGGTAGATGAAGTAATGAAGGTGGAGGAAAACGTAAAGAGTACTTAAGTATGAAGGAGATGGTGTGAAATGAATAACTGATAAAATGAGTGTGAAGTATAATGAAGATTGAAGAAGGTGAGAAAATAAAGTATAGGTATAATAGAGTATAGGTAAATAGGTATAATAGGTATAATAAAGTATAGTATAGTAGTGTGAAAGAACAATATAAAGAAAGAGACAATAGAAGAGACTTGAAGTTGGAGATGGAGGAGAAGGAGTAAAAAATTAGAAGAAAGACGAAGAGAATCGGCATAGGATAGGAATGAATAAAATAAGATGAGGATCAGAAAAATAATGGCATTATAATGATCGAAAAAGGAAGAGAAGCAGTAGAAGAAGGAAAGGAACGGGCGTAGAATGCGGCAGCAAAGATGACGTCGAAAGAGGAAAGAGCACAGTGCTATAAATTATAAGCAATTTAATTACCATCAAAAGAGGAGGTTTTGGTAATTAAGAGGGGTTGTGTGACAAAGAGAAGAACAGAGGAAAAAGGAGGATACAAGAGGAGGAGGAGGAGGAGGAGGCAGAGGAGGAAGAGGAGGAGGAGGAGGAAGAGGAGGAGGAGGAGAAGGAGGTTCTTCTCGCCTAGAAGACTGTGATTTAATAACACTGCTGTTTACTCAGTGTCATCATCGCTTCGCGTCTAGTCTTGGAGGTGCGGTCACTTGAACAAACAGTTTTAAATTAAAAGCCAATGGAAAAGTAGTGTACCGTGAGTTGCATTACAACTGCAAAATATGGCAACAACAAATCCAGAAATATTACATTCTACCATTTCGTGAACGTATGTTTGGTGCCTAGAAGGAAAGGAGAGTGTGGGATGCTCTCAGTTATTCCTCCGGAAAAGAGTGGAGTAAAATTATGAAGAAAGCACTGGCGGCTCGTTCCCATGAAACAGGTGAAGTGCTCGTATCTTTTACTGTACAGCACTTCACCTGTTTCGTGGGCACGAGCCGCTAGTGGAAGAGAGAGATGAGTATAAAGAAAGAGTCCGGAGAAAGCCCTGTGGGAAAAAAGAGTTCTGTTCCTGTGGAATGATGGAGGAGAAAAGATTTATATTAAATTCGATTTCTTTATTCATATAGACAATAACAAAACATTCACACTTGGATTCTGGATTGCAATTAGATATAGTGAGTAATAAAATACAAGAGTAAGTAAACATCTATACAGGAATAGGTATATACGTAGTAACTATCACGTTTTGTATAAATGACACTAGCTTGAAAGATAGTAGCCTAATTATTCAACAGACAAGGGTATACATGAACGCGGAATTAGAGAAATTATATATTTAGGAAAACTATGTAGGCTACTATAGCCTAATTGGCAATCTTATCCATTACGATTGAATTATCTAAATGAAAAGGCGAAGTTTGGACATAAAGATGTCCAATTTTGAAAAAGAATAACAAAGTTATCCTTTCCATTAACACTTGGCCTTGAAAATTTGCACATCATGATTGTTAATCCTTATTAAAAACACACTCTGCATAGAATTGTTTACACTGCTGGTAAATGATGTACAAAGTGTCAGTAAATTAAATTAGAATATAAGAGCAGGTTTCAGATCAATGTTACATTAATGACAGTATCAGATTCATAACAATGTAATAAAGATCGTTGGAAAAAATAAATAAATAAAAATAATCTAATTTGAACATAAGAATTATTAATACTAAAGTGGATACTAAAATTATTAATTGATGAATGAGTGAATGATGAAAGTGGAAATTACCACTGCAAATGATGCATATATTTATGTACATGGGGTCTATGATGAAATTTCAACTCAAACTATGTACAAGTATATTGAGTGGGTGGTAGAAGATGGGTTGACATGCGTTGCTCTAGGCTTGAACGTTTTTTATTATTTTCTCTACGAGATATTTTCTAAGTTTCAAGTTAAAACTTGCTCTACCCTTAATACATCTAGAGGGGGATGAGAAGAAGGAGGAAATAGATAGGATGAGGAGACAAGAAGACAGAAGAGTTCACATAGAGATGAGATGATAAGTGTAGTTTTAGAGAGAGCAGGATTCTCATTTTCACTTGGTTGTAAGAGAATAGAGCGGTGACACAAAAATTAAGACAAGTATTGGGAGGAAAATGGAAATTAGATTGATGGTATGGAGAGAGGATGAAATAAAGATCAAGTAGCTGGGGGAAAGAGAAGATAATGATGAGAGAAGAGATACCTTTGTTCAAAGCCCAATTGGAGGGGAGAAGCAAAAATAAGAAAAGGAGAGGTAGAAAAAATAACTTTTGTTTACCTGTGAAAGCGTTATTGTAGTAGTTATACATATTCAATGAAAAAAATACTGGAGTCTGTATTGTCAAACCACAGATAGTTGCTCCTCACTATCTTCATCTGCACTCACGATTTCAAGTTTTCTGAAGTCTCCTCTTTCCGATTATACAGGGTGTTTCAGGAGGAATGTGCAATACTTCTCAGGCTGATTTCTTACACCAAGTAGACAAAAAAGTTCCATGGGACCAACCCCCAACAACGCTTTGTTACTGAGATAACAATGGCGGAAAATTGAGTCTTTCAAAATATATTAGTTTTTCTAATTTTTTAGAGGCTTTAGTGAGGTTCTAAAATAATAAATTCCTATGTAAAATTAGCTGAGGAATTCAATGGAATAAGTTTCAAGTTTGTAACTTCGAGGGTTATTGAGAAAACTGCAAAAATATGCTAAAAACGCAATTTCTCAACAATAAGGGTTATAACTGAATAAGGAATCATAAATTTGTATTTTTTATTAATGGAAGTTGAAGAGAGTCAGATTCTGGAGAAAAAGTTGAATGGCGGCGATTGTGTAAATCTTACACAAATCTCAGAAATAGCGATCGAAAATCTCAAAATCGCTACTATACACAAATTTATCACTATTTGTGCTATGCTTTGTCAATTTTTCGATTATCGATCGCTATTTCTGAGATTTGTGTAAGATTTACACAATCGCCGTCCTTTAACTTTTTCTTCAGAATCTGACTCTCTTCAATTTCCATTAATAAAAAATACAAATTGAATTCCCCAGCTAATTTTACATAGGAATTGATTATTTTAGAACCTGAGTGAAGCCTCTAAAAAATTTGAAACATTAATATGTTTTGAAAAATCTTAATTTTCCGCCATTGTTATCTCGGTAACAAAGCATTTTTGGGGGTTGGTTCCATGAAACCTTTTTGTCTACTTGGTGTAAGGAATCAGCCTTAGAAGTATTGCACATTCCTCCTGAAACACCCTGTATATGTTGTTTCAAAATATTTCGTTCCTTTATTGAGAATAAGAAGAATAGATAAGGAATGTAACTATATTCTCCATTGATTGAAAATGGTAGACTAGAATTCTCGCATCATATCAAATAGCTTTGATGCTTGCTATTTCTTACCTTGATTAATTTTTTATTTGCATCTCCGTGATTTGCTGCTCATAAGAAAATTTTTCGGTAATGAATTAAAAAATCAACATTTTATATTGTCCGCAAGACTTATAAAGCTAATCCCATTTAACTAATCCTTCCAATATTTACATACAGTGAGTATTTGAATCAAAGCTATGCTATCTCAACCTAATAAAATAATCTGAAGTGAATTTCATCGCTCTCAATTGAAATAAGTTTTAGAAATGGATTGCATGAACCATAAATCCATTACAATATTATTTTATCTATTTCCTAATATCCTATCAATTTGTATTTTGAATTCATCATATATAATTTTTTTAAATGCGAACTCTAAACACCTTTGCATCTTTATTGATATCAGAAACATCTTGATGAAAATTTACGAATGAATTGTTGAACTGGATCATGAGTATAGTGCATAGGATAGAGTATAGCTTTTGGTATAGTAATCCATCAGAAGAGATACTTCTCATCCCATTTGATAACCTTCTTCAAAGTTTTCGGAGAATGATTTATCTACTCCTCCAACCGTTGAGAGGGCTAATCACGTTTTGTTGTATTTTTTATCGTTCCCATCCCATTTTTCAATCAAACTTGGAATGTTTTATGAGCCTAGTAAAACAGGACAGTCGAATGAAAATTGAATATCAATCTAGAGAGACTCTATTATACAGAACATAATTTCTGGAAGGTAGTAAAATGAGAAATAAAACCGATCTCGTTTTCCCTAATATAAATTTTTTCTTAAGAATCTGTAAAAGGAAATAGAATAAGGGTGCATCGTCAGCTTTGACAGAAGTCTTTTGGCATGTTGCAGAGCAGTAAATACCAAATCGAAACAAAGCATAAGGCAGCAGAATGACAAAATTTGCATTCATATTGTTGAGAATTCTATCTTTCCCCTGATTTAATAGCGATAGCGTGTTCTCCAGCACACTCTTCAAACGCAGTATCATCCTGACTCCCCCTACCCCCCCCCCTCCCCACAAAGATGATTCCAACTTTTACCGGATACATGATCATAAATTTTGAATATGGCCAGAATCGGGAAATTTGACAGGACTTAGCATCACATCTTGCATATTTTTGTGCGTTGATGGTCCGCAAAAAATATGCCGGCAGCGAAGTATAGCCTATTTCTGCCATATCCAAACACATAAATCTTTTAAAACGAATACTGATTCAGACAGTCGACCATTTTTACTTACTTGGAATATCATTTTGATATTAAAGTTCAGCACGAATTCGATAAATTCATAATGCATTTTTTAGAATTGGATTCTCAAAACTAGAATATGGACTTCTAAAACTCGATAATATATCATATTATAATGTCCGTCTTCATCAGAAGGGTCGAATTCAGTCCTTTATTCTACTCCAAAAATCAATGGAACAAAAGGTTTAGAGCTTTCATTTCTCTCGGTTTTCCATAATTGAATACATTGACCCTTTCCAAATATCATCTTGAATTGTATGCTGAGTGATATGAAAACTATAAACTGTTTTTCATTTTATTATTATTTGATAGTCTTGAGAACAAAACAACATTACTGAAAACTGCTTTAATCCAGAATTGTAACTACCAATCGGGCTTTAGCCTTAGTAAATAATTTTGGACAAATTACAGGTTAAAGCCAATAAAGAAATATAATGATATTCGATTATTCAAAAATATTGACACAATTTGATACATGGAAATATTTTTACTTTGAAAAGAAATGAAGTCATGGAGGTGTCAGGCTTCAACGGTGCTTGTACTATTCCGAAGAGTAATGGACTATTAGTACATTCTCTATAATAGACATTTGCCTGAAAATTGATATGAAGAATAATTCTTTCGATTTGGAATTTGTTGTTATTAAATATTAACGTAGCCTGCTGATTTCTCTTTCCCATCCATTCCTTTTCTTGTCCCCAAGATAGTAGATATACCTATTATGTAGTTTCAATTCAGATTTTCAACTCTATAGATGGTACGCCCAAGCTGAGGAGATACGATGTTACAATGTAAAGTATCTTCTCCACTTGCGTAAACAATATCTCATATATAATTTTTTTGAAATGAAGATCAAGCTCCTAGTTTACATTCCCTTTCCATATAATAAGGTATTAGAATGGCACCTCACTTTTCTCAAGATACTTCTCCTTGAACTTTACAGATTCCTATTCGCAATCCATCTTTGCTGCCTACACTATCACTGATAGGCCTATCATCTATAAGCATTAGAGAGAGTTGAGGATGATGATGAAGACGCAGCAGCCCTTTGTTTGCACCTGAGTCTACCAAATAGTCATTAGCTAATGAGGTACATAGTATTCTATACATAGTCACCAAACAACATGTATGATGGCTGAATAGTGAATACTCTGGAAAATAATCGCTTGTATTGTTATTAGAAGTTTAAATGAGTTTTTATTGTGTTGGCTTTACTATCTGAAAATATTCTTGCATATTATTTATCAGGACAGTGTACTGATATCCTGAAAGTACTGAACATCTGGGAGCAAAATTGATAATATTGTGAGAGAGAACCATTATGAATAGGCTATTCAGACAAATAAAAGTATATGATAGCCTACTGTGAGAAAAAAATATGAATGACTTATGGAATGAGTATTGTGATGATACAGTTATCGTATACTGTTCTTACATGAATAATACATTCGAACAAATGGGTAGAGGGAATAAGATGGACACTAGCATTATATTGAATATTACTATCACTATAATGACTATGCAATAAGTAATTACTGTTACATGGCAATATGCAATAGTTTTTGAACTCTACAAATATTGCAAAAAGACTACTAGCTACTCAATAAAATTGATAAAATAATCATTACTATGTGGTTATGAATAGTCTTATTGCCTTTGATTGAGAAAGCCTACACCATTTCATTTCAGTGCTGGAAAGTAAGCAGGGAGTGGTTGGGGAGTCAATCGTTTAAAAGATCATCATTATAATTCTTGAAATTATACATGTTTCAATTAAGAATCATCAGAAACTAGAGAATACGTCTGAAATCTGAATATTCTAATATCATTTTATAAACTTAAAGACAATCTGAACTCATTGAGTTCTCAAATGCATGATCTTTGATATATCACTAGATAAATTGCCCACGAACCAATCAATATTTCAGGTTGATTTTCACAGAATTTCCAGAACGATTTATATGATTATTATCATTCTGGTTTTGTTGTGCAGAAGTATAGAGGTGCGATTACACTTCCCGGTCAATAATCAAAGTAGAATGTTAATTAACTGGATTCATTTGGTTGTTTTCCATTTGCAACAGGATGAAAATAGGTATAAATGTTATGATAACTCTTTTTTATCTCAGGGTTTTTGTAGAGTTGATGAGATCCAAACAATATCAGTTGTAATTGAATTAATTTAAATTTAGCAATGATCAGAATAAACCTTTTCGAAATGGAAATTCTATTATACAGGCAACTAGTTGGCTCTCTCAAATTGTTTAAGAGTGGACATCGGCCACGCATAATTGGCAACTCCAAATATAAAAATCCTTCATCTACCAAATATTAATTAGACAATTCAGTGGAATGCAGAATGTAACAAATCTATACTTGTCGGAACATGTATTTATCCTAGGATGTTCGGCAAGCATAAATATGGCTCTCACTGATAATTTTAAGGACTGATCTCGGTCGACGAACTGGCTTCAGTTTGACACGAGCTATAATTCAGTATATTGTCTAATTATATTAGCAGGGTATGAGCAGCTCCAATCCAAGGTATATTTGGTCGAAATGTTTCGAACACAAGAGAGCCTGGGCCTAGATAGAATCTCAATCTCTATGGTATTCATTCATGAACAAATATTATATTGTATAATTTACAAATCCCGACGAGGCATGTCTCACACTTAGTAAGTTAATAAATAACTTAAGAAGGGTGTACATTACCCATCCAGATCTGACAAGCATGAACAAGACCTAGCAAGCTCAGATCATGTGATGCTTAAAAGAAGTATAATTAATTAATCAATCCATAAGGGGTGAAAAAATCACTTCAGAAAATATAATAAACCAAAGATGAATCCGTGAAGCGTTAAATAAAGATTTAACTCTCCATGAATTAGCCAGGAGGTGAATGGAATAATCCAGACAAATTTAAATATATAACTGTATCATATATTCTCCCGCCAAATTCTGGCCACAGAACAAATTTAGCAATTTATCAATATTTTCAAGTTAAATAGTATTCAATCAAATGTACTTAATGGTTAACAAGTTAGCAGATTTTGTTGGACCTCAATATGGGTTCGGCCTCTTAGGAAAATTATGACTATTGGATTTAATACATCATATAATTCTCAAAACTAAATGCGCATATCGACGGGTGGACATTTCAATATTATTTTCGGTCGCACTACTCGCAGACCAGAGCTCTGGGGAATCGAAGCACTAGTGTAAAATTTTAATTTTCGGTTTCACTCACATGTGTATCCCTGTATGGCGAAGTGTCGATTTGCTACCCCCCAGTAGCGACTAAGGCGTTGTCGTCTTTCGGCGTCGGCTATGGTCAGCGATTAGCTCGTGATGGCGATATAACTTTGGGGCATTTAGTTTAAAAATTTGAGACAATTAATAATTTAAAGGCGACTAATGCCATTCGAATTTTTACTAGGTCAGGTCAACGTGTCATCCCCGGGCCGTCCTGCTGCAGAGTGTCTTGTCAACCCTACTTCCGGATCGTCCTCGTTGAAAAAATAGACTTGAACCCAAATCAAATAATTGTGAAGTGAAAAAACATTGGTGGGAGATTTAAATTGGACATATCAAACAATGTCGACAATATCTGTTACAGTGAGTGAATTACCCTGTTTTTATGTATTCAATGTGATAACAATAATTTATGACCTAATAAATATAATTATGATAAATTTAGTAAAATAATTTTCCTTACAGCCTACAAATTAACATAGTATTAACGAATGTTGAGCTTCTAAGAGCTGACAAGTTTGCTCCAATAATAGCAATTACGAAATAACTTCAAGATTACTTGATACAATCATAACACATAGAGAATATTACACATACTATATATAACAATTTAATATTAAGTGAGGAACGTAATTATTGTCAAAATGAGCTCTCTGCATACTGGCACAGTCTTGAATATGAGGTATAATAAGATCATAAATTAGGCAAATAGGTACAGTGCATTCCAAGAAAACAATTATTAAAGCACATAGGTGATAAAAAATCACAGATTGCAGGAGATAGCGTAAAAAATATTAGTTTCGACAGAATTAATTATGCCTTCAATAAGTTGGCAAAATGATTATTCATGAACGTGCCGGTAAACAACAGCTGACTTTGACAGTTCAAAGAATTAGGTTATGGTCTTCAAATAAATAGATCTATCTAGTAGAAACTATGAAATAAATTAGCCCGTTCAAATACCAAAATGAGGAATTTGGCAATCAAGAGTTGGATAAATTGATTATCGCTAGATAGTAGCGTTAAAGATAAGCCACAGTACCGTTAAGGTGAGTAAAAATAGAGTCAATTTAATAATCGTACACAGGTTTGGTTTTAGATGTGACAATGTCTAAGTGAGAATCGTACTTGTTTAACGCTTGCTTGATTGTGGTCGATGACAATTCTGAAATGTTCGTTAATTAAGAGAATGCTAGCCATTGACCCCTTGACCTTCTCAACGTACCCTAACTGCATGTAACACCTTCTCTCCTCTTGACAACGACCAAGCTCCAAACTTCCCAAATGGATTTCAAAAGATGAAATTTCAACAATAGCAAACTGGAGCAATAGCGATACAAGAGCAAAATAGATTATAATTCAATAAAAATGTTTTATTCTATTCCAACGCATTTCTTGAACTGAAGCGATTGAACTTCAATTTAACATATATTTGCAGCTCTATAATTATTTTCTATAATATCCGATTTACTATGATATCAAAACCTTATTCTAATCGCAAAAAGCATGGAAGCGTGAGTAATACTCGTGTATCCTTAACCGCAGTCCAATCACACTGAAGCTCTCAATCTCAGTTTGAATAGAAGTATCAGTCAAGCGCTAAATTTCACATTTAATTAACAGACTTGAAATAAATTGATGTAATGAAACATGTCTATTAATATTTAGAAAAATATGCATTTTCTGGATTCGGTTGTGATATAGGCGTTGAAGTTAATCCTATGTGAAAATACATATACAGGGAGAATATTGTTATCCTTACAGCCTTATTTCTCAAGTATAGAGAGGAATGCTATTCAATCTCTATTCGATTTTACTATGTTTAACTACTGAACTTAATCATAAACATGATCCAATCTTAATCATCTACTAAACTTTAATCGTTATTCATATTATAAAAAAGCGTCCAGATGAAAGATGAGGAAAATTAATTGCATTGGAGACTCTGATCGAGGAAAAGAATCATACTGTATTATTGGATTAATACAATCATTCATATTAATGCTATTTCTCGTGTTCTATTCCATCCCATTTGAGCAGTAGGACAGAATATTCAATTTCTCCAAAAACCACTTGATATTCGAGCTATCTGACATAATTTTGCACCCGCTTTACTTATAGCTAATAAATTGAAATAAATGAGCTCGTCAAACTTGAACACCTCAATTACCATTAAATAACAGTGGTGAGTAGGAATTCAATTATCATCATAAGGGAAGTAGCTCAAGGCGAGAATATTGTCAAGCAGGCAATATTTATTAAAATCTTATCTCCATCCATCCTCGTATACAGCGACGCGCTCCACAATATTAAGCTAATCATTATAATTTCATCAGACTTTTCTCTCTCCCATTCTCTATTTTTCTTCTCTCTTCTCCTGTGGTTCCTTTTAATTAAAAAATATTGCGTTCTCTACTCAACTCATTTTTCCTCACAGTAATTTTCCGCCCGTTAGTAAACACTGCGTTCTTAGTTGGAGCCTTGGGCGACTTCATTTTGTTTTATAAAAGTAATCAATAGACCAGCACGAGCACGAGGAGTGAAGCAGGCAGAGTAGAGGCCTAGCCAAAGCTCAACGACGCAACAAAATCACGAAGCTCTTGAGTGAAATGTGCTCGAAAGCCTATACTCTAGTAACATCAGCTGCCTCAGGCAGCTCACTTCGATTCAACAACAACCCTGGCAAGGAACGTAGTCTTGCAGAGGTTGCGCTACATAATATTCTCTAATCGAGAGAAATTCAGACAAGATCTTTCGGGCAAGTTAATAATTGCCTGTGAGCATTGTACTGCAGTTCAAGCTTCACTTTCAGGAAAGAATAGAAAAAAATATCATAGTTGTAGCTCAGACTACAAAGCTTGATATCGACTAATCAATCACCACACAGACCGTATTGGATACATAATGAGACTGGAAAAAATTGAAAATATTAGAAGAGTTCAATCTAAGATCTGAGATCGAATGAAGAATAGAATGAATTTCAATTGATTGTTAGTAATATATCAAATTATTGAAAATATTCTAGGCTTGAAAGATGAGAAATGTGGATTTGATGAAAAGTATAATCGTATCGCTTGTGTACATTGTAATTCACTGAAAAACTTTCAAAAATCAGTATCAATTTTTTTATTTATTTATTTATTGCCAGTAAAGTGGTATTACTATATCATTACCGTATTGGCTCTATAATATGAAGCGATGAAATTTGAATATATTACAAGAGCTGGACTATATCAAGTTGATAATCGATTTAGAGCAGTTGAATGGTGGATAAACACGTGAAGAATATTATTATTGGAGGGAGAATGAAAAAGTTAGTTGAATGGAAACAGTATGTTGATGCGTGTTAAGCCGCGTATCGACAGTCCGAGGGATGTGCCTCGAATGCCTCGCGGTACAGTCTGTTGATGCAAAAAAAGTATGAACTCATGGCTGAGGCATATGTGTGATCTGCAATTTTTGTAAGGCCGTTATTAAACGATAATAGTTCTATGAGCATATCTGATCATATGGAAAGAAATGAAAATAACAAATCATATTTTCATCTTTTCATATCATAGAACTATTATCGTGTAATACCGGCCCAACCAAAAATGCGAGCACGCGAACAAATTGACTAGCACCATCAAGCGGGAGACAAAGCAACTAAGTTCTGACAAAAGCGACTAAGTTTTGATAATTTAGACTTTGGAGGTTAGTTTGTGCTCAATTAGTAGATAAAATTCAAGGCAATGTTTATTATTGCCTATCACAACCTTCTGCACCCAAATAGAATTCTCAATCACAAAAATGCATAGGAATGGGGTACAATTTTGAGGTTAATTTGTAGAATTGTTCGTTGTGCGTTGCGAGGCAACAGGCACTGCTCGCTGCGAATTGTGTGCCGCGTTTGCCTGGCTGCTAGCAAACCCGGTATCGACAGTCCGAGGCATGAGGCATGAGGCACATGCCTCGGACTGTCGATACGCGGCTCTACTCCAGTCTCCAGCTCGGTCAATATTGGTTAAAAAATCAAATGATTTGGTCTTGAGTTGAAGATCGAAATGTTAATTGAGACCAGATCAATAATGTTTGAACAAATATTGACCGAGCTTGAGACTTGAGTAGATAGTAGACTAGTAGTAGTAGCAAGACTCTTCTTTGCGTGAACAGACTGTACTTGAGGCATTCAAGATATCATACAGATTTGATGTTTCCACGAAGGCTGAAAAGGACGCTGAAATAAAGTTTCACAATATTTAACAGAAATATGGAAATAATCCATGGAAAACATTCCATAGAGATCATTTTCGTTTTGCAAAGAATCCTACTATTATAATTATCCTTCTCCTGTTCTCTCAGCATCTCTTGTTTTGATATGACAGATGGGAAGAATATGAAGACAATTCTGGACATTCTAATTGGAATTAATGAAGTCTGAATGAAAGTTAATTGTAGTTGATAAGAAAAAGAATATTCTACATTGAATTCCATACTGTATGAGAGTTTCTTTTACGTTTAGGACTTGGTATTTTCTCTTTGAAATCAGTTCGAAGCCAATATACAGGTGCTCATATCGGTACTCTATTTTCTATGTCTGGAAACCTGATACAATAAAAGTAGACTGGTATAAAAGTACGAATGAAATGAGGGTGTAACTTCAAACGAATTCATAACATTTCATTAGGTGGTTGGAATTCGTTATCGCTTTGCTTTGTTGGAATACTGATAAATAAAGTGGAATTCTCATTTTGCACTTCATCTTCAAACTGCTGGGAAAAAATTATTCTCTCTGGATGTCTGGAAAAACTGAAAGATATCATTGTTCATTATTACATGTTCTTTATTAGTCCAGCTTTCACTATCTCACACGATTCTATTACTTTTTCTTCCATCTTCTTCTTACTTTATTTCTGTTCTTTGTACACGAAATTCTAATTCCTATTTATATCACATTATAGATAAATATATCACATTATGGACAATTTTATTTATTTACATTTGTGTCTTTCATATAGTCTACCACGATTTATCATTTATCTAGGCTATGGAATCGATAATAATAATTCTACATTACATAGAAGTGAGTAAATTAGGGTTTTTTCAATTATTGGAATTGGAGGATATTGTCGAATACAATCGAATGAGTAGTACTTTTTTTTCAAAGTTAACCAAATAGAAACTAAATAGTTTGTTCATTCATTTGATATAATTTCTTACTTGAATAGATTAGTCTCATTTCAGTTGAAATAAATTGATTTCTCATTTTTATTCATTTGAATAGAATACTTTTGAAAAATGGGAGAGAACTGTCTGATTGATGGGAATATTTGAAACTCACATTCAATAGAAATGTTGAAGATATAATTGAAATATCAAAGATGATAATTTAATTCATTCAACAACATTATAAGAGATTGTTTGAAGAATTTGGTAAATTGATCCATTTGGTACATCCTATTGCTCTAAATTCAAAACATTTATAATACGGTATTTCTCCTGGACCATAAATTCTTGTTTGAAATGCTGCGAGAATTTATAACCAAGTTTTGAACTTATCATTCATTAAAATTTAGTATAAATACGCTTTTCACATCAGTCTGTGTTTTTACAACGTTTTATTCAACTTGCTTTGGGTGTTGTCTGTCAGGTTAGAATTTCGTAAATTGATTAACCAATAGGTTTGATACTTTCTGTTTCTGTAAAATGAATGAATAAATGTGAGTGTAATGTCAACTTGAATTCTAGAAGGGTGGGCTTAACCTCATTCAAATTTATTCCAACTCAGGATTGCTTCAACCTCAAGAATAGCTAGCAATATTTCCAGAGCCCAAATTTCACCAAATTCTCGTGTCTTTGCAATAACAGAAGCGATGTGAAATGTCAGTGGTGTGTGATGATGATGTTCTCTGTAAATTTACGCCAAAATGATCGATAGATCGAAATATGACCGATGATGCCAGTCGACAGGAGCACTCTTTTAGGTAGGCTATTCTCGTTGGGAGACTGATGTCATGTTTCTGACTAGATATTGTGCTCTGTGAATATCTACACTCGTTAAATCCCAAAAATGCACACTCTCCGGCACATATCAAAGGTTCACATCCTGTATGAATTTGTCTCTTAGGCTTTGCAGAACATGTCAATTGATCGATGTCCCATCATAAATTCATTACACCTGTAGTTGTCATCCGAAAATAAACATACGCTATTGGTCGTTGGGAGTTGTCGGCTGGCTACATCCGCTTGTTGTCATGAACAACGAATGTTCCAAATATAGACGCTGCTCTGATTTTGCATTGGATAGATTATTTGCAAATCTCATTTCTCGTCATCATTTATTCATTTTGTATGAATATTATCGGATAATTCTCTTTGTAAGTTTACATTCGATTCTATCGAAATGGAAGACAAAACGGAATTCATACTCCCACACTGAATTGACCTGGTTCAAAGAACTCCTCACTCCTTCCTGCACTGTATCTCACATCTAAATTGTGATGATATTGGTTTAGGCCTATATACATACAAAAAATATTGCACCTCTCACTCTCAAAATTATCATGAAAGTTCGAAAATAACCTTTATCTGAATGTTCTCCAATTTAGAAAAATGGCCAACGATGTTCAAAAATATTTTATGAATCAATTAAAGATTTCTATGCCAGATTACTGTTCGGTTTTATTTTCATTATTATAATTTTCTTTTTGGCTGATATCTTAATAGAAAATTGAAGTTATATTGAGTAATTCATGGCTAAAGTGCTCTTATGTTTCTTGGGTCGATCAGATTGCAATTGATGTGCATCTGGTTACTAAATGTAGCTAATGCGTATCTTGATGTTGATGGTTTATTTGTTCGATTTTGATTTGGATCAGTTATTTTAGCATGCAGGTCATCTATCAAATAACTAATATTTCCTCTGTTTTCCTTATCATATTCTTCGGACTCCATTTCATCTATCGTACCAATCGATCTGATCTACCGATCCAATAAATCTGATAGATTGATTGCCTTCATTTGAATTAGAATATGACAGAGATTCTCTTGTCTCGTATCGCTTCTAGCTGACTTAATTACAAAGCTAATGGCTCGTGCTATTATTTAAACCAGAAAACCGGGATTAACGGACCAGTCAAACGGTGTGTGTCTGTTCCGAAGAGCGAAAATAATCGTTCGCGAGGTCTGATTGACCGATTATGACAAATGAACCAGCAATGATTGATGGTTAAGCAATTCTACTTTGTCTTTTCAACCGATTAACCCTGGAAATTGCAAATGGAGCAATTACATCATCATTCTCCAAAAACATTTATCTTTGTCTCTTTGGTGACTTGTCATCCTCCCTGAATAGTTGAAATTGATATGATTCAATCAAGCTGAACTTAATTTGGTAATCATATCAGAATTAGTTTCAAATTGGACAATTTTTATGAATTATCGGTAAAAATATACGTTTTCATTGTCTGGGAAGGCTGGACCTAAAAATATATTGTACATAATAGCTATTGTGAAATAAGATAATATTCATAGACATTTTGGAAAAAAATATACTTCAAGCGATTCCTGGAAGTGAAATACACGCAATTATGAAAGTATTGCGTTTATATTGTGGATAATGCAGTGATGATATTGTTTTGTAATGTTATATCATATTGTGATTGCATTGTGGCATTAACAGATGTTATAACATATTGAATTCGATTTTCCAATGACGATCTATGCTTTTGTCATTAGTAACAAATTAAATGAGAGTTATCTGTCTGTTTCAGACATCAAATGATGGCAACACAACGACGAGTACACTCACATTCATATTCAACAAAGAGGATGCTGGTCGCAATCTGTCATGCCGATCCGAGAATCCTGTTCTATCTTCTGAGGTCCTAGAAGACTCTTGGACGTTAACAATACACTGTAAGTGAAGATTAAATATTAATAATCAAATACGAGTAGTTCATTATTCATTTTTATCTGAAGGGAAAATTTTTCATGTATTCTTTTACGCTCCTTCACCTTTTTAAATCTAGTTGATTGTATAAATAAATATATTTTCAAAATGTGATTAAATTTATTAGCTCAGGAATTTTTCTTTAATCTTACAAGGTATAACGGCTCCTTTGTTGATATTAGAAGCAATTCAAGAGCGTCTCGTATTGTCCAATTATTTAAGAGAACCCTTATTATTTTTGATAAAATGAGCTCTGGTGTGAACCAAAGTAAAGTACTCTAGGTCCTGTTGATTATTTCATCCTTTCAGCGAAAACTACCAGAAAATTTTATCTGTTTCATAAACCAATAATTGTGAAACTACTCTATACACTTATTCTCCTCATTCTTATTCCTAAGAATGTTGAATAAATAAATAATAACTCATTTTACGCTATTTCTTAAGCTTGAAGAATTTTTCCTCATTCTCATTCATTAAAATAATTATGAATATTGTTACTGGTGAGCATGAGTAAAGCAGCTTTGACCATAGCATAGACATAGACAACCAAGCAGCTTTAAGCATAAACTAAACATACAAATATGACGAGTCTTAGCTTTGAAGTATGAGTGACATATCTCATTGGTAGCATTATAAACAATATAATTGTAATGTTCGCTCTTGTTGTTATAGTCTGTCCAAGCAAAGAAGAAATTCTGGCAAGATGAGAAAATGACTCCAGTTCGGTCAATATTGATTCAAATATTACTAATTTGGTTTCCAATTGTAGAAAACATTCTGCTCTACAATTTAAAATTAAATTTATGGTTTTCAAACCAGTATTGACCGAGCTGGAGTCATTTTCCCATCTTGACAGAATGTCTTCTTTGCTTGGACAGACTATATAAGCGAGTGGACTTGAGAGATCGTCCAAGAATGTTGAAAACGTTTTCCAACTAAGTAGCTTCAGTATGACCCTCCACTACCACTTTGACGTGAGGTCGTAAATTTTCTGCGTTCGAAATTAACGCTTTTAATATGATGAAATGTTTTGCCAAGTTGTTGATGGAGTGGAGAGCCAAGTCACATGACCCTGTTGCTGCTTTTGCTGGGGAAAAGTTATCGGCGCAGCACTTGAGCACTGCAACTTCAATTAAACTTCCCAAATTATCCACTCAAAAGCCACTCAACACTTTGCTCAACAACTTTCGATAATATGATTTTTCCCTTTGATAACACTGTCTAGGGTTACATCGTGAGTGATGCATCAATGTGTTTATCGATGAGTCCGGTAGAGTTGGCTCAACTAATACGTGAAACAATTTCATGGATGTGAAATAACAATATATATTGTAAAAACATAATCACAATTATAATAATCTATATTAACTTAATATTAATTCACATTCAATCACAAGAAGCAGAAAAATATCATTGAGAAATTGAAAGTTTAATACAGAAGAATCAATAATTCTATGTGTTTGATCATTTTTCTACTGTTTCATCACACGGGTTGAAAATACATTCTTATCTGGGAAGACTTGAATCATTCTTCAATTGGAAGAGTTCAGTAATGTGAAGTCGAAAAACATTGAATCAAAAATGATATAATTGTATTAATTCACGGTATTAAAATGGACGCGATTCCATGTAATTTTGATGATTTTATGATTAAATGCTCCTACGATGTATTGATCGGGCAGCTGAGAGGAGTTGAAAAGCTGAATTCTGTAGAGCATTCAATTATAGAAATAAATAGAAATAACAAGAAATTAATAGTTTTTCATGGAAAGGAGAAATGGATTGGAGTGGAGCTAGTTAAGTAGAGGGATGAGAGGGCTCGTTATCCATAGATAACGTGGAATTACTATTATTATTTATCAGCTTTTATAGTAGAACAATAGTTGAGTATTTCAGGGAAATTCCGTTCCCAGTTTTGTAAAGAGGACGTGATTTTCTGTGAATCATTCTCTGAAAATAATAATTACAAGCACGCCCAGCGCTATACAATTATTTCTGTCTGAAAAAGCGTGTCATTCTTGGATTTGTCCGTGAGAAACGGTCGTATTCTTGTGTCTGATAGCATGGCTGGGTACAGTTTGATGGGGTGGAGCGGTTCTACGGGGGGGTCTCACGAATGCCCGGAGGCTTCGAGTAATAAAGTTCCTGCCAACATTCAAATTCGGATGATTTGTGACTGGAGAAGAAGCCCGTACGGGCAAGAAGCGAGTCGGTAAGGGCGCGACAGACTCTCAAGACAATTGGCAAGGTACAGCAAGAACTGGCAATCCTCCTCCTTTCTCCATCCCCTAGGCGATCCCTTCATTAAGACTCTCCACTGTCAACCTCCTACCTCCTTTCTCCATGTCTTGTTCTAATGAGACGGCTATACCGTCTGTCAAATCGCGCTCATCTCCAAAAGCGATGTGGATCAAATAGTGAGAAAAAAAGGAATTTTGTCACACAACTCTCGAAAATCACGATTCCTTTGAGTCAAAAGATTTTTGTCTCCATGAGTGGAAAATGCTGCCACATGAAAAAGAATCTCGTTTTTGGTTGCATTGCAATCTCGACTCGGCAAACGCTATAATTGGAATGCAAATACTGCGATCATTATGTTTACCTCGACGTGCATCACCTTTATCCAGATCCTAGTTCTCGTGGGCCTATATTCATATTCATTGAGAAAGAAGTTGGGGAAAAATCAACTCTGCAGATCAGTTTAGATAATTCTCGGACTTTACAATATTGTGTTTTCTGAAAGAGTGAGAAAACTTCATTAACTTGTAGTGGAAAAGCATGTAAAGGTCCACTAAACAAACGTATTTATGAGCAAACAGCTTTCAATATCTAATACACTTCATTAAAGAAAATCTCATTGGTTTTCATTCTCTAGAATTTTCTCCGGCTATATTACATGATATTGCTCCATTAGTCAGCCGATTAATTGATCACTATGAACAATTATCAATAAGTGGGCTACTTAGAGTATGATTCCAATGCTAATCATTACAAAATTAACCTACCAAATCGCACCTTTATGTCGGGTTTATACCATGCCAATTGGCGAGACTATTGGTGAGACTAGCTTTTTGTGCCAATTAGAGTTTTCATTCAGCTAGATGATGGTTTTGAAATCAAAAGATACAGTAGATATTTCACATTAGCTGAAGGTTTCAGAAGACAATTGTCTCGACAATCGGCATCGTATAAACCCGTCTTTAATACTTAAAATCAAATTCCAGATCAAGTGCCAAAATTGGTCAATCTAGAATTTACTGATGTACTCACAACCAGTTGTGGTAAAACTACAGTGTTCGTGATAACGTAATAACTATTATGCTTCTTCCTCATCCGCATATGTAGCCATTTACTTGTATGATACATGAATGTAACATTCACTTGAATCTACTCGTGTTCACATCTTGAACTACAAACAAGATTTTTTTCTTTATTTCTTACTTGACCTTACCATGCTAATTTATTAAATAAGACTGTTTTGTTGCATTATTATGTTCAGTATCCATAGATGCATAAAAAAGTGTCCTTTCTATTTGAAAGACAGCCAATCTTTCTAACAATGTGTGTTAATAGGGTGTGGGAGAGGGTCCTTGATGTTTTGGTCGTATCTGGTTTTGGTAAAGCAGCGGCGGCTACATTTCAAATGTAATTGGCCCCTGAATTATGCATGTCTAACTGGGGTAGATTTCCTCTGGGACACGAAACTATCCAGGAGCTCAGTTCTCATGATATGCCGAAGCTCGCTTCTTCGTCACCGGATTCTGCGGACGGTAACCACGGATTATCCGGATTGTACCAGCTAACACGATAAAATAAACCCCATGCTATCATTGCTTACAAATTATTTTGTGGGTTTCTTGTAACTTGAGTTTTCTTCTCATTTGAAAAAATTTTCATGTTGGATGATTTAAATCCCAACAGAAATCGGCTTTGAAATATTTCTTTTTCTTCTTTTTTTTGTTTGAGGTAATGAAATTGTATGTTTGATAAATTAGAATTCGAAAGAGTTGTTCAATAATCAAGCTTGATGAATTTGAAAATTTTAGACGTGAGGAAGTGTGAAAAAATAAAAAATAGTTTGATTGTTGGCAATTTTTCAATTGATAGGCTATATCAATTTTTTGGACTTGACAATAATGTGTTTGGTGAGATATTGAAAATACTTGCAATTTGAAAATTCCACATTGGTTATTGATTCACTATAATTATGAAACATATAGGAAAGTAAATTCAGTGGATTCTTCACTCTTGAGATGGTAGGAAAACTTTAACTGTATCAGAGACTATTTTTTTAATTTTTGTTTGAAAATTTTAGGCTAATCACTATAAATCTGAATGAAAAACATCATGGAGAACATTATAATGCATAAATAATCTAACATTCACTTCGACTCATAGAATAGATTAATAGAATTCAGCAATACATGAATCTATAGAATTTCTTTACCGATAGCAAGGATCGAGTCTATGATTACTTTTTCTTCATACTTTTGTTGAGAAGTATTGGAAATAATTTTGGTGTTGGATGAATGAATTACTTCTTCATCGATATTGTAAGAGTCAAGTGCGGGGGGAGAAACAAAACGATTTTAAAATTCCCTTTGCAAGTAACAGCCTACACAAATGCTGCTATGTAGCAGATCTATTATTAATCTTCAAAAACTTTTTTAATGGTGAAGTAATCAGAGGGCAACTAACAGAAGGGAAACTTCGCAAGTTGAAACAAATGAATGGGCGAAACATTAGAGTCGCCTCTAGGCCGTTGATATCAGCTCCATCATTATTTTGCAATTTACATTGTACCAGTTCGATCCAGTGTAGTGGTTACGAGCCGACATTCATGGCATTCTCATGCGTGTGAGAGAGACGGCAACCTGTGAGAGCTGTGAGATAGAAGAGAGAAAATATCATGAATGGATCAGAAATAGTGAGTAAGATTCAGATTCAGATTCAGATTCATTTACTTTATTTATGTAAATTACAAAAATACATCGGCTCAAATCCTATATTATGCAAATTAAAAATGATACTAATTACATCGCTCGTTTTAATAACTAAGTATGGACTATTGAAGACTATATGAGAACTTACGAGAATGATTGAAATGTAGGATTTAATAATTATGTTAACGGTATTGTAACTGATGCTGTAATTACATAAAAAGGCGGAGTTTGGACATATAAGTGTCCATTCTTGGAGAGGAATGCTCAAGAACATACCTCCCATTAACACTCAACCATGGGCTTATGTTTTCTTGATAAATTCGAATAAGAATTGATAATTAAATGCTATGAAATTTATAAAAATTTAATGCTTTGACTTACATAAATTAAAGAATAGATGAGAATGATGGGATCAATAGGAATTTGGAATGATAATGAGATTACTTAGAGAATTGAAGATGAATTGAGAAAAATAAATGGAATTTAAATTGCTTGAGTTAAATTAAAGCTAGTATTACTGAATAATGAAATCAATTCAAGCATGGGTTTAATTTTAATCGATGGAACTATGAAATTAATATAAGCATGTGCCCAATTGTAATCGATAGAACTAAATAGAATGTATTATTGAGAGGTAAAATAGTTGAATTAAGTGATAATCATCACTCGTATTTTGTTCTATTCAAACATTGAAAATTTAACCACTTATTTAAATTTACTAGAATTTAAAATAATACGATTGACTATGAAAAGATGAATGGAGGGATGAAAGGGAAGGGAAGCTGTCATGTGGTTGCTCTAATTTTGGAAAGACTCCGTCATTTTTTCGAAAAAGTGTTTTCTCAATTTTGAATTGAAGCCCGCACGGCTCTCAATGGATTTGATGGTGTTGGGAAGGTTATTCCATGCGCGACACGCACTAACAAGAAATGATTTATTATATATAGTAGTTCGATGAATTGGTATCCTCAACGTATTTTCTCCAGTCCTCGTACTTGAAACATCTAATCTTCTACCTTCGGAAACAAATTTGAAATCATTTATGAAATAGTTGGGTTTGCCATATTCCAAAATATCCCTGACAAGTTTCAAAATTCTAAAGAGTCTTTGATCTGGTAATTTTAAAGTTAAACTATCAATGTGAGCTTGGGTGATCCTTTCATGATGTTCAAGAGAGTACACAAATCGTAAGCAGTAGTTTTGACAGCGCTGTAGTTTATCATTAAGAGTGACTTGCATGTCATTTAGAACAGAGTTGCAGTACATAAAGTGTGGGAATATGAGAGACTTAACTAGTAACAATCTAATGTGTCTGGGAAGAATATCTTGCAATTTTTTTATTGGGTGCATTGCTGAAAAGACTTTTTTACAGGTGCTATTTACTTGTTCTGACCAATCAAGGGTTTTATCCATAAGAATTCCAAGATTTTTTACTGAGCTACAGTAGGGTATTTCATTACCATCAACTGTAATTTTGTGTGTTGAGTTCAAATCGATTCTGTTAACTATACGTGAATATCCAATAATTATAGGCTGTGTTTTGGTGGGATTAAGTTTAAGGCCATTTTTCTTTGTCCATTCAACTATTTGATCTATATCCTCATTCATTTTGTCTACTGTTTCATTGATTTTTGCGATGGGACAGCTTGCATAAATCTGAAGGTCATCTGCATAAGTATGGTAACTAGAAAACTTGATAACAGAGGAAAGGTCATTTGCATACAAAGTGAACAACAGGGGGCCAAGAATTGATCCTTGAGGAACACCATGGGCAACATTCTTCCAATCTGACCTTTTTTCATTAACAGATACACATTGCTTTCTACCAGATAGATATGAATTGAACCAGTGCAGTGCTCTATGATTGAATCCAAGAATAGCTAGTTTCTTCAGAAGAACTTTATGATCTACAGTATCAAACGCTTTGGAAAAATCAAATAGACTCAAGATATTACATTTTCTTTGATCCATGGCCAACCTAATGTCATCAGTGACACGCAATAAGGCTGTTTCTGTCGAATGTGATTTCCGAAAACCTGATTGAAAGTTGTGGAGCTTTTTCTTATTTTCTAAGAAAGTTGAGACCTGTGCATGAACTAGTCTTTCAAGTACTTTGGAAAGGGCAGGTAGAATACTAATAGGTCTGAAATCTTCAACTTTATTGGGAGAGGCTACTTTATTCAATGGTCGAACCAGAGCAAGCTTCCAATTTTCAGGAAATATACCACTTTTGAGAGATTTATTAAAAATGAATGTGATGATTGGTAGGACTGCAAATAACATTTTCTTGATAAATTTGATTGAAATTTTATCTGCCCCAGAAAAATTACTACGAATATGCTGAATTGCTTTTAAAGTTTCCTGTTGTGAAATTGGATGAAAGTTAAACTGATCAACAAGTGGTGTGTTCAAGTTAGTTGTCTGATCATTTAAACTGTTAACATGATTACTAATTGTTGTCTCGTCACGTTGATTTGTATGTGAGATGAAATATTCATTGATACTATCAATAGGTAAGTCAATTGAGGTCTGAGTTTTTTGTTTACCCAAGCCAAATTCTTTTATACCACGCCATAACAATGAGGAGTCTTTCTTGTTGTCTGTTATGAATGAATTCAAATACCTAATCTTCGAGTTACGTAGCTGTTGTTTGACTTTATTTCTGAGATTTCGATATTCAGTCAAACTATCCAAATTGTTTGTTCTTTTAAATTTTCTATGTGCCTTGTCTCTTTGTCCCATCATTTTCAGTATGTCATTAGTCATCCATGGTACACGTCGTTTTCTATTTATTCTTTTCGTCACATAGGGTTCATGTTTGTCATATAAGTCAATAGTCAAGTTTTCAAATGTCTTAACCATTTCATCTACTGAGGGTAAGGCCTCAATAGCATGCCATGGAGTATGTGTTACATCAGATAGGAAGGCAGCTTCGTTAAAGTTTTTGAAGACCCTGTATGTTAAATATTTTTGTTCTGGTCTGGGTGGCTTATGAGAAAGTGCACAGAAAATCAAATCATGCCCAGAGATAGCTGGGACAGAGATTTGACCCTTGTGGACGACTTCATTGGGGTCACTGACTATGAGTAAGTCTATAAATGTGTCAGAGTCGTTGGTATGATGAGTTGGATCTAAAGGTAGAATAGTCATGTCAAGACATCGGAAAATATTCGTCAATTGATGGTAATCAAAGTTACGATATGACATGTTAAGGTCTGTATTAAAATCCCCCATAACTATGATACGGCTGTAAAAAGGCATGAAAGTTATTAGTGCATGTTCGAAATCTGTGAAATGACCTATTTTAGGTGGCCTATAACATACTCCTACAAGTACTTTATCTGAACTGGATAGAGATAACTCAAGTAACAAAAATTCAGGTCTAGCAGAGTATTCTTGCACTGATTTGGTTAATATTCTAGTTTTATCCCCTCTTTTACATACACAGCTGCAACTCCGCATCCCTTATTCAAACGGTCATTACGGTAAAGTACATAAACTCGGTAAATGAACTTGATTAGATGGAATGCTGGGCTTCAAAAATGATTCTGAAATTCCTATAATACAAAAATCCTGAAAACGGAAGATTGCTCTGATTTCATCCATATGACAGCTAAGGGATTGAACATTTAGGTGCGCTGCCATTATTAGTTTCCTGTACGGTCGAAGCCTATCTGATAGAATGAGCCCCGTGTCTGGGCTGTGATAATTGTTCAAACTATTATTCAGAGGTGAGAGTGAGCGGGCTCGATTATTATTGGGGAGCATTATTATAGGAGGAGCAGTACAACAATCCAAGAAGAGAGCAAACACACATGACAATGAAGATGATATTAAACCTAAAACTAAAATTACTTAAACTAATTGACTTAACAGTCAGAGTCTCTTGGTAGAGCGAGTGCATGAGGGATCAATCATCAGCTCGACTCTCTTCACTAATATGCTAACACATAAGTATAGTTCGATTGTCAAATCACGTAGCAGAAGTTAAGTGATCCAATTCGGAGAAGGATAGAGATTGAGATGCAGCCCAGTAATGGAAAAGTATGTCTAGTGATCATGAGGGATGAAGGGATAACACTCATAACAGCAATCTTAAGATCAGCAGCGAAGTACAAGTGTAGCTGCAAAAATAAGAAAAACGAGCAGAAACACCAGCAAAACACTATACTATCATAGTGGGCCCCTTTTCAATTTAACAGGTGAATAGGTTCGTTCCATAAAGCATAAATTTGAAATGAAGAAAGTGGAAGCTGGAATTAAAAAAGTTAACAGTAGAAGAATAATAAAATCGTACGTAAATATCTGAGCAATATAATATAAAAGTATATAATATAATATGAATATTTCCAATTCAATATTTTGAAATATGGAAATTTTGATATGACCTCAATACACTTCACCACATACACTATGATGCATGTCTTAAATGAGACTATGTATAAGAAGAACAATATATAAGTTAAAGAGCAGGCAGATTCATTATCATAGGCAACGTATATATTATTCTTATATACTATGTGATTATATTTTCAACAATCATAAAAACATTCAACTGTAAACATTGCCAGTAGGAAGAATAACTTATTCAGGCTGAGTGCTGATAAGATGACAGTGAATGTAAGTGATAGTAATTAGGGAGCAGGGCTGTTAACAATACTGTGCTAAAAATATCTAGATTGCGTATCTGTAAATTAAGAAGTTATGTATACTAGATAGAATAATAGGTAATATGCATGTATAATTGCAAGGTTGATGATATATTTCATTACTAGATACTTCATTATGTAATGAACTGGAAACGACAGCAATGATTTATTGCAATAATAACCGAAATAGTGATTATTAGAAACGAAAAGCAGTTTTAAATAAATTTAATGTCGTCGCTCCAATCCATGGGTAGAAAACCTAGAGTAGACCTAATGCTGGGTAAGAAAAAAACTGAATTATATGGACTTCTGAAGAGTATTCAAGTTGCACTGAGATCAATATTTGTCTTGACGTTCCTCTAATCATTGATAAAATTAATGAACCACTATAGGCTACAATGCTGTGGTAATACAGCACACACAAAATAAATATACGTGAAAAAAATTTTTTTCTATTTAATAGAGAGCTAATAAAGGAATCTACCGGTAATACTACTACACTACAACTCTGAAAAGAAAAACATACAGCTGATTAATTTTTGCTTTCTTTTGCCTGCCAACAACAAAGTATTGATGACAAGTGATAGTAGGCATAATAAGAATTATAATGTACAGAAATGCTGAAAATAGAAATTAATTGTTATTAAACTATTCAATTGAGATTGTTTGTTTGTTTGTTTATGAGGGTGAAGCCCACATAAGCTCATAGGCTTGTGCGTGGGTAATGAAATGGATGATAGATGACGACTACTTTTTAGGTAGTCGGGACCAACGGCTTATCGTCTCCTCCGAAAGACGGGGTGGTCGTATCTATGTGATTGTGCTGTGGTCAAAAATTGTTCTCCGCTTGGGATTCGAACCAGGGTCCACCTGGTTATCAGACCGGCGCTTTATCACTCCTCCAACGAGCCACCCAAAAGAAATGCTTTAACCGATGAAATTATTCATGGGGCTGCATCAAAGAACTCTAGCACTTAACTTCTACGGCATGCTATTTAGTTTTATGGGTCCTACTTTATTTTTTTGAGATCAGCCATTCTTTCCACGGTATGGATATTCTTTTTGTCGCCCTGGGTAATGGCGATCTTGATGCGACCGTCCTGCGACCATACATTTTTGTATCCAAAAATGTTGGCGGCTTCGTTGAGGATCTGCAACCGGTGACTTGTCAGGTCCTCGCGTATTGTGATTCCGGTCCCAGCTAGCTTCCTCTTGGCGTCGAAGATCATCCGCCTGGTTCTGTAGCTACAGAGGCGGATTATGATCGGACGGTCCTTAGGCTTTGCTTTGCCGGATTCCGGCGATTGACGCCTGCCAACTCGATGTGATCGGTTGATGTCTTCCAGCCTGACGCAGACACCAAGATTCTCGTTGAAAACCTTGAGTGCAAGTTGGTCGGTATCCTCGTTTGGCCTTTCCGGAACACCAAAAATTCGAAGACTATGCCTCCGCCCATACTGCTCGAGATCGTCTACTTTCAGTTCACAGTTAACTTCAAGTTCCTTGACCCAGTCGTGCAGCCTTTTATTTTCGACCTTCAAGGCCTGAAGCTCGTCGAAAATAGTTTTGAGAGCGGTATTCATGGCCTCACTGACCGTCTTCTCTACCTGCTCCCTTATCTGCAGTAGAAATTCCTTAGGCAGGCCAGGAATAGATTCGCTGGTTGAGGGAGATGGCGAAGGCGAAACAGGAAGTTGAGCAGGCCGGGCGCCGGCATTGTTTCCTCTTGGTGTGCCTCGTGGTTTTCCCATGATGACGTCACGTACAACTGATAACTAACTGGGTGTTTGTAGGTTAAAGATAGTTTTTGGCAAATATTTGAAAAAATAGCTAGTTTTTGAAGAATTTGATATCGGTTATGGATAGAGCTTGTAAAACTGAGCACAGTGAACTATAATATGGATGCAATCGAACTGTATAACCCTACGAAAACACTAACTGAAGACGGAGCCGAACTAACACGTGTATCACTCAGACACCATCGAACAACCTAAGAGAGAGAGAGAGAGAGAGAGAGAGAGAGTGAGGAAGTGTTATTGATAGTGATACAGGAAATAAGATGTTTAAGAAAAAAAACGAGTCTTAGGAATGAGAAAAATTTTGAATTTCGGGAATCAAATTTAGTAAGGAACAAAAATTAGGAGGAGCAAAAGAGAGAATTTAGGAGAGAGTAGATTGTGGATGGGTGAGTGCAATGCTCAGGGTAGGAAGAACAGAGCTGCATTGAAACAAGGGGATTATATTAAAATTAATAGTGTCTCCATGTGACGTAGTAAGCAAGCTGTTACCAGAGTTCACAGCCCTTTCCCCCACCTGCCTCCTCCTGCCGAGGGTCCTTTAGATGAAACACACACAGTCACCCCCTCCTCAACACATAGCGGCAGATAATACCATCAGTAGACCAGATATGCCAACTCAGTATAGCCTACCTACCTATCGCCTCAAGCATGTGAGAGAGGTGGTCCTGGTTTCACTTAGACCGTGTGATAGACATCTGCCGCCCCCTTTTCGCCACCCGTGGCCTATTGGAGGCGGCCCTGCCCCCTGCAGCTAGAGTCTGTCAAATGAGGGTAAACTGCCTTGACCGTGTAACTTGTATAGCATATTGAACAGCAGGTGAAAGCAGCATATGGATTCAGGTTTATGCGATTTTACGGGAAAATTTATTGAGGTTCGACTTTTTATAATGGGGAATAAATAAATTAATCATTAGGAAGAGGAAGTAAATGGAGGCTGTGTAATAGTCTTTCCAGATAGAAGGGATGGATCAAGTGATTGATTGTTGTCGATCTTTATTCACCTGATTCTATAGGCCTACATAAATTCAGCATTCAATTATTCTTGTTTCAGTTTGAATGGAACAAGATATGTGATTTATGATTTGTAATAGCTGGGAAATGAATAATGTAGTCATTGAGAATTCTGAATTCTGTAGTCATTAGAAAATAAAAGAGAGTCATTCATTTTGTATGGTAAGGTTGGTTACTTGGTGATCGTGATATTGATTTATTTCAGATTGCTCTTGGATGAGTGAGAAGTATTTAGTCTAATACATAATGGAAAGATGGAACTTACATGTGGAATTCTCCTCATCAATAAAATGCATATTTAAATATTTTATAAAGAAGCGGTGCGGACTTGCGGTACCAAAATTAGAAGGGTTTTCCATTAGTTGGGCTCTTAATCGGCTATTTTAGAGAACTCGATCTTTGAATACAGAATATCATCACGATAGCGAATCTACCACAACAGAATCCTTCTTGAAGCTCTTTAAGTGGAGCAGAAGTCTAAGCCTGCTTAATTCCACGTGGTTTGAAGGCTTTGAAACTTCCTACCCTCCTCAAGACTAGCACCTAACAATGCAAGTGCCCTATTTTTCATTCAATGATCACAGTACGTAAATTGCCACTCATTCATAGGGATAAATTTCTTGCCGAAAAATAATGAGAACAATTATTAGCTGATAATCACAATTGAGTTCGAATTTATATAGGCTACTACATGACAAACATAATTATTGAGAGAATTGAAGATCTTTAGTAAGCTTCGAGATGTAATTTTGGCTCCCTAGTAAATAAGTATCCATTCATTTCATTTGCTTCTCATATTGATATCCTCAGTAATTTTGAAATCAATTTAATTGAAATTTCAACAGTGGTGCATCAAGGTGGCTTCTGACAAAGTAGACATCTGTCTTATTTGAACGACTTCTGATCATGGTTGCAGATTACTATGATACAAATTACAACGCGGAAGCCCATAATTGAACGAGCGTTAGCGAGTTCCTTCTTTTGACTAGACGCCGGACTCGTTGTCCGTCTGTTCGTTCGTTTGTTTGTTTGTATGTTCGACAATAACTTTCGAACGCCTCAATTAATCCACTTCAAATTCAGAACACATATTCTTCGAACCTTTATACAGGTCAAGTTCGTTGGACAATGAAATCGATCAACTCCTTCATCCTTTTTCAGGAGTAAAAAGGATAAGTTCTCAGCAACAATATATCTATATATACTCTCGTATATTTCAACACAATAATCACGGCTGAGAAAAAATGTCATATGGAATTTGAATAGATTATTTTCGGAGAATCCATCTGATTTCAATAAAACAGCTGATTTATGAGCAGCAAATTTAAAGAGCTATCATGAAAATAATGTTATCAAATGAAAAAATACTTTCATGTTGAAATCATATGTTAATATTGATTTCAAAGTTCAAACATGTGATGGGAGTCTATTCATTTGAACAGCTGACAAAAGGCGGCAAATTTGAATTATTTTACCATTGGTTATTTCTAAAGAGTATTCTTGATGAAAGAAGTTTGTTGTTCCATCTGATTTCCATGCTTTGATAAGTCAGACTAATAAATAAGTCAACCATGCTTTTCTACGGGATTTGAAAAATGCTATTAGGCTGAGGCCCCACTGCCAGTGGGTAGAGCCTGGAGGGTGGACGGTAGTTGGTAAATCTGTAGAACATACACGGCATACACACCATCCAAGCATGAGGGTAGAGGGTGGAGGGTAGAGGATAGAGGGTAGATGGTGGAGGGTAGAGGGTGGAGGGTAGAGGATAGAGGGTAGAGGGTTGAGAGTGGAGGGTAGAAGGTGAATCTATAGAACATACACGGCATACACACCATCCAAGCATGAGGGTAGAGGATAGAGGGTAGATGGTTGAGGGTAGAGGGTGGAGGATAGAGGGTAGAGGGTAGATGGTAGAGGGTGGAGGCTACCTACCTACCTACCTCTACCCTCCACCCACTACCCTCTACCCTCATGCTTGGATGGTGTGTATGCCGTGTATGTTCTATACTCTATCCCTCTACCCTCCACCCTCTACCCTCATGCTTGGATGGTGTGTATGCCGTGTATGTTCTATAGATTTACCAACTACCCTCCACCCTCCAGGCTCTACCCACCTGCAGTGCGGCCTCAGCCTTAAGGGGATCTCTTATAATTTATATATTTGATTTATCCAAATGGAAATACTGAACAATCAAAAAATTCCATTCTTGAATGAATCTGTACAATGTTTGTTACTGGTTTATCTGCTGTTCTTAATTCGATACACTATTGGTAATTCACAAAATTCTATTGAATTTGAAACAAAAGGCGATCAATATGACTCTACAGAGTGTCCCAAAAAGAACCAACTAAGGTAGTATCACGGTGTTATTTGAGCTAAAACAAACAGAACATGCATTCTGAATGCATGCAGAACATTCGTTTGTTTGTTTGTATGTTCGACAATAACTTTCGAACGCCTCAATTAATCCACTTCAAATTCAGAACACATATTCTTCTAACCTTTATACAGGTCAAGTTCGTTGGACAGTGAAATCGATCGACTCCTTCATCCTTTTTCAGGAGGAAAAAGGATCTTCATCCTTTTTCAGGAGGAAAAAGGATCTTCATCCTTTTTCAGGAGGAAAAAGGATAAGTTCTCAGCAACAATATATCTATATATACTCCCGTATATTTCAACACAATAATCACGGCTGGGAGAAAAAATGTCATATGGAATTTGAATAAATTATTTTTTGGAGAATCCATCTGATTCCAATAAAACAGCTGATTTATTAGCGGCAAATTTGAAAGAACTATCATGAAATTAATGTTATCAAATGAAAAATACTTTCATGTTGAATTGAAGTCATATGATGAATATTGATCTCAAAGCTTAAACATGTGATAGGAGTCTATTTACTTGAACAGCTGACAAAAGGCGGCAAATTCAAATTATTTTTGAAGTATTCGTGCTGAAAGAAGTTTGTTGTTCCATTTGATTTCCATGCTTTGATTAGTGAGACTATAACCATACGATATATATATATATATATATATATATATATACAGTATTAGTCAGACTAATAATAAGTCAGCCGTGATTTTCTACGGGATTTGAAGAATGCTATGGATTTGAAGAAGGGATTTCTAATGATTTATATATTTGATTTATCTGAATGGAAATACTGAATTATCAAAAAATTCCATTCTTGAACGAATCTCTACAAAGTTTGTTAATGGTTTAACTGCTGTTTTCAATTAAATACAATGAACAAATTTAAAACAAGAGGCGATCAATATGACTACAGAGTGTTCCGAAAAGAACTAACTCAAGTACTATCACGGTGTTCTTCGAGCTGAAACAAACAGAACATATCATTGGCAAAACAACGAATTCTCCTCAGTTTTCCTGTGATTCTTCTATTATTTCAAGACTTTCCATCATACCTTGATAATAGATAGACTCTACACGAACTTTCAATAGTATGTATGGTTCTCAGAAAAAATAAGGGAAAGTTATTTCATCCATATTTGTAAATTTATTAGAATTCTTCAGTTTATAGGTCTACTCTGAATTTTTGCAGTCAAGTCGTCTTGAACAAGTAGGCCTACGTTTGTATTGGTGCATTGGTGGCAGAAGAGTTGAGGATAATGATGTATCAAAATATACCGATGAAACATCTTTTCTTATTAATGATTCCTCACAAAAAGGAATCATTCAGTATTGAATAAATCTAGGTATCGTGTTAGTATGATTTGTGGTTCATATTTTCAAATAATTGAAGCCATAAGTTGACTTTGAGAGTTCGCACGCGAGTTCTTCAGCCCATGGGGCTTACTAGTGTTATACGGGTTACTTTTAGAAAAAAATGTGAGTTAAGTTTCTATTGATAGAATTCCGTACATCCGTATAGTCAACTTTCTCTTCCAATATTATTGCAATTTGAATGTACATTCGAGAAAAAAACTCATTAATTGAAAAATAATTCAAGTTAACGAACATTATTATAATTTACTAGGCTGTTCTTTTGACAATGCTTGTGATCATAACAATTTTGATTTTTCTCCATTAACTGTTTCTTGTTATTGGCCTTTTGATTCCAGAATGAACCCATCACTTTTGTATGGGAAGAGAATAAAACAAGCAGTAGACGAGATCACAAAATTAATAAAACTCGAACCGCTTCTTGGGACCGTGATATTTTCTCATAAACTTGCCCTGACAATTAGCAGTGGAAAGCAGTTGTTAACGAGAAATGCTGATGCAAAAGAATATTAATATTAATTGAGCTCTCATTCTCTCTATAGCGGAGCGTTTCTGCAGCTGTGTTGTCTTTGTCTTGACGAAATGAGAGTATTTATGATTAGGAAGAGGAGTCAAAGGACAAAGGAACCGGCCTGAGGGGATGCTAACTTACCCCCCTCCCAAACCTCATCTACCCGACCACCCCCTCCTTAGCAGAAGTCTGTCGGTGAAGAATGTTGGCCGCGGCTGAAATATGAGGGCAGTAAATTTTCAAATGACTTTGCATTCGCCTCAAGTTTCTCGGCAGTTGTTCTATTTAGCAGCTGCGTTCGTTCCCTTTGCGGCCATTGTTATTCTCAGACTGACCTTCCATGGAGTTTGTCCAACCACAGGAGTGCTCTGCCATGGATTCTTGTGCACTTGCGAATATGATGAGGATATAAGGATAATCAGTTCGAGAGGGTTGGAATAGGCTAGGAAAAAGTTTAGTTGATGTAGGATCAGATCATATGAGTGAAGATAGGTACCGCGTACATGCGTGCATTTTCAACTGATATTTGATATTAATAAATGACGTGGCCATGTACTTGAAGATATTGAAGCAGATAAGTCAGTTCGAAAGCGGTACTTTCTAGCTTTAAAAACAACTACATCTACACCTACAACTACTGACAAAATAATAAGGAATTCTCAACTTCGATATAAGATATCAGCTATCTTATAACTTCTCTCAACGATTTATTCTCAGAAGAATTACAACGCATTGATATATGATTCCACGGAAAAACGGAAAATTTTCGATTTAATAGGCCTACTAAAAGCTTTTTACAATTTTCGAGATTTTTTTTGCTTATTGACTAGGCACCCATTAGTTACATCCATTAGAGTTTCCATTCTCCCTATTTATTCCGAGCTCAAATATGCAATCACACTGAACTATAAGTTTTCTTTATGAAAAATCACATAATAATTATGTGAAAATGGAGGTCAGCTAAAAATCGAGGAGGTAGGAGTGAGTCCTTCAATAAACAGAGAGAAATAATTATTGAGACACCAATATGTGCTTTCCACAAACTTTTTAACTTTTTTGCATTTTTCCAATTTTCACAGAGAAGTCTAAATTCTCTCTTCACTTTTTCAATCATTTACCTGATCAAATATTCCTTGAATGATGATTAAGTATTCTCAATAACGGAGGGAGCTTGTGCTTGCAATTTTTCGGCTGTATTTGAAGAGAAAAACAGAAACATTGGGAGTGAACCTCTCGAAATTTGGTTCTGCCTTGGGCTAATGACCGTACTTACAGAGGTGGCTGTGGTGTCGTTTTTGGGGCAGAGTGGAGGGGTGGGGATGGAGGCACGCGCCACAATCCATGTGTGTAATGAGTAGAAAGGGTAGCTAATACCAGCAACTAACACAGTTGGTAATTAATTGCTACGCAACTGTAGCAAATGACGACTGTTCTTTTACACCACTCTCAAGTGTGCAGTTTTACTCCACTCACACACTGGTGCCACACAGTTTACATGGTAGGAATCTCCAGCTCTGATTCAGCACTGTTTTTGCCTGCATCAAAACTGTTCGAGTGCGCCCAACGTTCAAACGAGCTCGTCTGTAAATACGAAGAATATTGCTGAAAATTCTACGAACATTTTTTTTCGGAGGATTTCTCAATTTTATTTCAAATTTTAAAAAATCTGAAGTCGCTCAATTTGAATTTCATTTCAATACAGTTTTGAACTCTTCATTCATTGATACACAAACTAGAATCATATAACAGTTATTTGGTTATAGTTCTTTCAAGATTTGATTACACTGTAACATAAATGTGTAAGAAATTCAATAAGATGTTGTAAGTTATGTATTGTGTAAGTTATGTATTGTGTAAGTTATGTATTGTGTAAGTTATGGGTTTAAGAAACTTGTTTCAGAACAATACTTGAGGAGTGCTATCCGAAACTACGCCACGAAAAGGTGTACAGCGTATAGTAATACATTCAAGTGGGAGCTGGCTTGTTGTGGAACTGTGCCACTAGATAGCAGCACTACCACGCAGCATTACTACTTTTCGTGAGAACATGCAGTTTTCTTTGTACGCTGGGCGCCGGTGTATTTTCGGAAAGAACCCCTCCAGTATGAAGCCATCACTGATAAGCCTTCAAATACCTAATTCAAGGCTTTCCTGATCTTGCCGATGTTTCCAAATATTAGATAATTTTGAAACGTTACTCATATAAAAACATTTGATTATTTTACAAATTCAATACAGTACTGTATTAACAAGAATCCGATTAAAAAATTCACAACTCATCAGTCCACATCAATTGTGATTGATTTGTTCAAAATATATGGGCATTAAATTTCATTTCTGATTCTGATCCACATAATCGCAATCCCTACAATATATTAGTAGCTATTGGAATTTTTATCTCCATCAATTTATTAGTGTCGCTCTTATCCCAGTTATCAGTGTACACAAGAAATTTATGATTGAACTCTTTAAAGTTCAGTGAGACTATAGTCTTGGGTATAATATACCATGTAGGTAATCAATCCATTCAAATATGATGAATTCAACCTGATGACCTTGTATCTCAATTCAGTTTGAATACTGGGAATAAGCCCTATTCTCTTCAGATTTTGTGGAGAATGCATGGGACATGAGCCTATATTTATTCGTCACATTGTGATTTAGTCCATCACTGCAAACATTGCCCTCTTTAGCATGCTGGAAGCTTCATAAATAGCGTTACATTAATCCTGTTGAAAGATAATGTGTAGAAAGGTTGCTCTAGTGGTGAATAACGGCCTGTCTTCTTCATACTACTGCTTGAACAAGCCCTCAGCAATTGCGAATTTGCATAAGAATAGCGCCACTGTTGAAAGGAAAGGAACTCAGCAGTGTCTTTCCAAGTTTGACAAATGCAGCCTCATTTTATCTTAACTCATTCCAACTCACTTACAATATCTCGGCTGGCAGTCTTCCACAAAAATAATTCTCGAAAGCAATTTCAAAACGATGACTTATTTTGTTCCAGGAGTCGAGTGTCTTTTAATTATTTCGGCACTCCTAATTCTAATGGCCCTATTTTCCGAAAAATTTCACATTCGAATATCATTCTTCAGCGACAACTTTATTTCAGCGGAACATTATATTTTAAAATATTATTATCAGCCATCAGTATTTCTGTTGCTGGGGATATAATTTTTTAATCAAATACGTGCCTATGTCCAATCACAGTTCCATCATATTTCAATAAAAAGTAAGTGTGAAAGTGGAATAAATAATTAACTTGCTTATCAATTCTAATTCCGATACAAAAATTTTTGTAATCCATCATTGACTAAGGCTTCAAGTTACTAATTTCGATCAGGAATTTATCCACACCGGTAACATTCTTATTACATTCAGATACTTCAATACTTATTAAATATACTTGGATTTTACCAAAAGTTTGTTTAGAAAACAGTAATCAACACTGCTATCCTGTCAGGAAACTTAAGGCTGGGGTGGTTTTTAAAAGAACTGTTATTCTATTTTATTTGTCTTATACACTCAACATTTTGTAACTGTTGAAATGAAAATGATCATAGTTGCGATTATTTGAATTAGTATTTCAACTTACATCCACTGACCTCTGATACTCAATAATCTGACCTCTATTATCAGACAGACGATAGAAGTAGTAATGTCGGAGTTTTCAGTATGACTAGCAAGGTTAGAACAGATGGAAGTACCTGCCTATTAGACAATGCGTTCATAACGGGATGAGTATCAATTTGCATATCGATGAGCCTGAACGAGATAAACGTGTTATAATGTGTACGATGGTAGTTGCAATTGAACTCAGCACGACGATTCTATAGCACAGCGAACTCATGAATATTCAATCTTTAATCAAACTCAAATGAAATGCCAATTCACACGATCGTTTGTTGCATCTAGTTATGCTCACTGGTCCCTCATGATTGATTGTTGCATCATCTAATTCAACATTGTGTCAAATGCTTTATGCTGATGGAATATCAAGCTCATTGAATTATTTGAAACGGGTTTTTGTTTGGTAATGACGATGTGCATCTATTTTATGTGCTTATGTGTGAATTTAAAGCTTCTTTTGAAATATTGTAATGTCCACAACTAACCACTTAATCATGGAGGAAGTATTAAAAACATACTCCATGCTTTTGGTATTATAAAACCTAGTTTTTTCTCGTTGTCTGAATATTCTGGGCACCGTTATTTCAAATTGGCCAAAAATGGGTGATTGTTGAGATGTATCTCTGATGACATCAGACATCAATATTCTCGTAGAGCTACAAGGTTCTGAACAAATGATACTGTTTCCCCGTTTTCTCTATATCCACAGTTCATCTTCACAATGAGACAATCATATAAGGGTTCATTCTTAGTGGGTTAAAATGCGAAGATGAATTTGACGTTCATTAAATCATATTCTCACTCTTATTTATTGTGTTTGATCACTATTGATAATTTATAAATATCACTTTCGTGACATCTTCAATCTTCATCTTCATTTCGAATCACTTTGAATGCCCTCAGAATTTGAATCTGATTTATACCCAGCACATTTTCAAATTCCTCATTATTGATGGAGGATGATTTGGACTCCATATAGAATTCCAAAAACAATTCTAATTCTTCTTCCAAAACCAATTCATATTCACATAAAGTAACAAGTCCCAGACTTTACGAGCACCTTGAAAAAAAAAGTTTGAAAACTTGAAAGTTCAAGACAAAAATCTCACAGGTGGTGAACTTTAAAAACTCCACTTTCTACAAGCTGCAGAAATTTATACAAGGTGAAGCAAAATCTCGCTCATAAAGTCTCATGGCATGGAAATATATTATGAAGGGTCCCGGTTTATGACATTTTTGTGGCGCTAACTTGAATCACAGATTGTTGCAATTTTATAGCTGACGTTTGAAAAGTCTGTGTAATGTGATCTAGGCCTATGTCTACAGGGGACGCCTCCTACGGAATCAACAACTGTCAAAGGATAAGTGGCCTGCTAACTGGCTGATATAATCCGAATATTGCCTTAGTTTGAAAAGTCAATACCCACTGTGTTCGCTTCACAAACCCTCCCCCTCCCACAGCATATTTCACCACACCCATCGTCCCATGACAAACTTTGCCCGAAAACTTTTTAATAAACAGAGCAACGTCGTTTTACAGTGTAAGCCAACAGACGGTGATATTTAGGCTCAATAAGAGAGGAATAGAGGAAATGAGAAGAAGAGACAGGGAGAAGAGAGGACAAAGGAGAGAAGAGATTGCTCTCACAGCTTGCACTCTCATTTCACATTTTAGCCACAGAATAAGTTCTTCACTTCCCATCTATTTTTATTTCTCCATCTGTCTTTTTCCTCCTCTCTCATCCAAAATCTGTTTTGATGTCTCTTCTTCATCATATTTCTTTCTTGTTCTTACCTTCCGTATCATTACTCTCTGCCAATGTCCTGATTCCTATTCCATATAATTTTTCTCCACAATTATTATGCTTTTATTTCTCGTCTTCGTCATCATTTTACTCTTCCATTTCCACTTTCTCCTTCCTCGGTTTGCTATTCTCTTTTCATGCTTCTACTTCAACTTATCTTTCTAGTGCCGAAGTTTGTCTGTTTTACAAAAGCCAAAAACTCTGTTACCAGCTCTGTGATGCCATTTTTACCAAACCGTAAACTTTTCAGGCCTTAATTGAAAATAAGTGACTGTCATGGACCGTCATTTACTGCTTCATAATTCATGCTCTCATTCTCCTCAATTGAAGTTACAATTATGCACTAAGGAGAAAGGTATTCATGAATTACAGTCATAAATAGAAGCTTCTCACAGTAACAAACAATAATAAAGCAAACCTATTGAAAATTAATTCGAATTTAAAAACCACGTGGCCAACCACAAATTACTCATTGGAATAATAACAAGAAATAGATAAGATAACTACTTATTCAACATAGTATATCATGAAATAAACAGATAAATATCGTCATTGTAATGAATCGCATCTTGATTTTTAGTAGAAAAGTAATTATTATGATTTGACAAAACCCTATCAGAAGATGATTTTTGAAATTAGAAATTGCGATAGTCTACTCGACTATTCGATCATGATCATGTCAAATCGATTTGGTTATATCTTCTCAAAAGGATTCGTTGTCCTTTCACAATTTATCGCATTCAACTGCACATCAGTGTTGATCCAAGACTAACTCTAAAATAATAGAATACCTTCAGTGTTCACACGTATGACATACTTATGTCAAACTAAATAATTAATTTTTCCTCGAAATATAGAACGGAAAAATATCAATGCATAGGATGGAAATGTAACTTAAAGTATTTAAAAAATTAATAATAATGAATTATTTATAACTTCTTCAGAAATAATCCAAGCATATATTATTTGTAATTACTTAATCGAATAATAAGAGGAAGAACCTACACAGACAAACATTGCCTGTGCGTAACTCGAGTCAAGTTGATGTTGATGAATATCATCCTCTAAAAATGGTTTTTGAATCACAGGAACAAATCGTTTTAGAGGAAATCAAAGAAAAGCAAAGAAATGAAGGAAAGATGGAGTGGAACAGAGAGGTGGAAAGGCCTGTGACAATGAGCTATTGCCTATTGCTCCAGAGTGACAAAGACAAGTGCAAGCACAGAATATGAAAAGGAAACGTTGAAAAAATCTTAATGAATTATACCGTAGGATATCACCATAGTAATACAGACAGACATAACTTGCTCATGATGAATTAGATCGGCTTCTTCCAAGATTACCACTTTTCTATGGAGCCATTTTGGAGAGTGAGATGTCAGTGCTCATCGACTCGTAACGAAAGCCCATCCATGAATTTAGATACGAGAGAAAGTTGTTATCGGAAGCATAATTAAAAAGAGTGTAAGAGATGGATGGATTGAGATAGATTTACATAAAAAAAGGGAGAAGAGAAAGAGTTGACGAACAGAGTATCAGCCTATGAGAAGTAGGCTACACGGTAAAAATAAAGGGTTTGTCGACGTGAAATGGGAGAGCATAGGTTAACATTATTAATGGGCCAGTCCTTGGCAATGATTAATCTCGCAACGGATGAGAGTATCGTGGAGTGGTAATGAGGGGGGGGTATTTTAGAGTAGTATGTGGTGGCCACAGCAACAATGGGCGAGTGTGGGCTGTGCTGTGCTCTGCGCTGTGCTGAGCCCTGCTCGGCGGGGAAAAGCCATGAGCAAAGAGTACATCAGCTCAACCGAGAGTGATAAATTGATGCGATACATTACGGATATTGGAAAGTCGACGGTCTTCTTTTACACAACGCAACGCAATGGCAGACTGCAGACGGAAAACAAGAAGAGAGTGTGAAAGTAGAGAGATAGAAAGTAGGGGAGAAATGAAATTTTTTATGAGTTAATGAGTGAGTGGTAGAGAAGAGGAGGAGTAAAATGGGGAGAGTATGTGGCTGTGAAATATTGGGCTGATTCGATGATGTTATTGGAAAATTAGGCAAGGACACTTCAATTGTCATCTAATCTCATCTAATTCACCAGTGTGAAAGTGTGCTATGTGTTTCTCTATTTTAATTTCTCCAAATGTCTTTCTTTATAATTATTTTATTGACATTCTCCTAAATTTGTTGAAGCTTTTTATCCGAAGTTTATAGGTCTAGTAACTATTATGTCTATCCGTAATTTATCTTGTAGATTACTCACGAGGAGTAGAGAATGATACATTTTTATGCTTCAGGGTTCTCATCCCGTGATTCCATCCATTGTTTATGCAGTATTTCGAATAAAGAATTGTATTTCCCACTGGAAATCTATGAAGTTTCTCAATCGTTATCAAACACTTCATGCCTGTTTATTCTTGAAATTCTCACAGTTGACTAGCTTCTCACACTCGTTTGTCGTGCTAAGATGTTGTATTGTGTATTATATAATCTGGGACAGACTGTGGGTACAGGATACCATATAGCTCATGTCATTATTATATCACTTTACTGTCTGAGGAAAGGGGATACTGTAATGTATATGTTGTGCAGCATCTGTTAAACCAAGGAAATCCAAATAGAATTCAATTTTGTCGAACACGCAAGATATGTTACATAACTAGTTATTATTGCAATATGCCGGTGATACTCATGATTTTTACGAAGGAACTCAAAAAAATATCAACCCATATCTGTCTGGCTGTTATATCTATCTCTATGACCAATGATTGAATCGGTTTCAATTCCCTAATACCTAGTTTTCACGATACATGCCAATTGGCGACACAATTGTCATAAGACAAATGATGCCGCGGGTTCAAATAGCTGATGTTGTCGATAAGAGTTTTCATGAAATCATGCCTAGATGGTGGCTTTAAAATCAAAAGATTCAATAGATACTATTCACGTCAGCTGTAAATTTCAGAAGACTATTGTCAGGAGGCAATTAGCATCGTATAAACTAGGCATACCAATGGCTTCTCATCTCATCAACTCACTCCCACCTGTGAGTCCTTCTATTCATTATGTTCAGTGTACATTACAGTGACTATATACAATATCTTATATAGTCACTGTAGTGTACATAATTTTATTTAAAGTAACTTTTCTTGGAAGTTATTGGCACGATCTTTGATCTTGATGATGATAATGATAGGAGATGAATAAATTATATGAATGTGAATATGATGAGAATAGGCGAATGGGATATTCATCCAACAACTGGGATTGGTGGTTTCTAAAACACGAGAGTGGTGCAATAAAACAATATTGTCTCTGTGCAATCAATATCATATTGCAATCAACTTTCATATCAGACCAACGGAAAAAGAGCTATTATATTATAATAATACACTGCTGAAGTGAAAACGTCAAGTCTTGAGTATTGTTCCCCGCACTCAATTTGCCTGGAGTAGGCTACTTGGAGCTGTCTGTCTCCTGCACGCATGCGACTGCTAAAAGAAGCGAGCAGCGGTACAATTTATCAGCGGCAGCCAACTTGTAAAAAGTGCACAAGCGTTTCAAGTGGATCGTTTGTCATTTCAGATACTCCCGAAACGGAGCTGACTCTGGGGACGTCGCTCAACCCGGATAACATCAGGGAAGGCTCCGATGTCTACTTCGATTGCAAGGTGAAGGCTGAGCCTGGAGTCTACAAGGTCGAGTGGAGGCACAATGTAAGTGACTACTCTTTTTCGCCATATTATTTCTTCTTTCTCTTCGTTCTTTCTTCATCATCTCTCCCTTCATTTGGTTTTTTCTTATCTAACCAATTATTTCTCTCTCTACATTTTTTAATAAAACAAAACAAATATTACAATTTTATCCTATCTGAACTCCTTCCTCCTACTCGATGAAACTTTATACACATCTCAAATGAATACTCAGATAAACCAATAATCATTCATTTATTTGATGCATCAGTGTTATTCCGTTAATTCATGAATGATTACTTATATTACGTATAATATATATTTTTAAACGGTAATTATTATTAGGATATAGAATTTGGGCAGAAATATTGAATTTATCTTCCCCTCTTACCCCTTTTTCCTTTCTACCCTATATTAATTTCACATATTTATCTTTCCACTTTCTCACTTTATCACTTTTCATTTTCTTACCAATATATCTCAATCACAATTATTATCGTTTTTGAAAAATGAATCTCATCTTGAATATCTTATTTATATTATTTATCTTTTGTTAAATTTCTACTGCTGTAAATGACTACCGATATTGCAACTTGTAGCTGATTCGATTTGATGTTGGAAAATATTATCCAATATACTAAAATATAATTGGTACCTCAAGACAATAATAATTATTGTCAACAATTGATTATTAAAAGAAAATACAATAGGAATAGAAAAAAACTTTAAATGAATTGATTAAATGATTGCAGAGTGGCTAGACTTTTTTGGAACGATAGTAAAACATTTCGGAAATAGCATGATACAAGAAGACTGGTGGTGGAATGAGGAGTAACTACAAAGCAAGTGGAAAGAAGAGGAATTAAAAAGAGGAGAAAATTGGGTAATTGATTTTTTCTCTTTGTGGAGTTATTTCTTGTAGGAGCAAGGGTTTTCAATATTGTGAAATAGAAATTCTTAATTGGCATTCTTCTTTTGAAACTCCTGATTTTTTTCAATAAAACATCATAGTTCAAAAGTTTCTGCATGGAAAGAAAAATGAGTTAATAGTTGCATTCAATGGGAGCAGCCCGACTTTGACGATAACATAACAATTAGAGAAGGAAAGTTTTTCGAAGCGATAAGAATGAAACCAGAGAATTTCGTTTACAAGAGGAGGAGCAGCTGATGCAAAAGTTTAGGGTGTGTTGCCGCCATTTTACAATTAGGAGCGAATTCTCTTAAGACAAGTTGAAGAAAGGCGGACGGAGCAGATAAAGCAGAGCAGAAGAAAGTAATAAACTGGCAAAAAGCAGATCCCGGACAGCAGTTTGTCGTCGAATTTGCAGACGGCAACGACCCTTCGAAAGAATTAACGCCAGCTTCATTTGTTAATTGAAACGACCTGATCGCTGCCGCGATTATCTCCCATCACAACTCAGCAGCCAACTTCTTCTGATCACTGATCCATTGCCATAAAAATACCCTGCCATTAGGAGACATTTATTCGATGCCGTAATTTACTATGATAACTTTTGATTCTGTGATAATAAATTATCACCAGGCATTAGAGCCCAGAGTCATAAAGCAGCATGATACCCACTTTTGGAGTTCGGTTGAGAGTTTGGAAGTACAATATATATATATAACCTGGAATGATCGAATATATCTGATATATCTGAATATTGTCTGACTGCCAATTTGGTTTCCAATCAAAGAAATCCACTGTAGATGCTCTTCAATCAGTTGTTGGCAATATTTACTCATACCTTGATCGTGGTCTCAAGGTGATAGGTATTTTTGTGGATTTAAAAAAAGCCTTTGATAGTCTTGACCATACCATATTACTGAGAAAATTGCGTTATTATGGTGTTCGTGGAGTGCTTTTGAATATGGTTGAATCCTATCTCAGTGATAGAAGTCAGGTAGTTGAGGTGCAAGGAAGTGAGGGACTGGTGATAAAAAAGAATTTCAGATCTAGCTTGCGCCCAGTCACTAGAGGAGTCCCTCAGGGTTAGATTTTAGGGCCCTTGTTATTTCTGATATATATTAATGACCTGCCTGCTAATGTTGTCTCAGCTAAATCAGTGCTTTTTGAATATAATGCTAATTTTCTTGTTTCAGCAAGTGATATGAATGAGCTCCAGGAAGCTGGTGATGCAGTTCTAAGAGAGGTGTCACGCTGGTGTAGGGCAAATAAACTTGCAATTAATATTTCAAAGACTTCTCTCATTGAGTTCCGAATCCAGAGAACACTTTCTGACCCACCTCAGTGCAGGATAGGAGGAACTGCGATTCAGTCAGCAAACGCTGCTAATTTTTTGGGAGTTACTGTCAATTGGAATCTAGGATGGTCAGTGCACGTGGATAGTCTTTTGAAGAGATTGAGCTCTGCTGCATTTATGGTGTCCAGGCTGACTGCCTTGCTGGATAGAGAGGCAGTACTGGTGGCTTATCATGGCTATTTTGAACCAATTCTTTCTTATGGAATATTTCTTTGGGGAGGCTCTGGTCATTCAGTTGCAGTTTTTCGCTCTCAGAAGCGGATCTTGAGGATAATGTTTCGGAAACCAAGTAGATTCCCATGTCGATCATTGTTCAAGTCAGCGAGGCTGTTGACAGTCCCGGGCCTCTATATTTATTACCTGACGGTATTTGCCTTTAAATGCAGACACAGATGGACTGTAGGCGCTGATCTGCAGACCTATAATACCAGGTCACGGAATTTAATCAGGGTTGAGCCACATACCACTAACTTTTATGAGAAGGGACCTGAGCATATGGGGAAGAAGCTGTGGAACTCGCTACCTGCTGAAATTAGGGAAATTCAATCAATTGATAATTTTAGAATCAAGACAAAGAGTTGGCTCATTGAGAGATGCATCTATAGCTGGCAAAGCCTTATTGACTGACCCTTTATTTGCTTATTGTTCATTTAATTGCTGCGTGACTGTACTTGCATATTCAATGCAGTTTTGGTGTTTGTGAGTGTTCGTTTTGTGTTATGTGTGTATTGTTGTTTTTTTCTATAGATGTTATGACCATTGCCAATGTTACTTCACAGTAGCCAATGGCAAATAAACAGCATTAATTTTGAACTTTGAAACGATTCAAATGACGTGAGAATATGTCATCCAACAAAGCCAATCAAAGGAATAGTTTGTGTTGAGTTCATATTCGAATTAGATCATTTTATTTATCGAATGTTTTTATCTATCATTCTGAATGATAAATGTATGTTTCCAGTTATATGAACGTTTGAATAATATTATTGTCAATCATTTTTATAATTAGACTGTAATAATCCTCCATATTCAGTATGCATGACTTTAATATTGCGTTCTAGAGAATTTCTGAATTTGTAATTGATGTTCAAATGTTTGACAGAATCCTCTGGACTCTGAGTTGTTGTATTTATCTTTCACTATCGGGCAGTCTCGCTTCGCTCGCCTTCTCCGCCTAGCCAGGGGGCTCCGCCCCTTGGATCCCGGCACAATCAGCAGTGTCAGTGAGACAAACAGGCTCGCTTCGCTCGCCTGCATAACCTCTGTCAGTGTAAGCTGAGACAAAAAGGCTCGCTTCGCTCGCCTGCAAATTCCGTTCAGAAGGGATTCAAAACTTATTGAACACAGCATTTCTAGACCTAATCAGAACCTGTTCACCAAACTTCGACATTCTCTACCAAATTATTCTAAAAAAATCAAAGAAAAAGTCTGAAAATTCTGAAAAATAGTAAAACGCTAATATTGAGTGTAACCTTGGGAACTATATCGGACATAGTTTGAAACTTGATTCAATATCTTCCAAATTAGTTTATCTATAATCTCGCTGAATCATTGGATTTACAGTAAGGATTGGTCGTATCAAGGCGGAAGGTATGCAACCCGCAATACATCTACAATTTAAAAAAACTGATAACTGGCGTTATCTTGAACGGAATTCAAAAATATCTTAGCACAACATTTCTAGACCTTATCTGATCTCACCTACCAAATGTCAACATTTTCCACGGATTGGTTCTCGAAAAAAATTGAGAAATCGCCGAAAAACTTTAGAAAAACTTAAATATTTGGTGTACCCTTGAAAAGTTACTAAAATCCGTTCTTAGTTCGCGTCTAAACGTCCAACTGAACATGCCTGCCAAATTTGAACGCATTCGGTTCGGTGGATTTTTAGTTCTGGTGATGAATGAATGAATGAATCAGTCAATGAATCAGTCACAGTGCCATTTCGCTTTTATAGATAGATTGGTCAAATATAGATAGTATTTATATCAATAATAAGGAAGTTATAGTATTTTAATGATCATAACAGCTTAGAAAGAAAAGAAGAATCAGAAATCTTTCAACAAAATTGTAATGTACAGTAGTTTGCTAATTAACGACAAGCTATAGACAAGAATAATAAAGAGTTGTTTTTTTCCTGTCACTGAATCCTCTTCCAGCCGTTACCAACTAAGTTGCGTTGTGATAATAAAATTCTGTGCTTTGTAAAAAATGATATTACTTTCACCCGACATATTTGTGGCGGTATCCAGGTACCATACAACCAGCTTTGTCGTTGTGAAACTTCCATAATACTTGGGAATAAACCCTCAATTATTATGGCAAACAAAGTATGCGCAATATCGTGTTATTACATTATTATGTTTATGCAAAAATTTAATGCTACTACCACGTGTCCACTGCAACATTCTATAATCAACACTTGATAATAATCATCATCATCTTGCTTGAAAATGGACCCCAACTACTATGTTAAAAATAACATGAGTTATTATATTACTTAATATAATGCTGGTAGGCAATGTGACTCAAGGGATACATTTACGAGTTGCTGGGGAGAGTAATGTTCATATTTTCATGGTCAGTATTATTTAGAGGTTATGGTCAGAAGTTTCTTTTGGTGAAATTTTAAATATGAACCAGACGGGGTTGGGGGTGATAAAATTGTTAGCAGCAACACGGATGTTATCACAATGAAGGGAGGCATTTCTGCGTTATTTATTCTCTCATCACACTGTCCTTTAGCTAACATCTCTCTCCTTCATCATCCACCATTTGCCAAAGTTCAACCCATGCGAAAACACTGAGCTTATTCAAAAAACTGAAGCTTTTTATAGCATTAGGCTTTCAGGGCGGCACGTTTTTCATATGTAATTCTGTAATACGCATAGGGTAGGCTACACTGTGCCATGTTGTTTTTCATCACTGCAGATGAGAATTATAATGAACCGCGTGAAAAAGTTTCCATTGGCCAATTTTACAAGTTGAGATATTCAAAATTGGGAAGCTTGGCTACTGTATTATTTATTAGAAGAATGGGAATTTATTATGAGTTTTTATGTATTAATATAAATGGGGAAGGCGGTACTTGTTGAAAGTATACTTTAATGCTCATTAATGCTGCTTAATTATTCAATCGTGGTATAATCGTCTTTAGTCTGTTCAAGCAAAGGACACCCTCTGGTAAGATGGGAAAATGACTCAAGTTTGGCCAATATTGGTTCAAAAATTATCAATTTGATTTACTATTAAGACTACATTTATAATATTCTTGAGCAAATATTGACCAAGCTGGAGTCATTTTCCCACCTTGTCAAAGGGTCTTCTTTGCTTAGACAGACTATAAGTTATCACTATGAAACTTGAAGATTGAATAAAATCAATCTGATCCTTTCTCATCGTTAAATTGGTATTTGTGTGATATCCCATACCTTCATCTACTGTGTATTATATTGACATCATCTTATCAAATGAATTTATTTAGTAACACTCTACCGTAAAATCGCAACAATTGAGTAATAAGCACTTCATTATGTTGAATTTCAATGCAATTGTTGTATTTTGCAGGGCAAAGCGCTGAACCATAACGTAGCACAGGGTGTAATCATCAGCAATCAGAGTCTAGTGCTGCAGCAGGTTAGTCGCACCAGTGCGGGCAACTACACTTGTGTTGGATTCAACACTGAGGGTGACGGAGAAAGCAACGCTTTCTATCTCAATGTGCTCTGTAAGTATTTTTTTCCTCCACTATATTGAATTTGATCCTTGAAGTATTTTCCATAAATGATGAAAATGTATCAATTCAGTATTATCTATCATTGGGCGGAGCTTTTAAGGTTTCAAGCCCTGATATCATGGACTATTTATTGTACCATTATCAGATTATTGTGCATATTATATATCATTGATAAATTATTGTAATCGTTGATATCTGTATTTTATTACTCACTCAATCATAAACATATAAATTATTCATATACCAGCTCCAGACATAAATATTTATTGGTGAAAAGATGATAGCAAAGTTAACTTGGTTTGGATTATAAATTATGAACTTGTGAATTTTACATCAGTACAGAATTAAATTCTACAAGTGAATATCGAACCCTGAGGTATTTTTACATAATATCCTATTAAGATATTTATTCTTGATAAGATAATTCTATTCAATCAATTGCAAGTGTATCTACCAGCATTTCATTTGTGAAGAGCAAATAAGCCAACTTAGTAGCGGATATAGAATAATTTTTTTCTGTTTTGCTTATCTATTTTCATTGGATGTTTTTGGAATTCGGCAATCTGCTTGTCTGTCACTCCGTGAATCAATGTTGAACGCCATCTCACCCTCGACAGCTCACCAAGTGTGAAGTGGATTCCATTCGACCTTGGTGCGCTCACTCACTAAGGAATTCCACCTGCCTTTGAGTCCTAATTAGAAACAATGGGTTTCCTTTCTTCCATGAGTCCACTTCACATTAATAGGATTGTAGTCGGAGGAGCCAGGAATTTTCACTGCCATTCCCGGTTAGTCAGAAAGGGGATCAAATCTTATTGTTTTCCAAAATTACTTCTCCAAAGCCAGCATACCCTTCCAGGGAAAGATTGTCGAAGTAATTATAATCAATTTCCTTGTGGTCTTGGAAGGTGCTTAGCAAAAATGTCATCATCTTCTTGGGATTTGATCCCTTCCTCACTGCCTTCATATTTTCTGTTCGTTATGGAGGCTGCGTACTTGAGTTTGGAGGCTTCCTTTGAATTTTCTTTTTCAATGTCAAAAACTCAAATATGCATGAAAAATAATGTTTTTGAAATCTTCAAGTTCAGTCTTCAAGTGGAGAAGAGAATATTCGAGGAAATACTTTTAATTCAGAGAATATTGATCTTCTTGAATCTCCAGGTCGATAAAATGTTAAAGAATGCTTCACCAGAAATGCTATATTTCCCAAGCCATATTGCTAAAATATAGATGAGAATAATTTTCATTCGATAAACAAACTAATTATTGGAAACCTTAAAGAGGAAGATATTCTACTTTTACATGTGTTTGGTGAAATCCCCTCTCGCAATTTCATATTCACCTCCGATTAACCTTGAAATGGGAAGATTGTGTTGAGTGTTCAGAATGTTAGATATTTCATCCATAATAAACTAAGCAACAGATCAAATGCAATGGAAATTTTTCCTCAGTTTCGAGCACTCTGGAGTATACGATACCGTTAACAGAATCAAATCACCAAGCTCCTCTCCAATAAAGTACCGTTCAGAGCTATTAAAGTTTGATTCTACTTTTATTCAGGTACTCAACCTAAATTGGTTGAAAAAGCTTGAACTATCTTCCGATATTTGTAGGGCAAAACTGGGATGATAATTTTATTATTATTAAGATTAGTAGTTGTCAAAAAAGTGTGGGTTTTATGTTGAACTATAAATAATTCAACAAAAGGTCCAATCCAATCCACCACTACCTTGGAAGGGCTTTAAAGATTATTTATAACCCTCATCAGGAACCGATTACCTCTTTCTTCACAATGATGGTATTTTTTTATGAACTGACCGAATTCAAGCGCATTGATTTAATTGAAACAATCGTATGAGTATTGAAGGTTGCTCCAATAAACCGACTCTCTCCATGAGGACCCAAATTTTCCTATTGTATGTTTAGTTTCCTATAGTTTTTTGATTCTTATAAAATATTTCAGTATTTCATGCTATGTTATCTAAGTATTCAGTTAATGAATATTATATAATTTTAAATTTTTGTGAATTCATAATATTTGTTAATTTTTAGAATGAATGAATCAATTTCGAACTCATCCTTATCCATTTGTTGTTTCTAATGAATTTCTCATAGACTATCGCCATCTTCATCAATTTCTCTCTGTATCTCAATTATTATTTTTTGATGTATGCTGTATTACAGATGCGCCCACCTGCCGACCGAATCAGACACGCGTGCACGGCGTAGCCAAACAGGAGAAGGCGAACATCTCATGCGAGGTGGACGCCAACCCGACCGAGGTGCAGTTCAAGTGGACGTTCAACAATTCGGCCGAAAGCCTCGAGGTGTCGCGGGGCCATATCGCGCGATCCGGCACCACCAGCGTCGTCTCCTACACACCGATGACCGAGCTCGACTACGGCACTCTGCTCTGCTGGGCGTCCAACGGCATCGGCCATCAGAGGCAGCCCTGTGTCTTTCACATCATTGCGGCTGGTGAGCTCACTCATTAATAAGCCTTTTCTAGTATTTCAATTGCGAATTCAATAGGACGGAAGTTGAATAATAAATTTAGAACGTCATGATAATATGTCATTTATTCATTTGTCAAATTGACAATCTTTTCTCAACTATTCTTGAAAATTCAATCGTTTTCAGGCTTCTGGAGCCTAATGAAATATTAACTCATTGAATAACAAGAGCACTAGGTACAAAATAATCTATATTCACAGTAAAACTAAAAATAATAATGTAAATAGTAATCATGAAGACAATCAAGACGAGAAAATTATTAATAAAAGTAGAAATAATGTAGAACAATGTGTGTTAGATGGTATAATAATAATTTTGATAAGTTGGGAAGGAGAAAAAAATCAATAAGAAAGGAATAAAAATAAATTAGAGGAGATAAGGAAGAAATGCAAATAAATGACATGAGTGATTAGAAATATCTAGTCGTTCAATAAACGCATGAGAATGCGAAGCCACACTTTTACAACACACCTAGACAAATAAGAAATGGATGTTAAATTTTTAAAAACTCTCATTTGCTCCTATGTATTTGAGAATGTCATACGATTCACTGTGTGGAGAGAAATGCATGCATAAAAGGAGTCTCAAAACCTTATGATGTAATAAATAAATTATGATATAAAACATTTATTCGTACAATTTCCTAATAATTATTGTAATGCACATGCACATGTATTTTTTATTCAATGTTTTGTGTGTGTTGATAATCAGAGATTTAAAAAGCGTGATGAGTAAATTAAAAATTTATGAAGAGTAGAGGTAATACTGAAATTAATTGAGAGTAACTTTTATAGGTTTCATGACAACAATTTCAAAGAAAAAGCAATAGGTGTTTCTTTATACTATGACACACATACTTGAGTTGAAAATAGATCAATAGAATGATAGATTCTTTAGAAATTGAGCATAAAATTTTCTGCCATTTTTCCAATCTAAATTAGGAAGGGCTGTAGAAAATGAGAAATAGCAATAGACGAAGATCATCGCAATTTTGCTGGAATTTTGTTCAGTGTGCCTGGGAAATAGATATGTTTTCCTAGAACGTCATCCCTTTAGTTTTCTCATTTTAAGAAGCTTAATCATCGAAAAATCTAGCCCATACTACTTACTGTCATGTAGTGGATGAACGGAAAGCCACTCCTTCCTGTATGTAAATGAGTTGAACTCCAAGTTTCCACTTTTATGAAAGTTGGCTCGATTTACATGTTGAATCCAAGTGTCACCTGATAGGGAGACAAGCTTGTGGCCTTTCCTGCTATTAAAAAGTGTGTGAGAAGGGATTTTCCAGTTGGAATCTCCTAATTGATGTCTAAAAAGAGTTTAATTCGGTTGGGATGGCATTAATAGAGAAGGGTTTTTTCGAGGATGGATAGGATGAAGGCAGTCTTGGGAAGTGGAGTAAAGGAGCTGTGCTGGGCTGTCCCCAAGGGGCAGTAAGCCACATTAGCATATCAGTGGACACAGCAGCCATTCGTTAGCTATGCAAACCGCTATCGGTTCTCCTTGCAGCACTACAACATAACCCCCTTAAACAACTCCCCCTTACTCCCCTCAACGAAACAACTTCACTCGACCATCTTACCCTTCTCCTTTGCTGCCACAGTCCTCCTTAATTAACACACCGTAGCTCATAATTAATAACTTAACGCCATCCATTGCGAAAGTTGGGACTCACAGCGTGTATATTTACATCTCTAATTATATTTCTCCCCAGCCTGTTAGAGTCTCTCATGTCGTCTTCAGCAAACTTACAGTCGTAATCAGAGCCGTTGCTTGGCTGTGCCTTCCCTATAGGGCTGCACCTTCCGTACCTCTGTTAGCCGGGTTGGGCTTCACTTAGTGCCAGTAGCAAGTGTCGTAGTACAGAAAAATAACGGCAAACACAAGTTTCAGAGGGATCCACTTGTCAGACACATTGGATTATGTACGGAATTGTAACAAAATTCTACTCCATGTCAAATAGAAAGTCAGATAGTTTCAAGATTGAAGAATTATTTTGATCAATGATAAAATTGAGAATTTTTCTCCACACCAATGTTGTTCAGAATATTATGGAGTGATCTCGAACTTATTATGTTTATTTTTGATTAAATATTGGGTCAAGGATCATAGTGGAGTTTAGGTTCTCAGGGTGATTGCCTGGTGAACGTGAGGACTAGTTACAGGAAAAGTGGTCTGCCCTTGACTCCCCTTGATTCTACCAAATACATGTTGGCGAGGTGGAACTCGCCACCAATAAAAGCTATAGGCATGTATTTTTCTATACGAAGAAAGTCTCTTGTCACTATATTTTTGTCTGTTTCACTAACTCTCAGATCTCTTACTTTCTCTTACTTGTTAGACCGTCAGTTTTTCTTTATGCAGAACAGTCTTCTGCTTTTACAACCGCTTTGGAAGAAATTCGTCACTAACAAACATCATCAACTTACTATTAAAGTCAATTACATCAGTTACTATTCACACAAAAAGGATCAAATTTTTCTATGACTGATGAATCTTTATCAATGCAATCTTATACAATAATATCCTCACCCATATTGACGGTTTATTCTTATTAATAAAGAACAAAAGAAGTTATTTTCATAAGTATTTTTTCTAATCGGATATTCACAATAGACACAATCTATAAAATTAGAATTAATTTCTAATAGCTATATTTGTAATCTATATATATATATATATAGGTAAATAGCTATATCTGTATCTGATCTCATTGTGTTCATTACAGCAAATTCTGTTCTTGAATTAATTAGCAGCTTGCAGAATTGAATCTACCTCAAGAGTCTCTCATTAAGATGATTAAAATTGTGTACCTCATAATCCATAACTTTCCAATTGGATGATTCTTTTTAAATGGATTCTCTCTGATTTCTTTTGCTCTTTGATCTACCTATTTTTCTCTAATAAAGTTCTATTTGAATTTATAATGGTGAACAATACTATTTTCTCTCAGGTCCTTAATAGATAGATGGACTCCAAGTAACGGGGATGATATACGTGTTCAAATGTTGTTCGAGACTGTACCATTATGTCATTGGTTGAGCTGTCGAGATGAGCGAGCATGAAAGGCGGACTGCATCGCTGCTGAACTTAGCAGTATTGGATCGTTACTAATATTTCAACGTAAATCTCCTTTTCGATATTCTTTTGCTGAATGCGTCCTCGCTCCATCAACTCCTTCAGGATTTCTTTTTCGGCGAGCGAGATGAAATAACTGGATCAATTAAAAGGAAAGAGCTTAGACGCGGGCAAAGAAGAAAAGCAAAAGAGATCCGGGACTTGTTTTCAGTTCCTCCAGAGCCTGTCGAAAAGAGGTTTTCAGCAAAACTGAAGGCTCAGATAATGGCTCAAAAGTACGGAAAGCCTTTGCTCGATCTTCGAATCGTCCTCTTATCGTTCGACCTCCTCTAATCCCATCAATTCTTCATTGTCTGAATCGATGAGCAAAGTTTTCCTCATTTTGTAATGAATCAAAGAGCAGCTTCGTTCTTTTCTATCGCTGCTAAATCTTTTTAACAAACAAGATCGGACGAATACCACTGCCACCGCCTTCCCCTTTCACGAAATGGTGTCAGCGCATTTCAACATCCAACGATGAAAAAGCGTTCCATTTCTTTTGTACCCTGACGCACGTTGCAGATTTTTCGCTACAAAGACACGGAAAAAACCAAGAGCAAGTAATATCACAATCATTTATTCTTATTTTCATATTTTTCTCTGCTTACAATAGTACTGTAGTTTAAATAATAACTTCAAACGTTTTATTATTGTGTTCTACGTTCAAATTATGACAATAAACCAGAATAATATTCCTCACAAACAATTTTTAGAATCATGTTAATATTATTGTATCCCAACTTCCTACTCCATAATGGTCTCATAAATCATATGCTGACTACGAGAAAAGTGATCAACTTAATTTATATTAATATGGAGGTAAATACCCTCCTTTGGGAGATTGGCTGTCGTTGATAAAGACCGTCAGTCGTTTCCCGTTTCCCGGAGGAATAGTAATTGTTGCATTACACTCTAACTGATTAACAACATGTTATTCAGAGGTGTTCTGCGCCGCCAATTGGTTGCGGAGACTGGCTTATGGTTGAGAATATCAACGTGCTAATCACACGTTACCTCTATCCTGGTTGATGATTATTTGCTTGCTGTATGGTCTGTCCGGCCTGGGGAGAATTCTGGCGGGGTGGAGGGGGTGGTTTCGGCTCTGCCAGTGTTGGTTCGGGGACTGTGAGTTCTGATTGATAATTTATGGCTTTTGGGCTGGTATTGGCCGGGCTGGGGCCGTTTTCCCATCGTGCCGGGGTGTCTTCTTGGCTCAGACGGGCTGTATAGTAGAGTGAATTTGAAACTGGCAACCAGCTGGTAGGCCAAGGCCCTTCATGGGCTGTTGAGCCAGACATACATACAATATGGAGGTAAATTGGTTCTTGAGCATCTTAGCAGTCGAATGGATGTCGCGTGAGGAAGTGGAATAAGTAGCTGAATAATGACAGAAATACGGAGCCTTTCTTGACAATGACATGTTTGTCGTGGAGGGTTGAAATCAATTATTATTATATTATTATTTGTGCATTTTCATTAGACTTCGATGTGGCCACGTGCATTCATCAGTGTGACTGACAATGGCGCAACGCCTGGCCATTCAGGTTTTTGCAACATAGAAAAAAGATGATGACAAGTTGAGCACGAGCTTTCATGAGAGACGCCTCAAAGAGGGTTTTCATTGTGGCACTCTTTCTCTCTTATTGCAGCTTGTTTGTCGGCCAATTAGAGGGTGTTGTTGCAGCTCACAGCAGAAGGTGACAACAAAAGCAGCAGCAGCGGCAGCTGCTTGTATTTTAGTTGGAGAGCACTTTTTGAGAGCCACTAGTGGCGCCGTCTGTTGGTGAGAAATGAATTGAACAGATAGAAAAGAGGTTAGGACGCTTCGAAATGGAAAGCAATTGAAATTTCAGCAAAGTTGCGGCGCAAAGCTACTCTACGTGGAGTGAAGTTAGAGAACATAATAAAATGCCTGTCCACTGTTACAAGAGTTATTTAGTTTTCTCGTTCTCTAGTTTTCGCGCCAAATTTGTTTTGCCGCGCGCGGTCAGCCAACACCGGCTTGATTCAAGTTGGATGGATCCAAATGAGCGGCGCACGCGTTGGAACAGGTGCCTCTAATGTCAGCGACGAATATTCTGACGCTAATAGACGTCCACTTCGGTGTCCAACAACTTAGTTACCGCCATTTTGTAGTGTCAACAAGCCAAGCACCATGACCATGAACTGGCACATTCACACTTACACTGATTCATTGCACGCTTATGCCACATTCACACACGACACCAATGTGTTTATGGCTCGGCTAGTTTCTATTTGCCAAGTCGAAATGGCACCCGCTAACTTTGGTGATTAAGCGAGCCTCTCTTCTCTCATCGTCGAATTGAATTCCAGCACAGAAATTCAGCGTTAAATTGTTGTAAAATGTGTTAAAAGGCCTGTTTCAACTCCAATAGTTTGGAAGATCCGAACTAATTAATCCCTCCCAAATTTTTAGAACATTTTTCATAGAGTCACATGAAAACTTGATTGGAAAATGAACATAGCCTATCATTCGTATTGACCTACTTCTCTGAAAATGTTGCGAATAATTCGTAGATTGGATTGGTTTGACTTGCATCTGTAATCACTAGCATCACTATGTGTGGGACGAGTCTTTGTTTACTGTTCTAGGAAATTGAGCATTTCATTGATGAAACTAATCAATCTGTATTAACATATAACATTATATAGCCTACATACATGTGCTCTACAAAAAGTTTCTGAAATGAATTCAGAGTGGAGTTTGATAATGATGCTATCACTGTTCAGTTCTACTATAGTTTGTCAAGTCATGACTATCTTGTTATGAATAATATCATGATTTGTTGCGTTTTCAAGCTATGAAGTCTGTACAATCGGTTCCCACAGTAGTTAAGTACTGTAGTCCATTAAACTAGAGTAGTGTTAGTGTATTCTATTCAAAATAGTTTTCTCCAGCCTTCTTTGTTACGTTTACTAATGTAATCTTCCTTTTCCTTCCTATTTTTTTGCAATTCAGTACTTTCAACAAGAAGTGTCGTTTTATTCTTCCGCTACAACTGATTCTTACTTAAACTAGCTCAAATGAGTTCGAGTTGAGACAACAAAGTGTTCATTGAGTTATGCAACTCAATTGAAACAATTCTGGTTGCAGAATTGTTTTGAATGCAAATTAGCTGATTCGATTAGTATCGACACAAGCTAGCAAGTTTGTGAAAATAGCTTGGTTGTCTTGAATTTTAAGTAAGCTCTGCTACTGTAACGTCACACACTTACCTAAAGCTGAATTAGAATTGAATTTGCAAGGAATAGAGCTTCACTATGTTTTAAACAAGATTTAGCCATAGAAATAACTGGTTTATATAAATTTTCAATATTATAGTGTTTGTTTATAGTTTTCAATTATAGAGTTTATATAATTTTCAAATGAGTCAGTTTATTCGCTATTTTGTGCACAATTTGTCAACATGATTTTGCAATTTGACGCCGCCTGGTTATTTTCTGTGAGGATTTTACATATTGTGGAGAAACTTACTTATAATGCTCGAAACGATTGATCACTTGGAGGACACCGCGATGACAATATACAGTGGAAAAGTAATCGAAAAATAAACCTTTAAATTAGACTACGCCCTAAAAATTTGAAAAAAAACCTGAATAACGGTCCTTATCGGTGGTTTAAAAATATAGGCGTTTAAGCTAGGTAAATTCCGAATACTAATGCCTAATGTCTAGTAGTGCGCTATAACAACAATCACTTGTACCTGTGATTTCATGTCTTATTCTTACTTCGTACACCTTGACCCTCTTTTGAAAGTGCAAAAATTATAATGAAGATCATCAAGCAGAAACCACCCATCAGATCAGCTCTTCAATGAGTTCGGCGGAGTGATGAATGCAAGACAGCTCTACTCCCTGGAAATCATTTGCAGACTACACAAAAACCCGGAAAACTTTCAATATAGAAACCGCAGTCATAACACAAGAAACAGAAACCTTCTGATCGCAAACGTTGCTAAGAAGGCGACATATCAACGATAGCACCAAAACATATCCACCTAGCACCAAAACTCCACAATTTACTTCTATTCCAGCACACATCAAGATCCGAAGATGATATAGAAAACCAAAGAAAATCCAAAGCCTCCGTTAAAAACAGGATTGTAACAACTGGAAGACATCACATAGAAAATATGATTTCAAACTGCGTAGGTATGTGAGCTCACTTACCCAAAGTATCCGCACCCCAATCCAAAATTCAACACCAACTCTAGCACATGGGTTTCCCATAGTCGAGTAGGACTAGGTTAATTTCCAAAAAAAAAAAACAGTAAATGGTAACTGGATTTAAATTTCAATTGTACTCGTAATATTTGATTGCTTATTTTGTTGGTTTTGTTTATTTTTTTAAGGAAATAAAATTATTATTTCATCTACAGTATTTATATATTCATTTATTATAAATTTCCATTTCCACTTTGTTGAGATTCGTGATGATAATCTAATAGAATAAGTTATTATAATCCAAAAGTTATTTTTCAATCAGAAAGAGCCATCCCATTTTTCTCAGGCAATGGCTGATTTGTTATAAAAATCAATTGTACTACTTATGATTTCGGTTCTCATTATTTTTAAACTTCAACTTTTGACTTCAATCTTCGTTTAGATTTGTGATGATAATCGAGACAGGAGGTATTTTTACACACAATGAAATTGTTCTTACCCAATGACTGATTTTTTATGCAGCGTCTAAAGCTCGATCAGTGGCTGGGGTTGGTCGATGCTGTCTCGCGAAATCCCCAAGGCCACGTTTCCCCTTTTTTCGCTCATTTCCATTGCGACCGGATTGGAATTCCTTTCCATTTCTTGTTTGCCGTTCCTCACTGAACTTCCTAATTTCTTCACTCCTCTCATTTCACAGCCAACAAATCTGAATCACAAATTGTTTACTTCTATCGTTCAGCCGACAGCAGTCTACTGGAAACAGACTTGCTCGTTCGTCTCTAAATCATGCTAATAAATTGAATTTTCATCTTCTATTCCCTATAGAAATGGCAGCCGATTGAATTCTCTCGCTCAGCTCTTCTTCTTCCCCTCCTCCTTCTCCTCTACCTTCCCTCCTTCCCTTCTCCTTGACAGTCGTACTTTAATAAACACTTTTCCACCAGAATCTTTCACTTAGCTCTGCTTCCAACACTGTGCAATAACACAGTTATAAACTTCGACATCAACAATAATTCCCTCTTCACTCAATTCAGCGTCTCTTTTCTTTCCACCACCCCCCTCACCAACTGTATCTGCGAATCATCAACCAAGTCAAGTGTATACCATTGTTTCAAGTAATTGGAGTCGAAAGCAATGAATCCTTTGAATGAAAAATCCTGGTAGGAAATTATAGAGTTCATTTCAAATCTTGATACTACTGGAAGCTTACTTTTGAAGTTGTAGATGAAGTAATCAGTATATGTGATAGAAAGAACAGAATAGTCTATAGGCCCATATCTTTCATCATTCCTTCGCGAAAGCTCCACTCAATTTTCCGTTCTCTCCGAATCTACTGTGAAGACTATAAAACATTGTCCATGAGAGAATTGTCAGGTTACAATTTCCAGGTTGTATTGTTAGGTTGTGGAAAATAATAATTTGTTAGATGAAATTAATCATTGTGAAGCATAAACTTGAGAGTAAAACCTCATTTCTATTATTCAATTAATCCCTCTCAATAACATTTCACGTCAATAATAATACATTTAAGAATAAGTACTCACAAGTTTTTCTCTCGAGCAGTTGTGAAGGTGGTATTGTGGTAGTTATCAATATTAAATGGAAAGAAAAGATGTTGCCAAACCACTGATTTATTTTAAAAAAGTTATCTGGTAGAAAATAGTTCACCAGAGGTGTAATAACAAAAACCGGTATCTCGATTTTTTAATGAATCATTGGTTTGACAACATCTTGTCTTTTCATTCAATACTCAGAAGTTTTTTTTACAATTACGAGTTCAGTATTATAGGAATGCATAGCAGTTTCATATGTGGATTAATGATTGTATAATAAACTAGAAAAATGGCTCAAGTAGGCCTACTATGGAACAGGAAATCGAGCATATTACTTTAGAATATTCACATGAATGTTTGAATTGGAAATTCTCATCTATAAAATAGAGTTCTTGGAAACGTGTCAAAGTACACTTTATTGAATCTATCTTGACAATTTGAAGATGTCCAATGCTATGAAGACAGTAGTATTGAGTTACCAAGGCTGCAATCTTCCAGGGAAATCCATAGCGTGCTTTGGAGCTGGTTTCCCTAATGCGTTTCACTTGAGGAAATTCTGAAACATGACAACAACGACTAACACGTCGTCCAGCAGAGGATTGTCAGTGACGGATTAGAGCCAACCAACATCGGTCTGAAGCAACATGTATCTGCGTGGCCACTGCGATCATTACCCTTGACATCACTAATAGCGCTTGATTAATTTGTGAGATACCTTCCACAGTATCACGAGACTACAACAGGGCATATAAAGGAATAATACGTCAGTTTGTATTAGTCACAAAGCCGGCTTGTAGCGAAAAGCGGAGTTTATCCGTTGATCACATGATACAATTCTCTGTCGTGATAATACCATCCTCTGTAATCTTGTTTGTTGTTGCATTATCGTAGCCTCCATCAAATGTAGATGTGGCACTTTGTCTGAAACATGGTCAGTTTACACCAACGCTTGTTAATGCTGTAATAAGTTTAGCTCGAGAACCAATCTTTGAGATTTGTTTTGATTATTATTTGACGTATTAAAGGAAATGAATTGCAGGTAATTGGAATGAAACATATTATTCAAACGTGATATTTTGATCTATGTAGGCCTACAATGTTTCTTAACATGAATGACAGGATAGGCTATGTTTGATATTACAATATAAGAATCATTAAGTAAATTAGTAACTTTTTATTACGAATTTTTGGAGATCCACGTATAAAACTCATAACTTGAATCATAAATTTATCACGTTTAAGTTCTTAGGGCAGTATAGCCTACCGTCATGATCAATTCAGCTCAAAACGATCTCTTTGAGCTCAAGTAATAATTTCGAGTGTTCAAGTAAGTTCCAGGTTTGGAGTGAACTATTTCAGATTGACAAGGATAATTTAAATATATAATGATAAAGACATCACATCCAATCAAGACTTGATTTCATAGACGGAAAATGTCACCTGTGTAAATGAGGTCTCTTCTGAATCAATGGATACATAAATTACAATTATGTCGAGCGAGTTCTAGTTTCTAATTCTCTTATGCTATTTATATCAATTCTTGAATAATTTCTTCCTAATAAAATTTGGAGCAATCATATTTTATGTACTGGAATCATGAATACTCCCTTTATCGTTACACGTTGAGGTTTTCACTTTGGTAACGTTCCTGGTATATTTTATTTGTAACGTTTGTTCATTTCAGTTTCCACCTGAGATAACCTTTGAATTATTCTATATCACATGACTTCCAGCATGAGCTGTTAACAGAAGGAGAGTAACGACCATTGCAAGAACCACCTTAAAACCGTTCACCAACCACCATCATGACCATCATAATCGTTATTATTAGTAGCAGCAGAGAATAGAAGCCATACATTTTGGAGGCTCGGCTCATAACACAGCATCTCTGTTGGCGTTTCACTTTGTTGAATGAAACCCGAAATGCTTAGAGGCGATGTTATCGTTGAGGCATAGGCATAATACCGCAGAAAGTTTTCGCCATTCATTGGCAGGTGAATTGGTTGGAACTCTCATCTCTCTCCCTCTATCAATGTATTCCTCTTGATCGAGCTCTCCTCTCTCTTTCCATCTCTTGAGCAGGAAAAGGCAACCAACGAGCCGTAAGATAATGACTCTTTAGGTAAAACCCCTTCAAATAGACTCCAACGTCCCGGTGAGTACTAATAAAGCGAGTAGGAAATATTGCCAACTTAGTCAACAGTATCATCATAATCATATTGTTGAGTTTATTACGATCCACTAGACTGCAGCACACGTTGTGTCTATCAAATATGTACTGTGCAGATATTTACTATCGAAATATACAGTGTTAATGTATACAGTATAGCTATTAAATTCATGTATTTTCTGGATTAAATTAATTTCTGTGAATTTATTCTCTATGTTCTGATAACATCAGTGGATAGATTATCGCCATAAAATCCATGTCAGACTCTGTTGCTTGTTGAAACACGAGAGATTTATCGATGATTTCAGTTCTTGACAACAATGACTCCGACGCACCTGTGTCGACCTAATTGCAATATACATACTCGGTTCTAGGAGAGTAGAAGTTCCAGTTTGTTAATGTAGAAGCGTACATCAGTTGACTTGAATATTAGACAGTAAACTTACCTGCTGATTTTGAACTTTCGTTTCCCAGAAATTTGAGAAGTTATTAGTCATAGACATTGGAATGTTATATTTAGAAGGACTTGAAAATGATTGATGGTAGTGCAATTAAAAAGTAGGCTATTATTCTGATATTTTTTAATGAATCTGTTGGTGAGAAACAAATTATTATAGTAGGCCTTCCGATGCAATATTTTCTGTGGGCTTATTCAGATGAGTTGGCTTTCTGCTATTTTGAGTAGCTACTTTATAGAATTCAAAATCTAAATGAGGCTCATCTACAATGGCAGTACATATCTCATTAGAAAATTCAGAAGTAAATGCATGCGTCTTGGCTGTGACAAGTTTATATCGAACAAACACTGGAGTAGAAGAAAAGGAACAATACAAGTTGTTTGAGTCAATAGTTGTGTTGAAACAGATGTTGAAGAGAGAGTAATTTAACCAAGGGATGACCACATTGATGATTGGTGGTGCGAAGTGGGGGGAGGGTAGAGGCAACACAGGACGGAACTTGCAAGGACTTTGAGGACAGCTACGGAAGTCGGGATTACTGGTGATGCTTGACAGGAGGGTTTACAGCGGTGGTGGGGGGGGGGGAGAAAAGATGTAGGAAGAGGGTCAAGGAAGGCTAACGAGATTAATGAACTAGGAAACGAGACGAGTTTTCTACAAAGCCCGGCTACTCCTTGGCGACGCCATTGAGCGGGAGGGGAGAGGAGAGACGTCGGTGTCAGCGTCGATGTAAGCACACTAATCGTAATCAGCAAGAACCGTCCGACTGGCCCCACCATTCAAGCGACGCACAAAAAAGGATTGAGATCTGATAAAAAAAAAAATCCTCCCTACCACGCAACGCTGTTCGGCCATCTAATGGAAGGATAGCACGTCAACCCAACTGTTCAACAGTCCAACCTTTTGTTTCCTAACACTAATTCTCTTCAGTTTTTGTTTCGAATTTCGCCTTGTGCCCGATTACTTCTTTCACAGAAGAAAAATGAAGAAACTCGTAACTACAGTGTTGTTCTTCTCTTCTTATCCAAGTCGTGACGTTGATTTAATCATTTTAAAAACTTACTGACAAATAGGGCACACTAATGCTCAGTGAGATACACTTTTTGCTTGTCTCAAGTAGTGCATTGTCTCTTCTTTCAACAAGTCTTAACTTGATAATAATGACGGTGATGAAGAGAACAATGTTATGCTAGCTTAAAAATTGGATGGCCTTTCTTACAATAGGAGTAGACTGGATAACAAAACTGCTTATAAAAAGCCTACGTCATGGAGGCTAAATTAATATAGAATATCAATGTTTAGAAGTTGAAGTTAGCTTGGCAGCATACATGAATCGATCAAGAGAGGACAGAGGATATTCTAAAAATATAAATATCCATTGTAGATAGTTTATAAATAATTTACATATCATTATTATGTATCACTCATTTGTTCTGAGCCAAGGTTTACCTAGTACTAGACTATAGAGAACAATAAGAGATTGCTCTCATCGTTTCCACGCCAAATTTTTATTTTATTGTCCAAATAAAAGTAGACGATGGAAATACTGTACTATTTGATGTGTCTGAGAAATGATATGTATATGTTATGAAGAACTGCTTACTTAATCAGAAGTGGACTCTAGTGACAGCAATATGAGAAAATGATATTAAGGGAAGCATGCTGTGAAGAATATCGGGCATGACCAGAGATTGACACTTGATTGATGGAGAACCACGAGTCTCTGACTTGAAAAATCATTCACAGCTCATTAGATCTCAGTAATAACCTTCCAATCTCTTTAGACAAGTTTTACAGCTCTGCTCTGAAGTATTTTTATTATGGCATCGAAGGCACTCTTCCATGTAATGAGCGTGTGATATCTAGACCTATACTTCATGTGTTTCAGCAATAACACCATTGCAGGCTATTATACATGTAGTCAAAGGTGTGAGGGGAGAAACATAAACAAATTTTGCAAGGGAGGGTATATTTCCGGTCAGTATATCGAAATAGGAAAGGATGAATCTAGCAATAAACTCCTTGATAATAAATAAATGAACCGTAGTTCCTTTACACCTTAGAATACAGCACAGTCTTATGGCAATGCGATGTTTTATGTGGAAATGAGCGCACTGTTGCCGTTTATCTAAAGGAATTGCTCAGTATTTACATCAAAATTACCTTCGCTATCTCTCTCACACACAACTGGTAGCGCTATACACCGCAATTCTGCATTCATATGCTGCACATAAGCGCAATGCTGCATTCCAAATTTTAAAGAACTATTGGTGACTTGTAAATGCACCAATTGTTTAAGTTAGTTTTGTGAATTTGAACTATTTTCGCAATTAATCCACTATAATTATTCTTAAGTACTTTTCTCCTAATAATTTCTATTTTTTAGATTTTTTAATGAATTATCAAATTGGGGTGGCTTGTTGGAGTAAGTGATAACGCGCCGGTCTGATAACCAGAGGTTCCGAGGCTCGATTACTCACCAGGAAACAGTTTTTGACAACAGGACAATCACATAAATACGGCCACCCTTTTTTCAGAGGAGACGATTAGCCGTCAGTCCCGACTGCCTAAGAATAAAGTAGTCGTCATCTCTCATCATGATCCTTCTCATTAACCAAGCACAGGCCTTATGTGAGCTTCACCCTCAGAAAAAATCTAACTTTAAACTTAGCTATTCTCATTTCAAATTCGATGTTTGTTGCTTGTGCAGGTCGTCCCGACCAGGTGCAGAACTGCACGGTGTCAAACACATCGACGACCTCATTCTACCTGCGCTGTTCTGAGGGCTTCAACGGCGGCCTGCCGCAGAGCTTCTGGATGGAGGTCCGTGAGGCCGAGAGTCAGCTTCTGAGGGCCAACATGAGCTCGCCGGTGCCGCGATTCAGTGTGGCCGGACTCGAACCGGGCGGACGCTACCAGGCGTGCGTCTACTCGGTCAACGGCAAGGGACGCAGCGAGCCGGTACCGGTCAGTGCGGTCACCATGCGGCTAAAAGTTGAGAAGCCGTTGCCTAGTGAGAAAGGTAAATTCAAGAAATCGCAAGTCGAAGGGTAGATTCATGGAAGTGGGTAGATTTCACATGGAATTCATTAGAAATCTGATTAAAATTTAGTGATCCGGTGCTAGGCAGTTTGGTCTAGATATCATCGCTATTAATTCAATTGATAACTTTTTCGAAAACCCGATATTTGTCAGCTTATCGATACTGTACTTTTTCTCAACTAAAATTTCTTGAACTAAAACAATCGATTGCGATTGAAGTGAATTGGTAAAAATATAATAGTTGATAACTTTAAGTAAATAGTAATCTAAAAAAACGTCCCAATGGGTCTGACTGAAGAAACATATACCTGGTAGATATATTATGGAATAATTTCATTTGTCCTAGAATACTCTAAGGAAAAATATTTTGTTATGTGGAGGACTTCGTTTTTAGATATTTTACTCCAGATATAAAATATTCTATTATTAGAAAAACAATTTGATTAGGCAGGCCTATTATTAGGTAGGTATCCTATTCCAATTTCTATTTTGTATCATATCTGTATACTGTATAGCTGTAGAGTGATGTCATATAAGTGTAATGTGATGTATATAATCATATATTTTTCATCAACTTTGAAAATTCAAAATTAATGAATAATAATTTTTAATCATTTTGAGTGAAAATAAGTGAGAAATGAATGTAAATAGTAATTATTGTATACATAATCTTCAGGCCGTTTTAAATATTTCTCAAAATTACGAGAAAAGACGTTTTGGACTTAATTAATTATCTCTGTTCTTATTCTATAAGTATACATACGGCTGTTCTGCTGCACAAAAATGAGCAACAAAATGCCAATTCATTGCTGTAATTTTATTATGCTTCATATTTCGTTGTTGTTCAAATCAAATCACTTTTTATTTTGACATATTACAACTAAAACTATTACACTTTACAGAATGATATAAGCCTTATTAATAATAAAAATCCAGAAACAAAACAAATTTCGCTTACAATCAAACAAAATCATCTCCAATAATAATAATTCAAAATAAAATACTACTTGCTAAATTAATAATAATTTGTTTGCAAGTAGGAGTAGTAGGTCTAGTTGAAAAAACTTTTTGAATGCTACATTCACTCACCATTCACGCTATTAAAAAAAAAAGGATTCATGTGTACATAAACTAGCTATTACTTATGGAATCAACCTATGACGATAAATAGACTCTCAATAATTTCAGGTGGAACACTAATGAGCCATTTGAAAATCAGTTTTTTAAATGAAAGAATATTATTGGATCTTCTAATCATATTAGGCACATTGTTAAAAAATTTAGGACCAAGGAATACAAATGATTTTTGAATGAAAGTCGTAAAGGATTCTAGGAAGCCTTAAAAAATTATTATCTACACTTCTTGTACTATATAAATGATTCCCTTCATACAACTGCCTACTACGATCACCTGATAGCTGAAAGAAAGAAGATAAAACTTTAAAAACAAATATGTATCGTAATGGTAGACAATTGTAAGATTGAAAAATTGGGAACGAGTGCTCCGTTCTTCTTACATCTTTCATCACACGAATTATTGCTTTTTGTAGGGTGACTAATGGTTTTAAATTGGTTTTGTATGTGGAACCCCAACAACTTATTCCATAGTTGATCTCTGAGTCCACCAAAGCAAAATACAATTGCCTCAATACTCCTTGAGGAAGAATTTTTCTAAGAAAATAAAACTTTCTCAAAAGGATGAAAAGATATATTTTTTAATTCTTAATGTGAATAGACCAATTTGGCCTCTCATCCAGCACTACACCAAGATATTTTATCGAGTCAGACTGTATTACAGTGCTGCAATCACAGTTTGTTTGCTCACATGCATTATAATGAAATTTCAATTCTGATTGTAATTGCCAGGGGTTGGATATAGTGAAAAGCAAATACTTTGTTTTTGGAACATTGAGAGCAAGGCCATTAAAATTATACCACAAAAGCAATCTCTTTAGATCTTCCTGCATCTTTGTATAAAGGTTTGTTGTTGGATAAATAAAAATATTGTATTTTTATGTAAAACTGCATCAATTTAATTTAAGTCTATATCTTGTATTCTGTTTTTCAAATGAATAAATAAATATCCAATAGTTAACTATAATTATCTGGTGTGTAGAGCGTCCGAAGCAGTCGTTCCGGTTCACGCCGGTGATGTCGGTGGTGGTGGGAGTGGTGTCGGCCATGTTCCTGGTGGCGTGCATAGTGGCGGTGGTGCTGCGTGTGCAGTCGTCACGCACCGAGGAGCGTCGCAAGCGTCACAAGTTGGACGCGCGCGTTCGCAGCGCCAGCGGCAGTCTGTCGGGCGGTGACAAGTCGCAGTCGAGCCCCATCAACAAGCTGGATCCGGGCGGCGATAGCGGTGGCGACAGCGACGAGAAAAACCCCGATATCATACCGCAGCCGATGGGAGGTCAGCAAAAATATTCATTTAGACATATTTATTCATTTCATTCAATCTACTCAATCATAAAAAAAGCGGACTGCGCCACCGAGGCCGGCAGTGAATTTAGTGAATTACCTCAATTAGTAAATTCTTCCTATAAACTTACCGGTCATACAAGATGAACATGTTTGAACGGAAAGTAAACTTATGAGTGTCTCCTCGCCAAGTAAGCAATAGTCAGTCTAGTTGTGTAGCTAATTATAATGTCTTTCATAATGTCACAGATTTTCTTGTTTACTTTTCCAAATCTATGGGATAACTTATTAACATTTATTATGTAATCAAATTTTGGGGATTGAAACTTGAAATACTTAAAAACTAAATCATTAGTTCAACTCTATGAAAATACTTCTTAACATTTATTCTAATGAATTTTTGGGAATTAAAAACTTAAAATACTGAAAAACTAAATCATTACTTTATTGTGCAATAAACTAATGTATATCTAACTGTGATAAATTATTGTGTAATGAATTAATAATTACAAAAAAGTGTAATCAAATATTCCAAACTTATTGTTGGGAGTGATTGTTTTTTCGCAGCTGACAGCGAAGACCATTCTGAGTTCCTGCATAAGCGACAGCACGTGTCGACAATAGAGACGAGATCATCACCGCTGCTGCAACACGGCTACGGCCCGGGCCCCGGATACTGCACGCTACGCAACGGCGGCCTGCCCCTGCAGGAGCTCACCAATCTTCCCACTAAGCCTCAGGTAAGCCCATCATATAAATCTTTAAACAACTGAGAGTGGCAGTCGGCCATTTGAATTATGTACAATGTGGATAAATGAATAAATATAATTCATTCATTTCCGTCAAAATAAAATATCAAGCAAATACAATGAGTACAATGAGTACAATTTAAATTTAAATTCAGATACTGTACAAAGAATGAAATATTATTTTTGGAAATAAACCTACTCAACTATAAATGGGAAACTCATGTGTTAGAGTGGGTGATTTCTAATACAGTATATCTAAGAAATAATAATATATTAGATTAATGTTGATCACTTATTAAATTCGTTCTTTACGTATTAAATTCAAATTATTGAAATAATTTTATAATTAAAAAAGGTAAAGTACATCTCCTGGAGATTTTAATTCTCTTCTCAGTTATAATTCCATTTATAATTCAAGTTATAGAATATGCTAAACTTGAATAACGGCGCTATAACATGTTTCAAGATATTAATCAAAATTACATTCAAGTTATAGGAGCTCACGTTCTATGTATTATGTCATTGGGGAGAGAATTCAAATCTTCAGGAGATTTATTTTTATTTTTCTTGATAATAATATTATCCCAATAATTATTTCAATTCAATTTATTATTATTGAAACACACAAAGGACAAAATAAATACAATAGATTTCAAAAAGAATGTATAATAAAAAATAACATAGACTTCGTGGTATGGTGTGCTGGGAAGAAAAGAGAGGAGGAATAATACCTAACCAACTATGGTTTCCCATGTGATTGGCAGGTAGGGTGGAGAGCATGGGCGTATCCAGGCAGGGGCAGGGGGGGCAGTTGCCCCCTAGAACTTGACAGATTTTTTTGTTATTAAAAAATAAATCAGAGCTAAAGTGAATAAAATAAAATTGAATAAATATCATAAAATAGAATAATAAATTATTATTATCATTAAATTTACAACTTAATTTCGAAGATTGCGAAGTCATTGACACCGGGCTCAAAACTTCCATTTCAGTCTCCAATCGAATTCTGTATCAGATCATTGATAATTCCCCATCTTCACTCCCCAAACATTCATTGGAAGTCAGATTTTCAAATGAGAATACTCTTGCTTTCTCTTTGACACTTCTTCATCCTTAATAGTTTATAGGGTTAACCAGTTTAACGGAAAGATTTGAATAAGTCTCTGATTCTTTGACACTTTGATTCTCATACACTTTTCTCTAGTTACTCTGTTCGGCGACAAACTCCTAATGTCCCATGAGCGTATTATGGCAGTGGCTGGGGAGGTCAGTTACAGAATATAAATATTTATATATAATTATATAATTATTTATATTTATATATAATATAATATTTTATATATTTTTTTTGCTATTTTCAACTAAATTATGAAGATTTTGAAATCAGAGACTTACAGAAGTTGTCTTTCATCTGAATATCCAATTCACCAATTGAATACTGGAGAAGTTAAATGATAATTCCTTATTATGACTCTCTCAATCAGTCATTGGAAGTCATATTTTCAAATGAGAATGCTCTTGCTTTCTCATTTTATTTTCCCCATCCTTTAAATAAAGAGTAGCTCCAGAGAATTAAAAAAACATTCTGAGTCTTCCATAAGAAATTTTATGAGCTAGAATCTATGACTGTGAGATTGGAGCTGTGGTATAATGTATTTGAAAAAATTTGAAAAATAATATGTATTTGAAAATATATGAGTTGAAGGAAATTGAAGTAGCTACACTTTTGGAAATGCCAAATACTATTTCCAATTACAAGGTATGGTATAGTGTATAGATTCATTCTAAGGCAAAGGCATTCCAAGTGTTCTCCCATCCCAGCAACAGTTAAGAAATCATTTAGTATTCTACGCTTCATTGGGTAAAGACAAGGCTCAAGAGCTGAATAGTAGAGGAAAGATTGACGGGGTTGCGCTCAATCAGTATCAATCGTAAATTTTTGAAGGAAAACAAGGACCAGATTGAAGAGAGAGTATGAAATGAGTTCTCAGCAAATCCATCAATACAAGAATAGGTAGTTGTAGTTTAACCATATCTATTCAATTTTACCTTGATTTATCTATGATCTTACTGTTGATTTTTAATTGCTGGAAATGTTTTCAAAACTGTCTTTATTTTGAATCTGGGGTCTTCTGCACTCTACTTTTTCCAATAATCTCATACACAGCTGAATAGCTATACTATAAGCTATGTTATATAGTCCAGTAATAAAATGTTCATGAATTATTTGTGTTATACTAGTTTGTAACCATAAAAAATAGATGGACTTGAAACTATTCACAATAAAATAATTTTAACATATTGTTCTGATTGTATAATAATTAAGAAATTGTTCTTATTTTCCATTTTCATGATTAAATGCATAATGCATTATGCAAATGCATAATCCATGATAAAAGGCTTAATTTGTGACGGTACGCACGGGTACGCCGTACAGATTCCTCTGAGTAGCCTGCTCGCTACTGCTGTGGTAAATCATTTAAATTTTTTATTTAAAAATATGGAAGAATGATGGTAAGAATACTCAACTGAAAGCTTAAAAATAACTCTAAAATGAGTTTTGAGAAGTCGAAATTCTGTTTTTTTCGCTACACTTCACGGAAATAAGCTGCTTACCAGTCCCTATGTAGACTAGGAAGTCGTCATTTACATAAATAATCAATCAGCTGTTGTCCTCGAGCGGAAAGAAGTCCTTTCCATAAAAGGACCATCCCTTTCCAAGCGTGGACAGCTGACGCCATCTAGCGAGAGAAAATGCAACTACAATGGACCATCACTTTCTTTGAAACTGGCAGAAATTTGTCAAAAACAAGAAACTTTGTATAGTATTGCTATTGTACAATTTAGGATGATCGTACAAAAACTATCATGAGCTTAAACATTTCTGGACTAAGAAATTCGAGTATTCTGATAGTTATTAAGTAATATCCATTTGATTAAATCAAAAAAATTGTGATGCAAACTTTCAATACTTTTAGCTTATAAAAGCTTATAATACTTTTTAATACTTTTAGCTTATAATACTTTTAGCTTATCAATACTAGTTCAGCTTACTCCAGATTCAGCTCAGCCAAAGCTAGTATAGTAAGTTATCTGGTCTTAGCTGTTCTTAGATTTAATTAATCCTATTTGTTTTGTTCATTCATGAAGTTAGATTGATAATATTTATTTGAAGTGTAGCGAAAAAAATTATACACAGCTCGCCCAGGAAATTTTTTACGGTACGGTATTCGGAATTATTCCCAGGCTTGGCAAGCCTCGCCCGGGAAACTATCCTCATACCGTAAACTTTTCCTTCCCAGGCTTGTGGCGTAATGTACTATTTTCAGGGGAGAACCCCCGGACCCCCCTCACCAATTTTCTGCCTCTGTACCAGAACTTTTAATTTTACAAATTAAACACTTATAAATCAATCACCGAGTAAATATTTTAAATACATATTGTAACTGAACAATATTATGGCTGTCAAACCCCCCCCCCCCTCACTGGAGAGAGAGAGGGAAAAGGGGCAACTTTCTTATATTCTGCAGAAAAAAAACTTGCTTGCCCCCCCCCCCCCTAGAAAAAATCCTGGATACGCCCTTGGTGGGGAGAGAAAAGATGGTAAGGGGTGAAATATGGAGAAAAAAATGTAAGGAGGAAAGAATATTTTGGTTCTATTTTGCTCTGAAATTTTTCCAGTTAATTCAAATTCAAGTTTTTGAACATTTTTAGTCAGTGTTTTTGATTGTGAACTGTGAACCTTCATTAAAATTTAGGATTCTTTAAAGTGAAAAGTGTTTTTCAAACTTAAAATTTTTATGTAAACTTTCATCCACCATTTACTCGTAAACAATATCATCCACTCACTCATTATCACGTGATAATGTATTAGCAAAGGTACCTTTGCTAATACTTGCTATCAAGTCGCAATTGTAACAATAAATAATAGATGAATCAATAAATTAATACAGAATAAAAAGCAAGCAAAATGAATGGTGGGCGAGTCCTCTTTTAACCGAGAAAAAAATCGTAATTGAAAGAAAAACAATGCCAAAATGAAGTTCACGCAGAAATCTTGAGTCTCATATACATCTAAATGGAAGAAAAAATTCTGTAGGTCCAGTTTTTTATATGAACTTGGTTTTTCCACTGATCTTAGAGTATATGAGAAAGTGATCAGGAATAAGGTTTAATACTTTAGGTAAATCAGCTGCCTCTTTATACATTCAATCATATGTTAAATAATTGTTAGCAGTTATCTCTTAGATTATAATTATTTTGCAGAGTTTAATATGTTAGAGTAAAATCAAAATTATATTTTATAAAGTATTCTATCACGGCTCTTATGTATAATTGTCTTAATGTCATTATCTGTTGGGTACAACCTAGGTTTGCTAAGAATAATTTTAATAATAATTAATGAAAAGACAAGATGTTGTCAAACCACTGATTTATTAGAAAATCGATATACTGGTTTCGGTTGTTACACCATTATCAATCTCTGGTTTCCATAATAAATCAGTGGTTTGACAACATCTTGTCTTTTCATTTATTATGGATAACTACCACAACATCAATCTCACAACTACTCAAAGAGTTAATAATAATTATTAGTCTTTGTGCTTCAAATAGCCTAATTCATTGAGATGAGAGTTTAGAATTCAAACCCTTATTATACGTGATTAATAATAATTTAGTTTGCTTGAATAATATTAAGATTGTATAAAACGTTAAAAATGCTCGTAAAACTTTTATATTAAAGTTTTAGAATAAACTGTACTTGAAAATAGCTTGTTTAGGCTACATCATTTTGAATGAATTCAACACTGCTTTTAATTCATTCTATACTTTTATCTTTTTTTAAAGGTTAGAAAATTTGATTGGGACCTATGCTTACAACCCTGTCAAGTCCTTATATATCCTCAAGCACAAAAAATATAAGAATATGAAACTTTGAAATGAATGTGCAATATATCATGATCTGTGGTAAATGATATCCAACTTAGAAATTGATAATATTTTGGTGAAATTATTTATTTCATTTTAAATATTGAAATGCTTTGTACAATAATTTTTCGGATTGTGTTTTGTTGTATTTGTAGAATAAATTATGAATGGGAATGATTAATGAATGGTTTTGTTGCAGGTGTCACTGGAGGCGGCATACACATCGGGAGCATGCACCCTGCCCCGCGCACCCACCGGCCACAACTGGCCCGGCTACGGCCGCCCCCTCTACCACCAGGGCGGGCCCCCTCTGCAGCCCCCACACGAGCCTCCCCAGCCCCCCACTGTCGACACACCCCTCATGCTCGTCAAACGGGAAAGCACCGTCTGACTAATGACCAAGTTGTAAATGTTTTACAACTGTACCACGTGACTGCCTCTCTCCGAGGATCAAAAGACTTTTTCAACATTTTCTAGTTTGTAAGTGCAGGCGAGCTCTGATTTCGGCTCACCTACTGACGACAACAGAGACTAAGCATTTTTTATCGCTATTTCCTACTTTGAAATACGTACTTGGCGCTGTAAATTTTCAAATGGAATGTGAGATTCTGTAGGCAAGTGTTCACTCGTCGATTGTTATTGTATCATGGAGGCTCCAGAGTTAAGATGACCACTAAGATGACCACAGAGCTAAGACCACTTCCATCTCAAAAAATCACTCCATTAAGATGAAGATTTGTTATTGAGTTACCTTATACTTACTCAACCTATTAGTAGGCCTATCGTACCATTATACTCAAGTACGCATCATTATGATTTATTAAATGACCTTTTTGCATTCATAATGTATTTAGGACCAAGTTGAATTGAATTTTAGAAGTCCCTTGAAACTGTAAAAAAAATATTAGATCTCATACATCTATATTCAGCCCACATCTGGGCCTACAGTAGACACTTTTTTATAGTAGACACTTGAATCTAGTGACTAGGCCTATCAATTGATTTTATAGTAGGCCATGCTATTGAATGATAAAATTATACTTCATATTATGTGTGTCCGCTTCCTCCCTATTAAAATGGTAACCATTATTTACAGATAAAAGAATGTAGTCAAAACTAGCTCCTGGACCTCAGTGATACAAAAACGACTGTCTATAGAATAATATTATTACTTTATGAGAAGAACTAAGTCATATTTGAAAATTTTGAAATTGTTTCTAGTTGTAAGTTACATAATTTTATCATGGCTGTGAACAAATTTATTAAATAATATTATTATGTGTATAGAGAATAACGATATATTACTGAATACGAATTAACATTCCTCTTGTCCTTATGAAGAAAAGATTCATCATAGCTTTGTAATATAGTCAAATACGATAGAAATATGAAAATTGTGTACAATAATATTTTTCAAATGTATCAACCTCTTGTTGATGGTAGAATCTTGATAAAATTTGAATAATCAAAAAATAACAGGGATCTGTTTGTTTGTGTCTGAATTGCTTTCTCACTCAAGAAAACTTCAGTAAAAAACAATTACTCAATTTTCCTCCAATTTCAATACTATTCACCATTGTAATGAATGAAATCAATTGCCTCATTCACATTTTTCTTTACATTATTGTTGTTTGATTCATTTTGATTATGCTATATACATTTTTTCTAATTAGGTATCTAAATACATTGAGTTCATATGAAAATGCTAGTAATGAATACACTTTTAAATGACTAACTATATAATATAAATAATTATCATTGATAATCTGTCATTGATTTTTGAAAATTCTTATTTTATGACAAAATCTTCGCTCAAATTATTATGAAAATATGTTTTTGATAGCTTTGTGATAAACTCAATAATTTTCATTAATATTATCTTCAGTTCTGGAGTAAATGTTGTTGTTGAATTGTCAAATTGAAGAAAAAAACATAATTTTTAATTTAAGATACAGATTATAATTCTAGATTGTAGCAGATGCTTTTCCAAGTTTTTGAAGTCTTCTTATTATCTAATTAACGATAATACAATTCCATCAACTTATTATTGTAATGTATGATTGAATTTGATGATTGCCTTCATTTTTATACAAAGTTTCATCTAAATAATGGAAGAGATCAAGAGTTGAATTGAAAAATGTCTGGAGCAAGGCTTCCCAGAGGATGGATAAAGAGTGAATCACTTAAATTTTAAGAAACGTGTATAGTAAACAAGATTATTGTAAAAAGTTTCAATAAAAAATGAGATTTGTAAATACTGTATAATATATTACTGTGAATAATGTAATAAAACGTCAATGTTTATTATAAGTTTATAAATATAAAAGCTATCGAATTTAAAAACGATTTGTTGATTCAATCTCACCTGACCGGCTTCCTTCTTTCAATCTCACTATCATAATCGAAACATTGCCTGTAGAATATTACTTCTATCGACAGGGGCGAACCCAGGGGGGATTGAGGGGATATATCCCCCCCCCCTGAAATGGGGACTCATCTTACACTAGATAGAATGCACTTTTTAGGAGTTGCCAAATTATTACTATTAATAAGGTTTAAAACTTCGAAAAATATAGTTTTAGGGTACTTTTTTGTAAAAATTTCCCCCTCATAGGGTAATGTATTGAATTCTGTACCAAGTATTTCATTTCTTGCTTTATAGGGAAGCGGTTTGTCCCAGTGGTAGAGAGCGTCTAATCGGTGAGATTAGATAAGCGACGTGCCTCTATCACCACTGTTGTAATGGTGACCGGTTCCTCTGAATTCAATTTATGAGCCTCGAAAAACGCTTCCCGGTGGTTTGGAACCCACCTAAAGCAGTAGGTCCATTCATCTCTCATCATCATCCTTCCCATTACCCACGCACAGGCCCAAGAGCCCATGTGGGCATCGCCCTCACAAAAAAAATAACAAAAATTAATGCAACAAAACCATTTTCCTCTATCGAATGTTCCATAGAATGTTGAAGATTGGTGCAACGATTACTGTTACAACTACAGCATTTTGCTCCTTTTCAACACATCGGAGTGTTAAATCTTACATGAAAAGTGCTAGGCTACTAGCCTAAATAGGATAAATAATGGTTTAGCCCTCCTATTAATTTACAGACATTATACCCTTAACCCTAAACTTGTATAAAAAAACATCTCAAAAAAAACCTCGGCATCTACAACTGTAGTACATTTCATTTTGTGTTAGGATTTTTCATGTTATTCATTATACTTCCAACAATATTTCATTTCATTTATTCAAAAAATGCATTATAATTTTGGAATGGAAACACAGACAATCGAGTCCAAAACGTCTTCTTTCCAACATTTGGTACCATCATCAAATAATACGTATACAATCACATTGCATGATCGCAATACTCATAGTATCCAGAACTCTTATATTTTTAAGTTCAGATTCAATGAAAGGAAAACTTTAAACTTCAGAAATGTTCAGCACAGCTTAGAACCTAATAATTGTCCGATTTTATAAGATACCAATTATAGCTCTTCCTCTAATCACTTAACCTAAAATTAATTGATCTACAATAATAATTGGTGAACTAAGTTTTCATTACTTCTTTCCTTCCATAAAGAAAATACATTTCTTATTCTACTGAGTGAAAAGATTTGACAGTGTTTGTTGGGTGGAGGCAAGTAGGCCTACAATAAGAATATTTCATGCAAGCAGTCCCCCTCCCCACCAGAAGCCTTATTACTCCATATCACTCCCCGAAATTAATTATTGGGTTCGCCCCTGCCTATCGATAATACTTAATATTGGAGAAATGAAAAAAAATATCTCATTTGATCGCTCCCCCATAAATTCCTTGTATGTTAGATGAAAATACAAGATGTTGTCAAACCACAGATTTATTAAAAATTGAGATACCGGTTTTGGTTGTTACACTATATTATCAATCTCTCGTAAACTATAACTAAAAGTACATAGCAGCCGTATTTAAACTATCAACAAATCGCTGCTATTGGTGGCCGCTTATATGTTGTTGTTGTTGATACAGAGTTTCTTATACACATTCTTAGTATTATATTAATCTGATGCATTATTTTCACAGTAAATTGGATATTGACAATTTTAAGCTATTTATGCTTTTGCTCAACCTTGTCAGTAATCCATTGACAAGGTGTATAGTATAGAGTATTATAATATAACCTTATATTCTATAGGCTACACCTTGAATTGAATAAAACCATTGCAGAGACTGTGTGAAATCATTATACGGATTATATAGTCTATAAAAGCCACCAGGGCCCCATTTCACAAAACAACAAGTCTTGTTATTAACCATGGTTACTGACAAGTACTTGGTTGTGAAGACTGGCTTATGGTTGAGAGGATCGACGTGCTAACCACACGTTACCTCTATCCTCGTTGATGATTATTCGCCTGCTGTATTTTCTGTCCTGGCTGGGAGGGCATTCTGGCGGAGTGGAGGGTGGCTTCGGCTCGGTCGGTGTTGGTTCGGGGGCTGTGGGCTCTTTTGAGAATTTATGGCTTTTGGGCCGGTATTGGCCGGGCTGGAGTCGTTTTCCCGTCTTGCCGGAGTGTCTTCTTTGCTTGGATGGACTGTATAGTTTAGTGAATATGAAACTGGCAACCAGCTGGTAGGCCTAGGCCCTTCATAGGGCTGTTGCGCCATTGACAAACAAACAAACAAACAAACTGACAAGTACTTGTGATAACAAGTTGTTAACTGCAGGCGTTTCACAAAGGAAATGAGCTACAAGTACATAATTCTACAATTTTGACAAGATAGTGTTTCCGTGTTTATCAGTGCCATCTGTATCGGTTGTCGATACTCTTTATAGTTTGCACCAAGGTCTATAGACCTTCTATAGACCTTGGTTTGCACTGATATAGTTGATTTTGGTTCAAATTTGCATTATTTGTGGTAAAGATAGATTGGTAAAGTTTATTATGAAAATCAATGAATTATTCAAATCCCAACTAGTTAGACCCTTATTTATTTTATTTGGAATACAAATAAATAATAAATGAAACATTGTCAGCCCTTCCAGATTCATTACTTAAACTGACAAGATTATCTCAGTGAGGTTGGAGAAGTCCACCTTCATCTCACATGTTATACTGGTACTGATGATTTGTTAATTCATTGAATTCAAGTATTCTCCAATCTGCAGAATTTCACTCAAATCATATGTTTCTTAGTTTATTGTTTTCATGTTTTATTCCCTGATAGATGAATATAATGAATTATGATATTCAATTTTCTTGATTATTTTTACATAGCTTTATAATTTTGTAACTATGTAATTTTACATAGTTCAAAAGCGTGATATGACAAATTATTCCAGTCTATTCATACTTGTCATTTCTTCATCATATTTGTTCCAATCAATTCAAAGTTTAACAGATGAGGAGGTTAAATCTTCAAGGAGAGACATTCAAGGTAAAATTGAAATTAGAGCTATAATGGTCAACTGTCATCCTGAAGTGTTATTGAAAGCACCTAGAAAGCACTTCAATGATGAAGGAAGAGTGGCTAGTGATATGGCAGAGTTTCGTGGATTTGGCAAAGATGAAATAACTATGCATTCACTTGTCACAGATTGCAAAAGGAAATTGGTTATCACTATGCGCTTAAAAAATAATAAAAAAGTAAGTACTACTCTAAAATAGCTTTCAGATTTGATGTGTATTTAGTCAAGGCTGCAGTTTCTCATTATAATTATTGTATTACCCACTATCAAGAAAAATATTCAACTTTTAAATTTAGGTGATTAGGTAGTGCTCCATCTTCATGACAAATTTTCCAAGTGTTTAAAACTATGTTCAATTAATGGAGTTCTGGTACAAGTCGGCAAATTGGTTTTAGCTTTTAGCGTACCCTCACAGAGAGACCATTTTTTCGTATTATGGGTTCAGAATTAAATTCTGAGTCGATTCCTAGTTGAAAATCTTGCCGCAGAGCTCGAATAAAAAATTATCCCTTCAAAGTTACAAATGTGTGTGTGAGTCAAGGTTGGTTGAATATTTTAATGGTATGATGATGTCTGGTTTCTTTTGAATTTGATTTCTTTGGTTTTTTATTATTATTACGTATAATATGGGATGATTTATAACATAGCTTCCTTTAATAGATTAAATATATTAAAGGAGGCTATGCTTAGAAGCAAATAACAGGCGTGGGTCTAGTGCCAATATTCTCCGTATTTTTGAGTTTACCTCCATGCTAAAAGCCAACAGCTCTACCAACTACACGAAAATTTCCATCTGTGTAGGCCAGTGATACTGAGATACAGTACAGTACTAGAACTACAGGTGGCATTGCAGTGCAGCAACGAACAATGAAAACGAGCGACATTGTCGTCTGCTGACTTTCAACAACAACAGTTCAACATTCAACAACGACAAATGAAAATTCTTTGAATTGATGGATTGATCTTCAAGTGAATTTGTTAGCTACTGACAGTGACTTTATCAATTAATTGAACGAGCGTTAGCGAGTTCTTTCTTTTGACTCGACGCCGAAGTCGTTGTCCGTCTGTTTGTTTGTTTGTTTGTTTGTGTGTTCGATGATAACTTATGAATGCCTCAATATTCTTCAAACTTTTTTTTGAAGAATTATTGTTCCAATTATTACAATTTTTGTTAGGTCTGTCATAAAAAAATATGCTTATGGCTTTTATTGTGGGGAGCTACCCATAAGGGTAGGTTCCCCTTGCCTTGGTCACAATCTGGTCACCCATCCGAAATCAGTCCATAGTGTTTGTGACTTAACATCACAATCACCTAGTAACCGTTTCACTGAACAACCAGACACACCACACGTCTGTCATGTAAACATGAAATGAAGGTCAAACTAATAACATGTCACCCATGCTTGATGAATGCTAATGAGATCCATAATAATTTTTTATTTTTTATTTATACCTACTTAATCGAATTATAGAAACATTGGACCAAGCTCTACAATATTTGTCAATGGTTCAACTATTTTTCAATTAAACACATTTGAGAACTCACGAAAGTCTATTGAATTTGTATATACAGAATGAGATGTATGAGATACTCGACATGAAGTTTTAATATACGGTACTAAGAATGAATTTCAGTAAAAAATAAGAGAAGTTATTGTATCCATATTATTTGTAGAATATGCATATATGTAGAACGTTAAAATTATTTGTGAATCGTCTGAATTTTTGCAGTAGAGTCGTCTTGATAAGCACATTTTCATTGGTGTATAGGTATAGGTGCACTAGCCAGCAGGCTTGCCTTCTCTGCCTAGCCGGGGGGCTCCGCCCCCTGGACCCCCGACAGTATAAGAAGTGTAAGTGAGTCAAACAGGCTCGCTTTGCTCGCCTGCAAAACCTCTGTCAGTGTAAGCTGATTAGCTGAGACAAACAGGCTTGCTTTGCTTGCCTGCAAATTCCATTCAGTAGGGATTTGAAATTTATTGAGCACAGCATTTCTACACCTAATCTGGACCTGTTTACCTAATTTCAACATTTTCTGCCAATTTGTTCTAGAAAAATCTAAGAAAAACTCTGAAAATTCCAAAAAATAGTAAAACGCTAATATTAAGCGTAACCTTGTGAAGTATATTGGACATAGTTTAAAACTTGATTCAATATCTTTCAAATTAATTCATCTATTATCTTGCTGAAACATTCAATTTACAGTTAGGATTGGTCGTATCAAGGCGGAAGATATGCAACCCGCAACACATCTACAATTTTGAAAACCTGATTACTGGCGTAATCTTGAACGGATTGCAAAAATATTTTAACACAAAATTTCTAGACCTCATCTGAACCTGCCCACCAAATATCAACATTTTCTACCGATTGGTTCTCGAAAAAATGAGGAAAACGCCGAAAAACTCTAGAAAAACTAAAATATCTGGCGTATCCTTGAAAAGTTTTTAAAATCCTTACTTAGCGCGCGTCTAAACGTCCAACTGAACATGCCTGCCAAATTTGAACGCATTCGCTTGTGTGGATTTTTTGTTCTGGTGATGAATGAATCAGTCAGTGAATGAATCAGTCAGTCAGTGCCATTTCGCTTATATAGATATAGATAGATTGGCTGCAACGGATTCAAGGACAGTTGGAATAACGGAAAAAGTTAAATCATATATCAAAATATTCATATAACATAACTATATCCTTACAAAAAGGAATTCTTCAGTATTTTATTAATATAGGTATCATATTACTTATGATTTGTGGTTCCTATTTCGACTATTTGCGGCAGCCAACGCATCAATGAACTTGATCAAGTGGACTTGACTACAGAACTTCATCATCATATTCAAGCCATAAGTTGACTTTGGTATTTGCACGCGAGTTCTTCAGCCCATGGGGCTTACTAGTTAGTTGTATAGTTGAGTATTAATAATATATATCACTACTTCAGAAGCTAAAAATATACAAGCCAATATCAATATCATTTCTCTTCAGAATAACAAAACTTGAGTCTATAAGTTAGTGGTAAGTAGTTTATCTAATAAGACTTATACCTAACTCAAGGTTCATATATGAACCTTGGACCTAACTAACGTAGTTTTCCCCATCCTGTTGAAGTTTCTCGACATTTTTATGACATGACCAAGGCTTGATTTACTGCCGGTATCATTTCTTCATTCACAATTTTTTTGTATAAGTTACTCTGTGATTTGCCGGCGTCATTTATGCGCTGAAAATAAGACTGAACCGATTTAAAAGCACTTACCAGCCTATAACCTAGGCTACCATACTTAAGTTACTTAATGCATCGTAACTTAAGTGACAATTATTTATGTGATCTATTAAAACAATAGATGCCAATTTATGCGAATAAGGAACGAAAAGATGGTAACTTTAGTTTTGTACCGAGAAAATAAAGCCTTGGCTTATAGGGCTAGCCTATAGTAGCTTTTGGCCACACATTGGGTAATTGTTACTCAAATGCCTCAAGATCAGGACATATATAAATCGATAGTACTAGGTTTCCAGTGGACTAGCCACGCACTTTTCCAAGGATCTGCTAAGAAGTATCTCTGTTCTACTGCCATATCACATGGATTGCTCCTCTGTGCGTTAATGCTGTGAAAAATGCTGAATACTTGCCTGCAGGGACCATCTTGCCCACTACAAGCCCATCATTGAACATTACATTTTCATGTGCTTGCTGTTGTTTATCATACAATTATGTTTACTTTATGGAGTTTTGGTACAAGTCTGTTATAAGCGACTTCCACAAGTAACTATCTAAATAAATATAACCATCTTATCTTACTCTCATGTAAGACGAATATTTCCACTTTCTATTAACTTGGGCATGTTCTCACTATTTCGCTTCATTTGCAGACAGTCATAGAAGAGCAGTTTGTTGTTGTTGACCATGTTTACGATCCTGTCTTCAAGAAGCGGTCGCGCCTCCTCAATCCTTTTGTCTTCAAAATCAAGCAGAACCAAGTGCTGCAATTATATGGATTGCAATTTCAAAACGTAAGACTTATATAAAGCTACTATTGGGTGTTGCAGGTGGGTTATGAAATAATGATACTAGGCATACAACTCAATCTTTTTTAAATTTTATTAGTTTACTTTCAGAAGTTAATTGGTATTGAAGGTTTAGTGAGAAACGTTTTTATTCCTTTGGGACTCATAACTGTCTTTCAATAACACAATGACAAATAACACATATCAATCCATTGATATAGAGTTTTCGATACGGTAAACCAAACAAGATGAACGAATTCAAAAATTATTTTGTTGTTTTTAGAATATGCTTTATCATTTTACTACAATTTACTCCTGTAGCTGTACTTCTCAACCGATTGTTTTGCTTTTAGTTACGTAAGCATTTATTTTTTCCGGTGACTAGCACTCTGACTGTACAGAACGCAACTGTCTTCCGGTCCCTAATGAGATTGGAAAGACTTTATTTGCAGACGACACTTGCAACTGCACGGGAAGAAGGCACTTTCTGTCTAATGCACGGAAAGGAGTCTGTGACTCCACTAGGTAGCCTATAGTTTTGTCGAGAAAAGAAGACATTCTTTAAAAATGGCCGATTGAAGCCAAGATCAAGCGCATGATTGCATGCGCAGATCTGAAAATTCAGTGTAAAATAACTTCTGCCAACATAACGCTGGAGAGGCAGTGATGGTAAGAGTAGGACTATTTTTATTTCGACTTCTTGCAGCATTTAACAGCTGCCAATTTTAAGGAATGTCTTCTTTGCTCGTCAAGACTATACCGTCCTCTAGATTGGTTGGCAATATGTAGAAACTTTCTCCTTGAGCCGCCATAACCTAATTCAGTTTGAATCGCCGCAAACAATATTTCTCAATTTCTTGTAACTTATTCATTTTTTCAAATTCCAGGCTAGTAGTGTGGCAAAAACTATCGTACAAAAACTCTCACATGAAAATTTTTACGGTGTTCTGATGATTCCCAGGCTCAGCAATCCTCGTCCGGTAAACTATCCCCACACCGTAAATACAATCTTTATTTGCTTGTAGCCTAATATATTATTTAATTTTTTTAACATTTCCAGATAGTTAACGCTGAAGTTACTGAAGAAGTCATCAACAAAAATCAAAATAATTTCACCGGATGTGATGTATCTTCATCTCATCCTACGTGTGGATTCTCATTGTCAAAGAATCGTGAAGTTATACCATTCAGTGAGGTGGGTTTCAAAAATTCCACGTATCTAATTAATAGAATATCAATATAGAATAATCAATCCAATTGATAAGATATAGAATAGGAGTGCATACATAGGTGCACCAATATAAAATGTAATTAGATGTTGAAACCAATATTTTTCTCACTTAAAATTCTCATTACAGCCAACCCAAAGCTGGTCAAACCTAAAATCATTATCTGATATGTATTGAAAATTTGAATACATTTTATTGAAAAACAAATTTTTTCAATGTGATCTCTATTGAAGCTCGAATACGATTTTTCATTCTAGCTGATGACAAATGTATAGCCTAAGATTATATTATTTTTCTCAATATTGATTATCGTACATCATTAAATTTATTTATCTTGAGTTTATTCTGCTTGAGAAAATAACTAGAAATTCTATAATAAGATTTGACATTTAATCGTTTGGACTAGATAGCTATCTGTCAAAAATAATGACATGGCCTAGTTCCATTGATGATAATTAATAATGCTATTTCAAATTTATATCGTCTGCAGAATTTACAATGGTTCCAATTCACAACATACTTTTCAAGCTGAGGAACTTTGTTATGGCTTGATTTCGTGATATTATCGTTGTTCTCTCATGATGACCACATTAATTTTCACATTTCACTACTTCAGTCAATCATAAATTTCCAATCACAATCACAACATTCTACTTATTATTATTTTATTTTAATCACGTTTTCCAGGGTTTCTGTTGCTCTTGTGACGCTTATGTGAACAGCCAACGTCAACCGCATTCTGGTTTCACAACATCTAGAAGCTTGCACAGGATTGGTCCATCACCAATTCATGTGAAAACTCATAGCTTTCCAAGGCGTAATCGTGATACTTCTGATTCAAAAATAATTTCCAATCAACTAACAAGTGATGAAATAATTTCTGAACAAGAGGAAATGCAATCGATTGAGAGCCAAATTGAGGAAATAATACCGTATATAAATGATGATTCAAATATCCCATTCCAAGAATCAGATGGTGATCCTGGAGATTTACATAGAGTTGATAGCAAAGAAATAAATCTGGATAAAAATTACCTAAAAAAAGCTGTAAAAACTGATTTGATATCATCCAATAAAGAGATTGGAAATAGTAAGAACTTAGAAACAGAAAAATACTTTACATTTTATAAGAGTATTCCAAGACGCATTGATGGTTCTTTATCAGATTCCAATAAGAAGGCTACTGGAAATACGTGTAAGACTCTAGAGAAATCATCTGATGAAGATTTGGGAAATATGCAATATTGTGAATTTTCCAATAAAAATCAAGAAATAGATCACTCCGAGGGTGAAGTTAATTCTGATAGTGACATCAATTCAAATGTGGAACAGTATAGATTGCTCAAAAATGATCCACTTGAAAGTGGTAGGAAGTTATCGACAGGGGTAGTGTCTGATAATTTACAGTCAATAGATTTATCTGCTTCTAGAGTTCACAAGGATTTTCTCTCAAACTCGAACATTGATAATATATTTGGTTTTACTGATGAAAAGGATATAAAACCCCTAACAAGTAATAAAAAGTTATCAGAAAATGATATACCAGCTGTAGGTCCAAACTCGATTTTAAACTCCCACGATGACTTGAAACCGATTCCGGTTTCGAAAATTGATGTAAAAACTTCAAACCCATCTCGTGGTACAGCCACTCACACTATGAATGTTATTCCTATTCTTGAACACGTCAAGCCCATGGAACCAGCAATTGGGTTTAAAAAGGCTGATAGGAAAATTTCGCTGATGAACCCATGGAATATTCACACTACTGAATGTCACCTAAATAAATACCGTTCAAGTACTAAACCTCCCAATAGTTATCTACATTACTTGAAGTATGAGGGAGAATCGAATAGAGAAGATTTAGAACGACTGAATGATGATTCAGTCTCCAACAGACACACAGTCAAACTAAAAGATATTAATACGAGTGAAGAATCAAATTTGGATAAGGCTAATCCACAAAAAAGGAATACCTACAAAATAACGGGTTGGTCTCCAATTTTTTCCAAATACTTTAAACTAGTACTAATACTTTCACCTAGTGGCTACAAGGTAATTTTCAGGCCAAATTCCAATATACATGTATAGACAAATTCAAAAATTTTATTCTTTCACTCCAATATAAATTTTGATTTCCTATTCCACTGGCAATAAAATAATAATAACAACAATTCACTATTGGAGACTTAAATGACATTACCTACTGTCATGAAATTCTAAACATGTTATTACAGGTTTTTGAATTCTTTGTTATGTTTTTCAAGGGTCTGATTTTCCATGAGAATTTTCCTTTAATTCTGTTTCTTACAAATTTGCAGACACAAAAGCTAACGTGATAACAGATGAAATTGGAAAGAGACGAAATAAAATCAACGTGAAAAGACAAGCTTCTCCAAATGGGAATCAGATCAGAGGTGGACAGAGCTGCATTGACCGAAGTACACCACCTGGTGTGGATCCTATCACTTACCACGAGAGTGCACATTGCTTGCGTTATAGTGATCTATGGTATGTATACCTACATCAATCCTCTTCATTTCTTCAACAATTTTCCTCCTCTATACTCATTCATTAGTTTTCAATGAAAAACATTTAACGCGTCTGTACAGTCTTGACTATTTACGCGTCTATATTCTCTTGACAGTTTATAGTAGTTCAACTGTTATTCTATTCAATTATTTCCTAATCAGGTTGCTAACACTTGTGACTTCAAACTCTTAATTAACAAGCTTATTTTGACTGATCTTAATTCTCATTGACCTGAGAAATATCATCCAGTCGCATGGTGGCATTTGCAAGCGACAGCTCGAAGCCGCGCTTGAACTGCCGCGGCTATATCTGCCCGGCTCTAGCTGCGCTATCTAGCCATCACAACTCTATTCGAACAACTATATCATAAATTTTCACTTTGTTATTAGGGCTAATAATGTATAATAAATCAATAAATAGTTTAATTCATCCTTTTCAAGTGAAGCCACTTGAAAGCTTGAGCAGGGCAGATAATATAGCTGCGGCTGCTCGAGCCAAGCGGCTCGAGCTGTTGCTTGGAAATGCTACCTTTAGAATTTCATAAGCTATTCAAATCACACTTTGCAATGTATCGTTCAAGTGTGACACTGTCAAGTATTTCTCAAGTGATTACTTTTTTATCTAACTAATATTTTTCATGATTTTCATTTCAACTATTGTTGTTGAGAAGCAGTCTATAAGAACAGTAACCGCCAGGAAATTCTTGTTTTAGGTATACTGTTTATCACTTGAAAAGGCCATTTGTTGAGCATTCCCTGCGTTTGAAACTATATGAAAAGTATGACAATCATGACAGAAATACGCACTGGGATGAAATAACTGCAGGAAGGCAAACCAAGTAAATTATACTTTTTCAATCTTTTAGGTATATTTTTATCTTGAGTACCTACCTATGTTATCTCGCTCCATATTGTTAATGCATTATTTTGTTTCTAGCAGCTCCTCTTATTCTATTTCTATCTGTCATACAAAATTTCAATAGTTATTCCTGTCTATGAAATATTGATTTGAATCATCAATTTATCAATATTACCATGTAGAAAATACAAATTCAAATAATACATGAACATGAGTACATTTTACTGAAATCAGACTCTCCCATTTACGTTATATTTCTATGAATTCCTGAAAAATATGTAACATTTTATAAGTACCTATCATATAGGTTCTGGACTTAAAGATTCTCTTCTTTTCATGATAGGTGCTGAATTTTTTAGTGATTAACTTTTAAGTTATATAGATGAAAGTGTTGATAAATTTAATAAATAATAATACGAGGTGTGTTAGAAAAGTAATGAGATTGGTAACACTGCGGGAGATCTGGCAACGTTGTGTCTACCGGCTGACGCTAAACCCATTTGTTTATCCCTTCCACTTCCTCAGTCCGAGTTACAACTCCGTACAGTTAACACATTAGTTTTGACACCGCCATTAGTAAAGTTGTGTTTTAATTGAGCATCACAGAAATGGAGCATCAGAATTTAGAGCAACGTTGTGCAATAAAGTTTTGTGCTAAACTTGGTGAATCCGCAAGTGTGACTTTTGAAAAGTTGAAACAGGTCTATGGGGAACAGTGCTTATCGAGAGCACAAGTTTTCCGCTGGCAAAAATCATTTTTGGAAGGCCGAGAACATGAAGCATGAACATGAACCTTGCTCAGGAAAACCTTTGACTTCAAGAACGGAAACATGGATCGTGTGAGGGAGCTTGTGAGATCAGACTGTCGTTTAACAATAAAGATGATCAGTGAACAGCTAAATTTAAACACTTTCACCGTGCAACAAATTGTGACAGATGATTTGAACATGCAAAAGGTTTGTGCCAAATTGGTGTTGAAAAATCTCACAACTGAACAGAAGAACAATCAAACAAATGTGTGTGTTGATCTTCTTGAGAGGATTACTAATGACCAAGAATTCTTCAATTGTGTGATCACTGGTGATGAATCCTGGATTTTGAAATCCTGGAAATTGGAACATGTCCTAAAAGGACGTTATTTTGGAACTCTGGAGAACATTCAAAAGACTGTGACCGACCAGTTAAAAGCCATACCAATTGAAGACTTCCAGTGGTGCTACCAAGAGTGGGAACGACGACTCCGCCGATATATAGCTGCCCAAGGGAACTACTTTGGACAGTAGTCCAATAACATTGTTGTTTAAGAATAATAAAAACTTTGGTTAGTATGAAATCAGTCTCATTATTTTTCTAACACACCTCGTATATATTATTAGTTTCTATTGTACCGGTAGGTGAATACGAGTATATTTAAAAGCTCTCCAATTTCAATCAAATTATTTTAACTAAGCTAACCATGGCGTGAAAAAACATATTCTAAAATTGCCACAGATATTTCAAAATTTAGTATTTTTGATTCATGCTTTGGAATTTTTTTTCAAGGAACCATATCAAAAGTCAGGAAAATTGAAAGTTTCATAATAATGATATAACTAATAACCTAGCCCAATCACTTTCTATTAATCTATAAAAAAATAATAGAATAAAATTTTCATTCTATTCTCACTGAGCCATATCAATATTAATACATAACGTTCTTATTAAATAATATATTCAATGATCTGTTTTTGCAGTTTGGGAACCTTCAACCGCATTGTTCAAGATGAGAAGCCAACGTTCTCATTCACTTATATGCCGAGCTCAGAACAAAAGATGGGCCCGTTTCAGCTGGATACTGACATGAGTACATTACTTGTACCTCAACCAGTCAGCGAACAATTGCAAGAGAAATACCCACAGGCTAGAGGTAGTCCAAGCGTAGCTCACTAGTGCAATAGCTTTTCGATTTTTTTTAAATGTACGGTATGCTTTATACACTGCAACCTGAACAAACAATAGTGAATACAGTATAAACAATTCCCCTTTTTTTGATAAATGATTATACTTGCTTTGCAGCTCACTTCACGATTTCTTAGTCGCGGACGCGTTTCAGGCGATGGTGCTCATCTTTGGCGCTCCTTACTTAAGACTGATTAGCTTTTCAATCTAGTGAGGTGGATTGGGGTAGAAGTTGGGAAGTGGTGAGGGTAGGGTTGGTGGAGGGGGAAGGTTGTTGATTGGGTGGACTTCTTTCGGGGAGTCAATAATGATGTTGAAGAGAGTATGTGATTTGAAATTGAGTTGGTCATTAAGAATGGAGTTGGGATGATTGATGGAATGCTCTGTATATTTCGAATTGTTCCAATATGTCCAAATTTCCGGCTTTTGGGGCAATATGAAGGATATGAAGATTGGTGTGGATGTCTGTGAAAGTATGATTCATGTTGATGAGATGTTCAGCAAAAGTTTTGAATTGATTTGATAGTGGATTGGTGAGGGATTTTATATGTTCTTTAAATATGACTGTTAATGAACGGCCGGATTGGTCCAATTATGAAAGTTTATCACAGTCATTTGCAGGTCAACCTTGTAGGTGCCAGAGAGGTCATGAATGTTTGGTGTAGGTGGGTTGTTGGTTGTGTGTCTTTTTAAACTGTTGGTGGATTTAAATGCAATTTTGTAGTCCAATTTTCTGAAATTTTGTTGGCTATTGTCTGGGTTGTTTGGTCATAGTAGGTAATAATAATAATATTCGTGTAACCTGGCTGGCTCAGGTCTGGTGTCAGAGTTTTCAGGTCGCTCCTGAACAATTTCAGGGCCTCTGACATGACTTAACGACTGTTTTTAGGCAGCCGGGACCGACGGCTTAACGTGTCCATCCGAAACACGGGGAAGTGGCTTGAGAAAAATTTCTGGTCTGACCTGGATTTGAACCAGGGACCTTTGGGTTGTAAAGCCAGCACTCAACCCACTTCAGCTACGCCACCCATCATAGTAGGTGAGGGTGGTGTATTTGGAGGTTTCTTGTGGGGGTTGTGGATGGTTTTTGTGTTGGTGTTTTATTCTATGGATTTTCTTGTCTATGAGGGAGGGTTCATAACCATTTTTAGGGGCTATGTATTTTATTGTGTGTAGTTCGGCAAGGTAGTCAGGGGGGTTCATGGGAATGTTGAGGAGTCTGTCATTTTAATTCAAATTGAAGATATCGATTCTATTTTTTTGACTCCTTATACTGCTTTTCTGATCTTAATTGTGAGTAAATGGTCGGCCAATAATCGAAAGACATACAGGAGTAACCAACTTATAATAAGGAAAATATGCAAATTGTATTTTATAAATAGTTATCTTAGTATTTCTTATTCCATGAAAGAGGACAATGAATCTTGAATTGGTTTAATATGAATTACTGAACGCTAAATTACAAAATCATTCATATTATTTATTTAGTACAAAATTATTCAAATTCAGAAATGGCAAAACTGTAAACTGTGAATCAAATGTTGAAAAACATGTCAAAATGTTTTCAAGATTTGTCATGAGAATGATATTCTTGTCTCAACAAGGATAAATCTAAGATGATGCAAACAGATATTACCTACCTAGGTCACAAGATTGATGAAAATTGTCTTCACAAAACTAAGAGTGAAACACATATTAAGCTATTCTTCATGTCGAATACTTCATACTTTTTTCAAATCTAAGATAAGGTGGGTCAATTGAAGAGGGGTTTTTGCATGCCTCAACCTTCGCCCACAACACTATTGTAAATCATTAAAAATGTGAAAAATGGAGTCATTTATCTATCCATTTGTCCTCCTTGAACTTGATTAATCACTATGGAAGCTTCATCCCTTTCTCTTCTGAACCCCTACACAACTTCTACAAGCTTTTTAAATGGCATTGAGTTTCAGTGTATTGATAAACTGCAAGAACTATGTGAAAAAGCAGATCATGTTCTTCATTTTGCCAAGAACTCCCTCAGTTTCCATGAAACAGATCACAAATTCATTGAAATAACTGTTGACGGGATTGTTCATCGATAAATCTATCATGTACCGATATTTTTTTTGAATATATGAATAAATATCTGATCGTATTTCAGCCGGTCCGAGTGAATATTTGCTCCTAAAAAGTGATCAGATATCACAGGATGGAGATGAATGCGATAAGATTGGAGTGGTTTCTTCATTTGCAAAGCAGGCCGACAGGTGTAGTCAAGTGTGGGGATCCTGCCTCAGAAATCAGCCTCTACATCTATGGCAACATGATCGGGTGAGCCTTATTAAAATCCTTCAATATCCTTATATTATGCTGGCTCATCATAAATATATCACTTTAAATTATCAGTACCGATATTAGCTTAAGTTACTTTATTCTTGTACGAAACCAAATATTCCTGCATAGATTTTTATAATAAATATATCTAACTAAATAATTCAAAAATATTCAGAATTCAATAATATTATTCATCAAAAAGATTGATACAATAGATGAAAAATTTCTATAGATGGATTTTCATCTAGTCCCGATTTTTTCTCAGTTATAAGTGTATTATTATTTTTAGTTATCAATATTATTTTTGCTTGCATATTCTTCTGTATGTCTCTTCTTCCATCCTCTACCTGCCTATGACATGAGAAGCTATAGTTGGTTAGGTATTTTTCCTTCTCTCCAGTACACCCAATCATGAAACCGAGTTTTTATTAATATGTTATTGTTTATTGTATTTTCATTAAGTTATTTGTTATTCATTTTTGTATTTCTGTCTGATTCAATAAATTGAAACAAATCTAATTCAAAAATAATAATAATTAAATTTCCTATCTTGGTGAGAAGTAGAAAGCGTTAAAAGTCTATTTTTTCTTTAATAATATTATATTAGTGTGATTCGAAGATAAATTGAATAAATTTGGAGTACATGAATCATAACGGCTGATAGCTCTTAATTATTTAATCGTGTAGGCCTAAATAGTAATGAATTTTTTGAATTTCATGCTGTAGAAAATCACATTCCAGTGAATATTTAAAAATTCAATGTTCGCAGGATGCATTAGCGAACGAGAAACCAGGAAAATATTTCTTGAAAAACTTTGCTTGTATATCCTCAAATCCCTTTATAGTGAACAGATCAAATAGCGATGAATTTTTGGCCATAGAATATCATAACCACTATTCGGCAACTATTGAAATTGAAGTCAAGTCTGATTTCAATGGCGTCATTCGACCAGGGTGAGTGCAATAGGAATATGATAGCTCAGTCTTGACTCTTCTTCTATCCAATAATCTCATTTCCAACTTAAATTAAATGTAATTTGTATGATAATCTCCAATTTTTATATGTTGTTGTAAACCTGTCGTTTTCCTTCCATTGTCAAGTTTTCTTTGTAGATATTAATGAATAATAATACTGTTATAGACCTTTATTGGGTTATAAACCTATTCATAGGTTCTAATAGAAGTATGCATTATTTCAACTTGAGATTTCTTTTTGGAAATGTTCTCGTATTTCAGAGCTCAGGTTATCATTTCAATGGTCTCTTGTAAGCTCTGAATGAGGAAAAGTCTCTCTTACTGGTCAATTTTTGAAGATATAGATAGATATTCACGTGCTTTAATGTAAGAAAAATAATCTATATATATGATCCCAGTTTCAATTGTTTTGGTTTAGGGCGATAATTTTCCAAACCTTCTCCTTGAAATTTCACATATATCCACAAATTCAAATAGCAAACGCTTCAACGATGTTTGAGTCTACACAAACCAACATCTTTGTTCGTTGATAAAGAAGCTTAACTGATTGGAAATATTAGCACTATGAGCCTATAGAAATAATTACTGTGAAAAGCATTAAAATTATTGTTGTTGTATAGGCTTACAACTCCGGTAAATTTCAAATTCAAGTTAATTATCGCTATACATCTTGAATAATTGAACGATGATTACGATATGCTTTTGTTTCAATATGTATTATTGATATTTCCTCCTTTATAGGATTGGAGCTCAAATTCCAGAAGTGTATGTGGATGCCACCTGCGATTCAAACACCAAAATAATAGTGACAATTGCAAATATGGGTTTGGCCTCGGCTCGATTCTTCCCCAGACTGGCCAATTGTCCGGGCGGACTGCCCGAAGTCTGGCTGACTAGTAAGAGCCCAGCTGTAATGATAGCTCCTCAGCACCAGCACAGATTCCATCTATCGCTGTTTGGAGTTCTGCCCATTGGTCGTTTTCACTGCTCAAGTAAGCTCATCTAAAATATTGGAAATTCATAAACTTTATTATAATTTTGGAAACTGACTAACAATTTTTTTATCTAGAATAATTTAATCAGAGTCATTTTATCTAGAATCAGAGATAAATAAATATATAAAAGTATTTGTTGTCATTGTCGAGTTCCAGAAGAGCTGCGGTGCATATTGGAAATATTTTTATATGCGCCGCAGCTCTTCTGGAACTCGACAATGACAACAAATACTTTTATCTATTTATTTATCTCTGATTCTAGATAAATTAATTATTCTAGATGAAAAAATTGTTAGTCAGTTTCCAAAATTATAATAAAGTTTATGAATTTTTATTTATGAATTTCCAATATTCCAGTCTTCATAATTATCAAAAAATAATGATTTCTTTGCAACAAGAAATAGTAACTTCTTTGTTACCATGAACTTTTCTTGTTTTCAAGATCAATTCAGTTATTTGTAATTTTTTCAAACGAAATAGTTGGAAAAAATGTAGTCTTTAGGTTGTTTAAGTGGTACTTAGCTAAAGAACAATATGAGCTTAAACAACTTAAGTTGCTTAACTAGTTGATTGCGACAATTGTCGCAATCCCATAAAACAATCACTTAAATTGAAGATGAAAGAAAATATAATATCACAATCGTTCAATTATACTATCTGATAATAATTAGCCCAATTTGACGATTATATTTATTAGAAATCTTATTAAATCTACTTAAATCTAAGTTATCATAACCGAATTGGATATTTAGCATGAAGAAACTTGTGCCCATCTTATTAAAAATAACAAGACAGCTAAATTGTTGGATTCTATTGTAGGATTTGCAGCAAATCTAAATAGACATATTTTTATTACAGTTGACGTTTTGAATGATAACCATGACATAGTGGCCACGAGGCGAATCCGAATCCAGAGATACGATCGTTGTTTCTGTCTGTTCCATTGCCTGTGCGCGTGCATTGCCTCCAGCAAAGGCCTCAGCTGTGATCAAATGTCTATTGAACACTATCATGCAGCTGGATTTCTTGGATCACTCCCTATGCCTCTAGTTGTCGAAGAAACGTCAGCCGTCGAAAAGAACTTCAATACAGCCACCTACCTTTTGATTGCTTTTCTGATCGTACCTCTACTTCTTGGTAATTCTATGAATAATTTCCTTTCAAATTCTATTTATTGATTTAAAAATTAGCTTTCAATTCTACAACAATAACATTTTTTTATATTTTATGAATTTAAGTGTTTTACAAGAACTTTTTATTGTGGGCATGGACTCGCGGCTGTTTTGTCATAATTCCAATGTTGAAGTTCGTGAAGCCATTGATCAACTATTCAATCAATGTTCAATCAAATAGAAGGAAGTTATTCTTTCCACGACATATTTTTATATTTACCGCTTATATTTCCATGAAAAATATTTTTCAAAATAACAGAGAATAGCCTAACTAATGGTATTTCCTTGCTAATGTAATATGGTGAAAATTGAGTGGTTGTATTATTGAAGTTTTATTTTTGTGTGCATGTAATAAATTATTTTTCAGGTTGATGAACTTTTAGATTTAAGCAAACTTTTTTCATGAACTTTGGTTTTGATTAGAATTGGTAACGTTTAATAGAAAATTGCTAACTTGCTGAAGCTTAGTTGTCAAAATTATTGTTGTTGGTGTATCCCCGTACTGGTTTCAATTTTGTAACCAAAATTGCTACCTTATTTGGAAGTGTACCAATAGGAGAATGACCCTTGGAATTTTCGCTGGGAATTAGTCCTGACTCCACGCGTAGAGTGGTTGGAGGGGGAATGATTTCCAGTGCTAATTGAGGAGTTCGATTTGAGACACAGCCGCGAAAACATCAAAAATGTAGTTATGAACAGGCCTCGGCTCTCTGGATGGGGTTTTTCATCCAGAGGGGCAAATCGTAGTTATTTCCGTATTAGTTTCAGTTCAAGAGTAGGCATATGTAAAGTTTCAGTTTCAGTATGAAAGTGTTTGTGTATCTTGTGTGTTTTGAAAATTATTATGGTGAGTGCTAAACATTGGTTGTCTCTTCTCTAGCTCGAATTCAAATATAAATCAGTAGAACTTTGACCGAGGCCTTACTTCTAAGTAGCAAGTTAGCAGTTTTTTCGGAAATTGGAATATTAAATAGGAAATTGAAATTTTAAAGAAATTACATAATAAATAACTTTGTTTTTTCCAAAATTCTGATTTGTTAGATGACTTGATAGTAGATAATTTTATTTAAAATGGAAAGATATCACAATAAATCTGCAAAGTGTCAATGATCACAAACTATCATTTTTATTAAAATTCCTTGCTCGTAGTGACTAGTTGCTAAATTAGGTCTTCGAAATAATAATAATTCGGCATTTGGACGAACGAATCCACCAATAAGCTCCCAACCAACCACGATTCAGATAGTTACAGGAGAATTAAGTTAATTAAAATAGTATAACCCAGCCAATCGTTACAATGGTGTCAAGTGTGTGGGGTTTGTCTGCAAGAATGGCAAACGTTCAAATGCCAGATTAATCAGGATAGAATTGCGATAAGAAGTATCAAAAAGTTGAGAACCACATTTCACTTGTAATTTTATTAGCAACACGAGCAGGAACATAATAGTAAAAGTTTATTGTGAGAAAATTTTTGAGGTATTAAGTAGAAAAACGTAGCCTAATAATTTTTAATTTTATTTGTGATAGCTTTGAAGTTAGTTCAGGAGACGAATTTATCTGGTAGTTGAGAATGATAGTAAAGAAAAATCTAGTTTGACGTTCCATTAGGAAACGGATATTACGGTTTAAAATTGTGAAAATGAAATTTGAATCCAATCAGAAAACAATGGAAAGAATGCAAGTGAGACTATATTTCCTTTGTAAAAGAGAATTGGCAACATCGAATTATATTGTAGAATACAGTGTTTAAATATTAATTCAGAGAATTTTTTTTTGTCAAATTGAGATTTTTTATAGACGGTAAAATTTTATTTAATATTGGTAGATAATAAATTTTTGTGTGAGAAATTTTCAATTATTTTTTTGTGAGAGAGTCCAAGGAGGTATAAAGTTGATGTTATGTAGAAAATGTAGTTGTGTAAGATGAAAAATCGATAAGAGGAAGTGATATGGAAGAGCACAGAAAATGATTGAAAGTATGATCAGTTTCCGCCCGTTTATCTGAGGACTTGATGACTGCTGGACCGAGTAGGTGGTTTTTTCGAGACATTCGGATATTCTGGGCAGAAATTGGTAAAATCAAAATTATTAAGTTTGAGATGGATAGTTTTTTTAAGTACTCAACGGGATTGAGAAGCATTGGAATCGGAATTTAAGGGTGTACTGAATTCGGGAAATTCACCGAGGAGAGAGAGAGAGTCTGGGATCGGGCATTCCTCAGGAGAAGCTCTGAATTCGGGAAATTCAGGAGGGTAGAGAGAAAACACAGTTAGTGAACTGGTGTTATAAACATGGGTCGGGTATCCATGGTTTTGGGAAATTTGAATATAGGCATTCTTGACTACTTTTGGCTCTAAGAGGGCAGTAGCAGAATGACCCTACAATAGGATAGTGGAAGTATTTTATTTTAATGGACAAGTATACTCGTATTTAGCGGCCAAGGCTTGCAAACGGTTTACCGACCGGAGAAAAGGTGAGAGATGGGTGATCTGATAAGAGAGAAAATGGAAAATTGTATAGCGATCAACAAGTGAGAGTGTGTGAGAGAGAGCGAAATTAGGTGACTATTAGAAATAGAATGTGATACTCCTTGGACTATAAAATGAGAACAATTGAAACCAAAACAGTAAATTATTTCGATAATGTTTATTTTGTTGGAAGAAACGAGAGTAGAAGTGAAACAGAATGAGAATAGCATCAAAAGTTAAATGGAATAAACAGTTGTAGAAACGGAATAGTAGACAATTGAATGAATATTGGATACAACCTGGAAAATGCAAGCTAGCAGCTATTGTTTCGTAGCTATGAATCTGTAGGATACAAAGAGATAGAATAATTGATTTTATTTGAATTGAACCGAATTGATATGAGATAATTTGATATTTGATAGGAGATTCGATTTTAAATAGTGCAGTTCATACGGTTAGGGAATTAAAATTATAATGTTTTATAGAATGGCTTGTTCTAATATTGTTGTTATTATGTTGAAAAATGAATATTGAGTTTAGGAGTTAATTATTAATGATGTTGATTTTATAAGGTCTTCGGTCAATTATATTTTGAGCTAGAGTTAGTAGTTTTTTGGGATTGGCACATCCCAATTAAAACCTATTTTGAGAAAGTGTTTGTGATAAATGTGAGGAGAGATGACGCCACATTGGTGCAGTAGTTCACTGCTCCTGGGGGACGACTTGGGGCAGAGTCAGACCGTCCGAATAACGCTGAGGTAGCGTTTCCAGCGTCAGCTGGCTGTCAACAGTCAGATCGAACGCGCTGAGGTCACCTAACTCTGGCTGGGAGCCTTTACCATCCGGTGCATGGGCACTCCTCCACCACACCATCTACATCCAGGTTCCAGTTCCAGGCGCGGATGATGTCGATCCCAGATGAGTGTCTTGTGTCAAGTGTCCAGTGTGAAAGAAAATTGAGTGTGAATGGAAAAAAATCTAAATAATATCGTCATTTTTAGGGAAGGGGGTAATGTAATATGGTGAAAATTGAGTGGTTGTATTATTGAAGTTTTATTTTTGTGTGCATGTAATAAATTATTTTTCAGGTTGATGAACTTTTAGATTTAAGCAAACTTTTTTCATGAACTTTGGTTTTGATTAGAATTGGTAACGTTTAATAGAAAATTGCTAACTTGCTGAAGCTTAGTTGTCAAAATTATTGTTGTTGGTGCATTCCCAAGTACTGGTTTCAATTTTGTAACCAAAATTGCTACCTTATTTGGAAGTGTACCAATAGGAGAATGACCCTTGGAATTTTCGCTGGGAATTAGTCCTGACTCCACGCGTAGAGTGGTTGGAGGGGGAATGATTTCCAGTGCTAATTGAGGAGTTCGATTTGAGACACAGCCCGCGAAAACATCAAAAATGTAGTTATGAACAGGTCCTCGGCTCTCTGGATGGGGTTTTTCATCCAGAGGGGCAAATCGTAGTTATTTCCGTATTAGTTTCAGTTCAAGAGTAGGCATATGTAAAGTTTCAGTTTCAGTATGAAAGTGTTTGTGTATCTTGTGTGTTTTGAAAATTATTATGGTGAGTGCTAAACATTGGTTGTCTCTTCTCTAGCTCGAATTCAAATATAAATCAGTAGAACTTTGACCGAGGCCTTACTTCTAAGTAGCAAGTTAGCAGTTTTTTCGGAAATTGGAATATTAAATAGGAAATTGAAATTTTAAAGAAATTACATAATAAATAACTTTGTTTTTTCCAAAATTCTGATTTGTTAGATGACTTGATAGTAGATAATTTTATTTAAAATGGAAAGATATCACAATAAATCTGCAAAGTGTCAATGATCACAAACTATCATTTTTATTAAAATTCTTTGCTCGTAGTGACTAGTTGCTAAATTAGGTCTTCGAAATAATAATAATTCGGCATTTGGACGAACGAATCCACCAATAAGCTCCCAACCAACCACGATTCAGATAATTACAGAAAATTTCAGTTAAGAATTAAAAAATGGTTATATCTCGACCCAGCCATTACACTAACATAATAAGTTGATGGTATTCCGTTATTAATTAATTAATTGCAATCCTTTTAGATCCTCTTCCTTTTTTATCCTCTTCCTTTTTCAGACCTTAAGGTTATTTATATCGTTCTTAATAACTACAGTATTCTATGAGCTATTTATATTCCAGCTTTAAGCCTACTCTATTTATATAGTTACCGTATCTTTGCCATTCCATCACTTTGTTTATAAACTTCGTTAATTCACATATTATTTAGCCTATGTAAATTCAATTCATGTACGGAATTTTATTCATATCGCTTAGAAACTATCAGAATCTGAAATAGAAATATACTACATGATCTCACAGCGTTAGCAATCTCAGAAGTTCATATTGCTTCAACATTCTATTGAAACTTGATGGAATTTACCCACCTATCTTCATTGTGATATATCGAAACTTTCCATCTTGTAATATAGTTTTCTTCAAATTTTGATTAGGTCTGCTGAAGGCATTATCATGCATATGCTGTTGTACGTTGATCAGTTCAGCAGGTCTGTCAATGGTCAGCACTGAAAAGAAAAAGGGAATCAGCAAAGAGTGACTGGTAAAGAGGAAGATGGAGGGAGTGGAAAGCCAGCTGATGACAGCCAGGAATCAAACCGGTAAGCTTTTCATGTTGTAGAAACTTTCGCTAATCATAGATTACTAAATGATTGAAGCTAATATCCTGTAACTGAATATTCATATTGACATTATCCTACAAAATTCATGAATCTTTCATCCAACTCATTTGGAGAATGAATTCCCCTATTTATGGGGAAAATGGTCTCCAAAAAAATTTATACATGCTTGTATTGGGATTTTTTTTGTAATAATGTCTTTTAGATCAATTTATAGCAGAGAAGCCACTTACCGACCTGAATTTTGGTTACCGGTATGCTCAATAGGAATAAGGACGCTTCAAGGATCTCAACCTAAGGATACGTCTAACTATTGTTAAAGTTATCTGATCTCAACAATTCATAGTTCATTCTTCTCAGCTCATCAAGGCGAGGATACCTCGAACTATTGTCAAAGTCATCCGATCTCAACAATTCATAGCTCATTCTTCTCAGCTTAACAAGGCGGTCTAAATTCATATATCATATGTTGAATTCAGTTAAAATTGACGAAAATCATTGCTGAGGCAAAATTGACTTTTTCATCATGTACCAAAAAAATTTCATTTTTTGCTTACAAATGAGTATATCTACCAAGTCCTTTGAGATAAAAAATTGAAATTATCATGAAAATGTAGGGAAATATTTCCTCTTTAATCTCCGATCTCAACAATTCATAACTCATTCTTCTCAGCTTATCAAGGCGGTCTAAATTCATATATCATATGTTGAATTCTGTTAAAATTGACGAAAATCATTGCTGAGGCAAAATTGACTTTTTCATCATGTACCAAAAAAATGTCATTTTTTGCTTACAAATGAGTATACCTACCAAGTCCTTTGAGATAAAAAATTGAAATTATCATGAAAATGTAGGGAAATGTTTCCTCTTTAATCTCCTATAAATAAATTTTATGATTGTTACATCAACTTGAATGAATACTGAAATTCCATACATTCATTTTTTTAATGGCTTGTCTGTAAATCAATAAATTGTAAATAAGGTTTGGAACAAGATAATAACACATTTTTAGGCTCAAATTGTATATGATCAAGTTCTATATGATCAATACTCTCATGAACAGTTTCAACATTAACCAAACTTGATTTGGAGACCATTGATTACCAAACAAACCACTGAAAAATGAATGTATGGAATATTTTTTAAGTTGAGAATGTAAGTATTTTTTCAATTTGATGTAACTATCTTATATGAGTGATGCCATGAAATTTATTTATAGGAGATTGAAGAGGAAATATGTCCCTACATTTTCATGATAATTTCAATTTTTTATCTCAAAGGACTTGGTAGATAGGCTATACTCATTTGTAAGCAAAAAATGACATTTTTTTGGTACATGATGAAAAAGTCAATTTTGCCTCAGCAATGATTTTCGTCAATTTTAACAGAATTCAACATATGATATATGAATTAAGACCGCCTTGATAAGCTGAGAAGAATGAGCTATGAATTGTTGAGATTGGATGACTTTAACAATAGTTCGAGGTATCCTCAAAATTTAGGTCAGTAAGTGGCTTCTCTGATATAAATTGATCTAAAAGACATTATTAAAAAAAAATCCCAATACAAGCACGTATAAATTTTTTGGGAGACCATTTTCCCCATAAATAGGGGGTTTTCAAGTACCTACAAGGATATCTTTTTACTGCCCTAGTTAAAAAACTATTCAAGATAGAAAGGTCTACTTGGTCTCAAATTGTAGAGTACAAAATTATCCCCAGAGGGATTCTGATTTACACTATCCAAATTAATACGTCAGAAGATCTAAGCGAACAAAAACTAAAAATTCTCAAATTATCGTTTTTTTGAAAATTAACATCTTTTTTGAAAAATCATAACTCGGTTTGTAATAAAGATGGAGGAATGAATTTAGTACCATTCTCTTGGAAATTCAATTTACTAAAAAAAAGATAAGAATGATTTTTTTCGTCCGACGCTTTGTTTTGACGGAAATCAAGCTAGACTAGAAGTGGAACCGAAATTTTGGCCGCCATCTTGAATTACAAAAAAATGCTCAACTTTTACAGCTTGGCATCACTCAGATTCGGAATCTACACATCAAAATCTATCATAATCGATCAAAAAATCAACGACATACCACAAAAAAGGTTACCCCCATTGGCACCCAGACTAAATAGAGCTATATTATTCATAAAAATATTTCAAAGATTCATATAATTAGGGTATTATGGGAGAGCAGAGTTAAAATGTAAATATTGAGGTATTAGAATATTTGCTTCAATACCGTTATTCAAATAGAGAAAAGCGTACAGGTTGGATTAATAATTGATTCATTTTCCAAATGAGTTTTACATTACATTTTTCCATGATAATTTCAATTTTTTATCTCAAAGGACTTGGTAGATATACTCATTTGTAAGCAAAAAATGACATTATTTTGGTACATGATGAAAAAGTCAATTTTGCCTCAGCAATGATTTTCGTCAATTTTAACCGAATTCAACATATGATATGAATTTAGACCGCCTTGATGAGCTGAGAAGAATGAACTATGAATTGTTGAGATCAGATAACTTTAACAATAGTTAGAGGTATCCTTAGGTTGAGATCCTTGAAGCGTCCTTATTCCTATTGAGCATACCGGTAACCAAAATTCAGGTCGGTAAGTGGCTTCTCTGCTATAAATTGATCTAAAAGACATTATTACAAAAAAATCTCAATACAAGCACGTATAATTTTTTTGCTGCCCATTTTCCCCATAAATAGGGTTTTTTGAGATACAAGGATATCTTTTACTGCCCTAGTTCAAAAACTATTTAAGATAGAAAGGTCTACTTGGTCTCAAGTTGTAGAGGACAAAATTATACCCAGAAGGATTTTGCTCTACACGATTTAAATAGATACGTCAGAAGATCTGAGCAAGCAAAAATTAAAAATACTCAAATTCTCATTTTTCTTGAAAATTAGCATCTTTTTTGAAAAATCATAACTCCGTTCCTAATAAGGATAGAGACATGAATCTTACCCCCTTTTTTCGCATTTGGCATCCAGACTAATCCTTTATTATGTGCTTTCAATGAAGTTTTGGAAAAAATTGAGAGTTCTCATATTTTAGAGAATTTATCATAACGAAATAACTTCTCAATCATGTTCGATTGTCTTTCAGATTCATACTGTTCTTGTTGAACTTTTTCATATTCTTCTATCTGATTTATGTGGTTATTGCAAAACTATTGAGTATGCTATGTTCTATCTTCTGCTGTGTCCCATTATCCACAATGTTCAATGATACAGAAACCCCTGAGGAATCTGGAAAGGTGAGTAATTGAAAAGTTTGGCCAAAGTAAGCTTTTTAACATCATTTTTAGGTGACATCATAGGTAAATACATGTAGCCTATAAGTAGATGAGAAAAACTCACCATCTTAAATTCAATTAAAAAAGGTGAAAATATGCAGGAGTATATTATTTTCATCCACTCGCAAATGTGTACAATAGGTACTTGAAACAAATGAAAATGTTTTTATTTTTCTATGCAGTGGAAATGTATACGAATTTGCATGCATGCAAACATAGTTCAGTAGGCCTAAGCTGCTAATAATAATATGTTGGTGTAGTTTGCGCACACTGGGAAAAGTTACTGTCAACTAACTTATATGCTATATGAATAAGTGTATTTTTACGGCGTGTCTCTTACGGAGTTTTTGCGGACTATATAAGCTGCCAAACTTCAGTGATTCATTTCATTATACATCATTTACTCAAAAAGGTTCAACCACTCCGAGTAAATCAAATGAAACTGATATTTAATGTAGTACTTTTTGTATTATTATAATACAATTTTGTTATTCTTTGTCTTGATACTTTTGTACAATGACAAACTGAATTTTTACAATCTCTTATTATTTTAGCGTAAGAGCATTCTAATCGACAAAAATCAACTACCAAATTATGATGAAGATCGTCATGTAAGCTTTGATAGTGAAGATGGAGCTGATGATTCAGGTGTCCTTGGTGGGCCAGATGGAGGTGGAGGTGGTGGTGGTGGTGGTGATGATGATGATGATGATGAGGATGAAGATGATGATGATGATGATGATGATGATATTGATGAACCAGATGTTCTGAAGATGGTCGGTGGTGACGATCTGGATGACGACGATGATTCTCAAACTGATCTCCTGGAATATTTCAACGTAAGTCTGGCACTTATTGTACTTTGCAAAGCGACGAAGGGAAGTGAGAGTCTAACTACATATGCGCAGATCTGAAAATTTCAGTACAAAATCATTCCAGCCAACCTACCGTGTTTGCACTATCCATGGTTCCGGGAGGCTGAATCTACAATGCACACATTTCGAATGTTTACAAAAAATCATGATCATATTGATTTTACAAATGAAAATATATTTTATGCAATAATATATTTCATAATATTTTGTTTGTGACAGATATAGTGAGGGTAAAACAATTTTATTTTTGACTGCTGACAGCATTGAATTGTAGACATCTTGGAAGAGGGTCTTCTTTGCTTGGCTGGACTATAGGCCTACTAGCTTTCTATAAAAAACTAAACTATGTACCATCGATTAGTACTGCAAGTTCATTTTGAAGCAAATAGATTTTGAGCCCAACAACAACTTCTTTTTTAATATTGTTATAGCCATAGAACGTATATCTCACAGACGCCATTCTTGTTGAATATTCAAGAATATTATAATCGTAATGATTCAGGAGAAAGATGATTACTATCGTATTCATTTATTCAAGATATTACAATAATGTCTTTTGAATATTTACTTAATAATTAGGCCTATACTTATTACGTGTAAGTTATTAAATATTCATAATAAACGTTTATAATGGAAAAGTCGATTCAGTTTTAAGTATTTTCATAGTAATCTTAAATCATACATTCGCGATATCACTGATTGATTTGGATATTTGTATAATATGCCAGAAATTGTATACATTTTTGTACACACAATAAAACAATGTTAAAAACCCAAAAGATTAATTTGAAATAACTTTTGATTAATTTTTGCCGGTAGAAATCAGACGTTTTAGAACAAGATCAAGTAAAGAAAATACTAAAAAAGTTCAAACAATACTATCTAAACAATCCACCTGATAGAAAAGACAGAAGCTTGTCAGAGGATGACGATGATGAAGGAATATCAGGTATAAACTCACTCTTTTACTACCTTTAATGGGTTGTTGTGCATCCCCACTCTAATGTAATTCACTACCTACATTCTTTTGAATCTCTTCTAAGAGGTTGGGATAAGAATAAAACATCTAATGAAACACTTAGGAATTATTTTATTACTGAACTAGCAGGTATAGTTCGTGCTTTGCACAGGAAAAAAGTCCGGGCGTGGAGGGCATTCTGGTGGGGTGAGGATTGACTTCGGCTCGATCAGGGCTGGTTCAGGGACTGTAGGTTCTGTTCGAGAATTTATGGATTTTGGGCCGGTATTGACCGGGCTGGAGTCGTTCTACCGTCTTGCCGAGGTGTCTTCTTTGCTTAGACGGACTATATAGTGGAGTGAATATGAAACTGGCAACCAGGTGGTAGGCCCAGGCCCTTCATGGACTGTTGAGCCATTGACAAACTAAAAATTATATATAATATGATAGTGTATTTACATTAGTTGT